>PVJI01000091.1:49288-207433 GCA_004026765.1 Micronycteris hirsuta | reverse complement strand
ACTAACAATAGCCAGGGGGGAGGGGGGAGGGGACAAAGGGGAGAAGGGTTTTCAGGAATCACTGTAGAGGACACATGGACAGAACCAAGGAGGAGGAGGGAGGCTGGGGAAGGGGGTGTGGTTGGAGGGAAAGGGAGGAGGGGAAGGGAGAGGATGCAAATAACTGTAATTGAACAACAATAAAGTAATTATTAAAAAAATCTTAAAGTTTCTACTAATTTTAAAGAGAAGCATATCCTATCTAATAAATTCTATCCACAAAAATCCCCTTAAAAACACTGTATTAACAGTAAAATATTTACATTTTTATCTCAGAGACTGGAAAAGAGAGAAGGATGTCCAGTATCACCTATTTATTCAATATTGTCTATTCAATTTTATAGAGTCAAAAGAAACAATAATACTACCTTTATTTGCATTAGTAGATTATATGAGTGCATTAGTAGAAAGTTACAAAAACCCTACATACAAATTATAATAATAATTCTAGTTATAATTATAGTGTAGCAAAGTTTCAGGATGCAAGTTTGTTATACAAAACTCAACTTATTTTCTATAGACCAGCAATGAGCAAATTTTTTAAAAGCTAATTAAAATGGTATAATTTATAGAAGTACAAAAATTATCCATATGCATAGAAATAAATCTGACAAAATATGTAAAAGACCTTTATACAAAAACTAAGACTTTATTGAAAGGAATTAATGCATATATAAGTAAATAGAAATAATGTCCATATCATTAATTAGCAAGATCAACATTTTAACAATATTATTTATTTACAAATTGATTTAAATATTCAATGTGATACCAATAATAGTCCAGAAATGTTTTTTAATATGTTAAAATTGGCAAATTATTCTAAAATGTGTATTAAAAATTAAAGTTTCAAAAGTGTGTGATACCTTCTGGAAGAAGAAGAACCAGATGGGAAAACTTTTTCAACAAGGTATCAAGACTTGGTATAATGCTACACTAATCAAACAGTGTGGTATTGGTGTGGGATAAATAAATAGAAAAATGGAACAAAAATAATTAGCCTAGAAAAAAATCAAAGATACAAGCACACCCTTAATTTATGACAATATTATCATTGTAAAGAATTTGGGATTTTATGGTGCTGGGCAAATTGAATACTTACATTTAAAAAAATAAATCATGATCTGGAGAGCATCATGCTAAGTGAAATAAGACAGGCAGTGAAAGACAAATGATCTCACCTATAAGTGGAACCTAATCAACAAAACAAACAAACAAGTAAAATATAACCGGAGACATTGAAATTAAGAACAAACTGACAGTAACCAGAGGGGAGGTGGGAAGGGATAATGGGGGGAGAAGGGGTAAGGGTTGTCAAGGAACATGTATAAAGGACCCATGGGCAAAGCCAAAGGGGGGTAGGAGAAAAATGGAGACAACTATACTTGAACCACAATTTAAAAAATTTAAAAAGAAAATAATTTAAAAAATAAAAAACAAAAACAAAAAAAAATAACGTAACTTAAATAAAAGATGAAAACCTGTCCAAAAAATAAAAAAAAGAAAGAAAGAAATTCCAAGCATATCTAAGATCTAAATGTCAAATTTAAAATCAAGTTTCCAGAAAGTAGCAAAGGACAATAAAATTTTCACCTTGAGCTCTACTATTTTTCTTTGCAGATAAGTATATCTGATGGGCTCTGACAGAGATTATTATGGAATTTTGTGCAAATTACCTTAAGAAACTTTTACAAATGATTGTATGGTTAGAAACTATGATCACTATGATCGCTTGAATTTACTAAATCATCATATCCAATCATACTTTATTTTTAAAAAATATTATTGAAGAATCAATTTATTAGAATGTTAGTGAGAAAATGGTATTTTTAATTGATTTCTATTGAGCGATTTAATGATAAAATCACATGGTTTTGTGGTTTAGAAATTTTTCCACTCCTACAGCTTGCACAGCATTTAATTGGCACTTAACCTAAAATAGAAAGTATCAAAAATTAAGTAGGCATTAATTAGCAACGCAAAATGTGAACTAGCCTTAAAAAGTTAATTATCAAATTGGTATAACTATCTGTCAGCAGATTCCCATAAGCATCCTGTTAAAGCGGTTTCAGTTTTTAAAATGTAATATGTTTCTTAGGATGTGATTACACGTACAATATATGGTTGTAATTTTGAGTTAATTGCATAGTAGCTAGATTAACTTTTACATCATTACACTTTAATCAGTGTTTTTCATGATTAATGTTCATTTACATTGAAAGCTTCCAAGCTTTTTCTTCCATTGTCTCCACTCCTCCCTTCTGAAGCAAGGAACTCACTTAACGTATCGCTACATTAAAGCTCTGAGGACAAACTTTGGCATTTTCTCACTTCAGGTATCACAAAAATGTTCATGTGAAACTATGATAGTGATAGTGTCTTTGTCACAATGTAATACTAATGACTGCAATTACCTTAACATATAGAGGAGAAAGGGTAGAAATTACCTGGGGAAATTGCATAGCTAATAAGCAAAGTAGCTAATACTCTATATCACTTAGACTTCAGTTTTATTAAAACTGTAACTTTCAGAGGCAAAGAAAGATATTTTTTCTTTCTTACATGTAGCTTGAACAACATGAAACACATCATAATCTTTGAAAAAATCATATTTCTCATTAGCATATAATAAATAATACATTTGACAATAGTTAAGAAAAAATACCTTTCAGTAATAATTCTGCAGAATGCTATTACTGATTTGAACCAACCATTGAAAGTATATGGCTTTTTATTCCCAAATTTGTTTTTCATTAGTAAAAAAATATGCATAAAATAATTTTATGAAGTCTATATAATACAGCGGTACACTCAGAACTCAGTGACGTATGCCTGAACTGACGGGCATCGAACAACAAAGCATTTCTTTTGCACAGCGGTGTCCTGACTCTAAGGCCCAGCAACTGCAGCGAGCCCTGAGCAAGCGCCAAGTGCTGAAACACATTTTTCTCGTCAAAACGCAGTGAGTACAGGGTTTGACAACTTCTGAAGCTGATGAGTACCGAGGCATGACTGTATATGCCAGGACAAAAGGAATGCCTGACTACATCACAATTATCTTTAAATATCTGGGGTGCTCCACCCAATGCAACTCTCAAATTTTCGTGACATCGTTGTTATTTTCAACCAGTGTTTTAGTTTCATTATCTAATTTTTGGTTATATTTACCATTTTATTGTCTTCATTTCTTCTTATATCACAGGCTGACTGTATTCCTTTTTTTTTTTTTTTTTTTTTTTTTTGCCGTGAGACATCCATTCAGTTAGGATCTTTTGGAGGCTAACTCCTGTGAAATTCAGCTGTTAGTTTGATTACTGCTTAAGTAATCTGCCATTTTAATGTTTATTTTTAAGAACTCTTTTTCTTTAGTATTCTACAATTACATGGCATTCGAAAACCCACCAGTCCTTTCATTGACACCTCTCTAGTCATTTCAGTTCCCGAAACTTGTCCTCGAGGAGATTCTTTAGGAAGGACACGAAGAACACTATCCCCTTCGTTCTTGGATATTCACATTGGTCTATCTATGGCCCTTAGAACTGAAGGTTATTTTGGCTGGACATAAAATCCTAGTTCATATTCTCTTGAGTATCTTAAATTTGTTACTCCTTTGACATCTATCATAAAGCGAGATGACAGTTTAGCTTTTCTTTTATAATAACTTAATTTTATGTAAGTGTCCTAATATTTTATTCCTTCATCTTTAAAGTCCAATAATTTTCTTAACTATGTATTGATATTGGCAGTTTTGGATCAGTTTTCCACAGTACATATGTACATTTCAATATGTATTTTTAGAATGATTTAATGAACATTTCTGTGAATCGTATCTTTGACTATTTGTTCTATTATATTCCTTTGGTTTTCTTTCTCAATAACATTTATACATATATTGGTCTTCCCCACCCCCCACCTATTTTCTATCTCTATTACATTCTCTAAAAACCTTTTTAACTTTGCAAAATATTGTTCCTATTACCTGCTTTTCTAAGGGATCACCATTGTATTTATTCTCTCTTATGAACCTTTCAATTTAGTATTTATTTCATGTTTTTTCTTTCATTTCTGCTCCTATTCTTTAATTCTATTACATCTCTTTGTCTCTCCTTTTCAAATACCTCCTTTCTGACTTTTTCTAATTCTGATATGTTGGTTTTTATTGCTTTTTAATTTTTAATTCTTTATTTTATAATCACTTTATTGGTGTATAATTGATATACAAAAACTATACATATTGAATGTAGACAACTTTGTAAGTTTTCAGGTAAGTATACATCCATGAAACTATCACCATACATGACTCTAGACAATCAAATCCCTCAGAATGACAGGAAACTGGAATCTGGTATCTTTTAATGAGATCAAATAAATTAAGAATATTAAGAATATTTCTTGATCTTATTAAAATATTAGGTTATAGTGTTCTGGGCATATTATGCAGTGGGATTTGATTGTCTAAGGTGTTTTATTCTGTACTTTATTCTCATTGTCTTACAAACACTTTGCATAGTATTTGCTCACAAACCCTTTTCTGTAGCTTCCCCTACTCCTTTTCTTTCTGTTCTTAAAGGGGAGTATTATTGTACTTTTAGGAGGGAGTGGTGGGCCAGGAGAAATTTCAGTTTCACTGTTTCAGAACTCCTTCTTCTGTTGCTTTAAATTTTGAAAAAGTGTTTATGTCTTTTAACTTTTTAAGGACTAGCTCTCTGGATACCTTCTAATGCATTTACCCACAAAGCAAATCTGGCCTACCATTTGTTTTAGTAAATAAACTTTTATCAAAATGCAGCCCCATCTATGGATTTACCTGTTGACTTTAAAAGCTGTCATGCAGAGAGGGCCCGACTTGAGTGGCTCTGACAAGGACTGTGTGGCCAGCAAAGCCTGAGATACTTACTGCCTGGCCCTTTACAGATAGTGTTCTTAGACACCTGATCTTGATTATCTCTGTTCCCCCTATTATCTCTGTCTTTCTAAAAGTTGATTGAATGCCTAGAATTTTCTCCATGTTGATCTTTGTACTGAAAGAGAATTTTAGCTTACTAGTTTTGAGGCCGTGCAGAGTTCAAACTGTCCTAGCACCTCCGTCCATTATACAGGCCATTTGATTTCATCTGTGAATTCAAATGGTATGAAACACCCCTCAGTTTAGCTGCTTTTCTTATACTGACTTATTTCATCTTGTTGGCTTCTGGCACCTTTCAACATTGCTCCAACTATAATTCTTTACCTCGGAATTATAGTTGGTTTCAGCAGAGCATTAGTTCCAGTGTCTTGTTGTTCTCAAGACATTCTCAGCTCTTCATGCATCATTTTCAGAACATTTTTACCTCCCAGCACCAGCGTGGTAAGTGTCCTTTCATCATTATTTGGGTCTCAACTCTATGATTCATGTACTCCAAGGTTTAGGTGATAACAATCTCAATTGCCCTTCATTTCCCCCAAATTAAAGAGATGGTAGCTGCTTCTTAAAGTGACTTACTCTTTTCATTTGTTATTTTGCATGCTCAGTCCAATACTGTTTTACCAAGTTCTTATACTGCATTTTCTCTGTTTAAATAACTGGTAACTTCTATTATCCTGCACTGAACAGTGACTAATAGTGTTACTGGAGCTTGGTTCTTTACCAACTCAGTAAAGAATTATAGGTCATCAGGACAAAAGTGGATGAGCAGGACAAAAGTGGATGAGTAGGAGGTTTACTAGTATGTCCTCGAGAGAGAGAATGGGCTTGCTGAGAGTGGTGAGAAAGGCCTGAGTCTCCTGAATCTGCTGCCTTAAGTACACACATGACATTGTATTAGCATAGGGGAGAGGTTCTATATTGATTGACAGATCCTTTGGTCATATAATTTTAATCTCTTCTGCATGTGCCCTTTACCATGATTCTCCTTGACTGCCCACATGGATGGTGGTGGAAGTGGGAACAAAAGCACAATGGAAATTTTGTTAACAAGGGACGTTAACTGAAACTATTTCAACTATTTGCCTTGGGTCAGCAAGGGTGGTAGCCCCCTTCTTCCTTCCTCCAGCTTCTCTTTTCTAACTGCTGCCTAACATTCTCCCTTAAAGCAATAGGAACCCAAATCTTTGAGGACTATTGGGGTAACAACTGCTCTGGGTGCTTCCTGCTGGGGAGGTGCATCATAGTAATTTTGGGTTTCCATGCTTGCCAACTGTCAGCTGGGAGAGATGAAGGGATATGTCCTTCCAACGGTCCACCATAGGTGGTCAAGGACTGTAGTCACAAAGGCTGGTACCCTTCCGTAATGAGCATTTGTAATTTTATGGCTTCTATTCTGGAAGAAATGAATTTAGTTAATAGGTTAATTATCATCGGCCCAAGCATTTGGTAGTATTAGAATGATTAGAAGGGGAGCCACAAAGGGGAGGAGCAAAGACATGAGCCTTGACTTTGAATCCCAAAACGAGGTCAAGGTTTTAATTTGGGATGCGGATTTAAGGACACTTTGAATGTTCTGTTGTACTTCTCTTGATTTGTTGACATAGAAGCAACACTTGAGATACAGCCATGTGCTTCCTTCTGAGGTTGTAAGGAACTCAAATGCCCTTCAATTCTGGAGGGTGACCCCTGCTAGGGTATCTATCTGCTCCTGGAGGAACGCTAAAGTCCGCTATTCTAGTTAGTGCTTCAGCAGTGTCCTGTGATAGGCCATGGTGGATGCCTCAGGAGATCCCCCTGACTACTGTTGCCGTAGCTGAAAGAGTGCCTCAAGTGATAATAGGGAATAAGGGGACCAGACCTCTTGATTAAGTGTCCTTATGCTCTTAATGAGAATGGGAGAGTGGCATTTTCCCAGCCTATGGAAACATCAGGAAGGATGTACCCAAGGGAACAAAATCCCATCCACTGTGAAGGGAGGGTCCAATATGCCTTAGCCCTGCAAATCCAGTATACCTCTGTTGGAGGGGGTAGTTCTGATGCCAGGGTGATATCAACAAGTTTAATTAGCTGGGTTTCAGAGTATATTTGCTATTAACTAGTCATCGGGTTTTTGAAGATTTGGTCCCCCACCCCTGGACCCACTGGGCCAATCGAGAGGCTCCTACCAGAGGATCGACAGTAGGGTTGTGAAATTGGGTATTGTTTATGAATTCAGAAAGACAGATCCCCTTTTTGACCCAAAGTGTATAGCTACTTGGTAACTGCGAAAAAAAGGTGGTACAGGGGTCTGATTTCTTAAGCAAGAAATGATTGATTGAGGTGGTAGGCCTGCCTAGGCAATACTCATATTCAAAGCCTGTTAAGGGAGGTGTAGGATGAACTGGTTCAGGAAAGCAGGAATGTATAAAATTGCTTTCATCCCCTGGATTATGGGTTGCTCCAGTAATGATGCATATTATAGTTAGGCTGATTTCACAGCAGATTTTAGTGAGGGAAGGATTAGGTACCTGGAAGTGTTGCTGGCATTGTGATGTTTGCATTTGTCCTACAGGATTTCCCCCTGGGGCATTACTAATTATACAAAAGGGGTACCTTACCTATAAGTGATTGACTATATCAGAAAAAATTGCTTCCTTAAGGGACCATGTGCTGCTTTGAGAAAAAGGCTTGAGATCTTTGAGAATAGAGTATACTTTAAAGAGGTTTCTGATTACAAATGTACCTTAATCATTCAAAACCTTGTAACCCCGTGTGGCCAAAAATTTAAGTATCCGGATTGTATGTTGGATGACCTTTTTCTGTCTTGTAGAATGGGTGTGGAAGTGGTACACATATTGAAGTAGTCTCTGATCTAACTGAAGTTCTCATAGATCTTGTGCTAGAACCTGCCCAAACAGACACAGGCTATCCTTAAACCACTAAGGTAAGATACTCCAGGTCAGTTGTTGCAAGCGTCCCTTGGTAAATGTCCACTCACAAGCAAAGAGGAACTGTGATAAGTCTAACAAAATGCAGGGAGAAAAATCATCTTTCACATCTAAAACTGAGCCAGATAGAATCAAAGGGAACGGTGCCTAGAAGAGTGTAGGGACTGGATACTACAGGTTGTAGTGGGAAAATGGCTTCACTGAGCATCCTCAGATCTTGGACTAGGAGATAGGAGTTATCTTTCTTCCTGACTGCTAGTATAGGGGTGTACAGGGTAACCTGGCGAGTCTGAGTAGCCCATGAGAAATGAATTTTGAGATGGTAAGTTGAGGTCCTGCCTATGATTCAGGTCTTAGAAGATACTGCTTCTGATGAGGAAATCGTGTGGAGTCTTTGAGGTTAATAAGAATGGGGATGTCGTTTTCAATTTGGTCAGGAACCCTGTTTCCCATACTGCTGGATCGTTTTGGCTTTCCCATGAAGGAGTAAGGGTATCCAGGTGATCCCTAGCCTGTATGACTAACTTTTGAAATGGATACCTCAATATAGGGCTGTCCCCTATAATTATTCTAGTTCCTGCTAATTGAAGAGGTTCTCTTCTGAGCAGAAGGTTAGGACACTCTGGGATTGCAGGAAAATAATGAGTGAGGTAATACCTGTCCCAGAGGAAACCCAAAGGAAGGGTGAAGTTTTTGGTTGTTGGGTTTCTGGCTATCCCTAGTACAGTGCAGGATTGCGAGGACGGGGATGCGGAGAAGGAATTAAGGGCAGAATAGGTGACCCCAGTATTTAATAAGAAAGTTACTGTCCTACTGGCCACATCCATGTGTACCCTAGGCCCCAGTCCAGTAACGGTGGCCTTTAGAGGCAGGTCTGGCTGGAATGGGCAACTTCAGTTCTGTGCCACCATTTGCAAGATAGCTATGGACTCGGGCCCAAGTGTTCTCTGCCTCGAAGGACAGAGAGCCACCACTGGCCTGCCTTCTTGCACTTATGTCATGGTGCCAGGGGTAGCTAATTATGATTTGGACCTTCCTTAGTCCAGCGCCCTACCTTCTGGCACACACGATATTTAGTGTCCTTTGGGGTGGAACTGAAGGGGGCTGTGGAGGGCGACTGTAATTGTTTTGCAAGAGTGACTAGAATTTGGACATGCCTGATCTCCTTCCTTTTCTCTGTATTCTGAGCCCGGGCCTCCCTCTCCTGGCCCTTATTTTATCTTATTTTTTTAAATTACTTTATTGTTCTTTAATTACAGTGATCTGCATTTTCTTCCCTCCCCTCCTCTCCACCCCATCCAAACCCACCTCCCTCCCTTGCTTCCACCCTCCCCCTTGGTTCTGTCCATGTGCTCTTTATAGTAGTTCCTGAAAATCCTTCTCCCCACAATTCCATCTCCCCTCCCCTCTGGCTATTGTTAGATTGTTCTTAATTTCAATGTCTCTGGTTATGTTTTGCTTGCTTTTTTCTTTTGATTATGTTCCAGTTAAAGGTGAGATCATATGGTATTTATCCCTCACCTCCTGGCTTATTTTGCTTAGCGTAATGCTCTATAGTTCCCTCCATGCTGTTGCAAAGGGTATATGCTCCTTCTTTCTCTCTGCTGCGTAGAATTCCATTGTGTAAATGTACCATTGATTCTTGATCCACTCATTTCCTGATGGGCACTTAGGTTGCTTCCAGCACTTGGTTATTGTAAATTGTGCTGCTATGAACATTGGGGTGCATAGGTTCTTTTGGATTGGTGTTTCAGAGCTGTTAGGGTATAATCCCAGCAGTGGAATTGCTGGGTCAAAAGGTAGTTCCATTTTTAGTTTTCTGAGGAAGTTCCATACTGTTTTCCACAGTGTCTGCACCCGTCTGCATTCCCACCAACAGTGCACTAGGGTTCCCTTTTCTCCACATCCCCTCCAACACTTGTTTGTTGCTTTGTTTACGATGGCCATTCTGACCAGTGTGAGGTGGTATCTCATTGTGGTTTTAATTTGCATCTCTCTGATGGTTAGTGATGCTGAGCATCTTTTCATATATTTCTGGGCCCTCTGTATACCCTCCTTGGAGAAGCATCTGTTCAAATCTTTTGCCCATTTTTTAATTGGGTTTTTTGTCTTCCTGGAGTGGAGTCGTATGAGTTCTTTATATATTTTGGAGATCAAACCCTGTCTGAGGTATTATTGGCAAATATGTTTTCCCACACAGTTGGTTCTCTTTTTATTTTAATACTGTTTTCTTTAGCCATGCAGAAGATTTTTATTTTGATGAGGTCCCATTTGTTTATTCTTTCCTTTATGTCTCTTGCTCTAGGGGACATATCAGTGAAGATATTGCTGAGTGGCATGTCCGAGATTTTCCTGCCCATGTTTTCCTCTGGGACTTTTATGGTGCCATGACTTATGTTTAAGTCTTTTATCCACCTTGAATTTATTTTTATGTATAGTGTACGTTGGTGCTCGAGTTTAATTTTTTTGCATGTAGCTGTCCAGATTTCCCAACACCATTTGTTGAAGAGGCTATTTTTACTCCATTTTATGCTGCTACTCCCTTTGTAAAAAATTAATTGGCCATAGAGACTTGGGTTTATTTCTGGGCTCTCTATTGTGTTCCATTGGTCTATCTGTCTGTTTCTATGTCCTGGCCCTGATTTTAAAAGACCGCATTGGCCATAATTAACATTGTATCCAAGGAAACTCTAAGCTTCTGAATGAGCTTTTGTAACTAATATTAGAGGGAAATTGAGTTAAAAATTTGTCTTTTAGGATTACCTGACCTTCATATGATTCTAGATCTAGATTGGTGTGCTTGATAAGCGCCTCCCTTCACTTTTCTAGAAATATGATGGGGTTTTCATCCAGACCCTGACTAATGGCAGAAACCTTTAAATAGTTCATGGCCTTCTGACAGCCACCATTAAGTCCTGCTGTAGTGCAGAGCAGTAAATGATTCCTTTCCCTCTTCTGGGAAGAGCTGTTATAGTCCCATTCAGGATCCATTGGTGGGACTGCTTCTCTTGTGGGGGCATTTACTACCTGATAAATATAAGTTGCTAGCAAATTTTCTGGCTTCCTTTATTACTTTCTCCTGGTCAATATTTGATAGGATCTGCCCCAAGAAAACCATTAACACCCTTCCAAGTTAACTCATAAGCCAAGGAGAGGTGTTGAAAATAATCTATATATTTATCTGGGTTGTCAGAATAGTTTCCAAAGTCAGTTTTAATTTGTCTAACCTTGACAAGAGAAAAGGATTTGTGGATTAACTGAGGGCCAAACAGTGTCATAGTTTCTACTAGCAGTAAGAGCCCTGTGAGTAGGGAACTGTTAGGGGTAGAGAAAATGGGGGCCACTGATTGGGCTGGGGGCCCTGGATATGGGGGCAGTAAAGAAGATGGTGGGAGAGTTTTTCCCTGAGTTTCTACAGCAGGAGTAGGTTCTGAAGGGTCTGGGAATTAGACAAAATGTTATTGGGTGAAGTAGGATGGGGAATAAGTTTACACTTATGACAGAAATCTCCCGTACCCCTTAGATAAAAGAATGCCTGGACTTATGGTATTTTGGACTATTTACCAAGACATTTGCAAAAACAGGCCAAGCTGTAAAATTGAACTGTAATTTAAGGTCCCATTTAGTGACCAAACTTCCATGTCCCCTAACCAATATTGAGGCCAAGCAGTGTTGCAGAAAAATATATCAACTTTTCTTTAGGGCTTAGAAATCAAAGTGAGGCCAATTGGAAAAAATACATCCTAGAAGGGTGCCAGCAGGAATAGATTATTGGCTTCCCGTAGGAAAGTGAGAGAGACTGCAGTTATAGAGCCCAGAGCCCTGGGGTTTAAACCTGAGGATTTCATCATCATGAAACCCCAGGATCTGGGCCTCAGAGTCCCGAGACTCTGGTATCCAAAACAGATGTCTCCATCATGGATAAAGTGAAGGCAGAGGCAAGTCTGCTCCTCCCCTTCTTGAGGGGTTCCTTACCATTCATAGGAAGAGTCTTGGCAGTTCCCAAAAAGTCTCAACCAAGAGTGGGAGCCAAAGAGGCTCAACCAGGGATTGAGGGGGAAATTATAGAAAGCCAAAGGGAAAACAGGAAGAGCAGAGTTGTGCAGAGCCTAGGTACATGTGTAGTGGAGGTGAAAACTTCAGTCCCATTGACTTTGGCCTGCTTGCTGGAGGGATTTTATGAGCTTGATTCCTGCTAAAAGCTGTAAGGCTGGGACCAAGTGAGTCATTAACCACATTTCCCAGTAAGATAGCAAACCTAAGCTGAACTGACAAACCCAATAATAAGGACTCTCAGAATGGGGAAATGTGCTCCAGGACCAACAGTCTGGACTGGCCGAGTGTCATGGATGCTCAGGCCTTTGACAAAGGAGGTGTCTGAAGAGGAGGGGGTCCCTGTTTTAGTAAACAACCAGAGAAGCAGGTTGCAAAACCTACTTTGTCCCCATCTGCCTCTTTAAGTCACACAAAGGACAGGCTCGAGCCAACTTGTCTGCCCTTCCAAGATATTTTTAGAAGTAGGCCTGGTTCAAAAAATTGTGCAGGAGGCCCTGAGGGGGTACATGCAAAAGGTCCCTTGTTTCCACTAAAGGTGGGCACAACAGGGCTGAGCCCAGTTTAAAACAGGAGTAGAATACAGGTCTCAAAACAGGCAAGTAAAGAGTCTAAGAATCTTAGATTCAATGTGGTGGACTAAAATTAGGCAGGCTATAACTGGCCACAGATTATCAGGAGTTGTATGTTGATAGCCTCTGGCCAGTGGCGTCATAAGCAATGTACATAGAGGCAAGAAAGAGGAGGGATAGGTCACCATTGGTAGGGTAATAGCTAGTGAAAATGCAAATCCCACTGAGGGTGACCACCACTCAGCAAAAGAGCAGATGCAGCAGCTTCCCCGCCTGCAGGGTAAGCAGAGAGAAAAGAGGTGTAAATAGAGTGGTCAAAGGCAGAAGGAGACGCTTGACCTGAAAGGAAAGATGAGGACTTGTGAGTAAGGCTGAATAAACAAGAAGCCATGGTTTAAGGAAAGGAGCATAGAAAGGCTGAAATGTTCTACTGAAGGTTAAAATCTTGCCTCTTCCTCTTGAGAATTAACCCTGAGTAGCAGAAGGGCCATGGGGGCAGGCCTGTGATTGCTTTTACAATGTTCCACATTGCTTGCTGCTGATGTGGAAATTAATGTCTTTTCCCCAGTTGATAACTAGTTTATCCTTTCATAGGAATCTTCTAGTGGGGAGTGCCCTAGTGGCTTTTAAATGCTCTACCCATGTCTGCAGGTTGTGACAATTTCTCAAGAGGGAGAGGGCAAGAAACTCTGAGTAAAACCAGTAACTAACTATAGGAAGTTGACTTGCAAACTGCCATCACTAAAGATACAACGATGAAGAGGATCCAGGCAAAGTAAAAATGCAAGAAAAGATCATGGACTCATGGCAACATGGCAAAAGGAAAATTGCAGTAGAGTAGACTTCCCCTATCCAACAATCTGTGTCAAGGCACCAAAAGATATTACTGGAGCTCAGTTCTTCTCTCTGATGCAGTAAAGAATTACAGATCAGTGAGATATAAGTGGATGAACAGAAGTTTTATTAGTGTGTCCTGAAGGGAGAGAACCAGCCTGCTAAGAGTGGCAAGAAGGGCCCAAGTCTCCTGAATCTGCTGCCTTAAGTACACATGCGATTATAGTATTAGCATAAGGGAAGGGTTCTGTATTGATTGACAGATGCTTTGGTCTTATAAGTTTAGTCCCTCCTACAGGCGCCCTGTCCCATGATTCTCCTTGACTGCTCACTTGGGTGATGAGGGGGAGGGGTAAAACTAGCAATGGAATTTTGCTAACAAGGGCAGTTAACTGAAACTCTTTCAACTATTTGCCTTGGGTCAACAAGAGTGGTAGCTCCCTTCCTCCTTCCTCCAGCTTCTCATTTCTAACTGCTACCTAAAAATGCCAACATTAAAACCTGTGTTGGCAAAGATGTTTTTTAAATGGGTTCTGCTGTATAATAGTGATGAGTATGCAAAATAAAATGAGTAATTTGTTAGCATTTATCAAAATTTAAATATGTATTTGAAACATAATTTTATTCCAAATAATCTATCCCAAAGAAATATATGTGCATAATTGCTGTAAATACATAGGTTTTATTTTGTATTTTAAACCTTTGAAAAATTAGAAATAACTGAATATACATAAAAAGAGAGTTGTAAATAAAATATAAAGTATCAAATATCATGAAATGCTATGCAACAATTTTTTTAAAGAGCAATAAGCCCATATAATTACCAAGAGCATCCTCCAAAGCTTATTGCTAAATGAAGATCATGTCACAGAACAACACATGTGTTACGGTTCTATGTATGTATATATATCAAGGGGCCTCAGCCTGGATTATAAGCAAGGATATCTCTGTTGAGGAAATTGAGAATGTGGTTGATGAGAGTGTGATTTGTAGAATTTGCTCTACATTACTTTGTATAGCTTGAATTTTTCACAGTGATGATTTATTCATGTGTTATTTGTATAATAAATAATCAGTATCAAAACAACAACAGAGGATTAAGCCTTCTAAGGAGATGGATGTAAAGAGAAGTGAGCTTGGAGGAAAGAGAAGGCATTGACTCTCTGGAGGGAAAGTGAGAGACGAAAAGTTGAAAAACAAAAACAAACAAAGCCTGAAAATTGCTAATGATATTTTATTCTGAATTCTGCATTGCACTATCCTGAAGTCTAAACCTCACAGTAGTGTATGCAATAAATATTAATGGTTTGTGATTTTAGTACACTGCCTTAATGTGTAAAAAATTGAGGAAGAAGCTAAGTATTTTTAAAAATAAAAACTGAAGAAAACTGTCTGAGAGAAAAAATAAATGAATCTTTTTACATTCTGAAATATTCATATCTTAAAGTTCAGAACTTTATGATTCAGTCCTTTATTTCCCTAAGTTATCAGTTTCAAAAGACAGAAATGCTCTGAAATTTTCATTTTTGTTTTCACTTTCTTAATATGAAATTCTAAAAATTGACCATTTTAAGATGTATGACTTTTAAGGATCAATCGTTAGAACTATCTAAAACATTTTTTAAATCAAAACCATGATTCGACTTCATGCTTCAAGCAATCATCTTGAAAGTGATAAAATATAAAGTGTATGTAAAAATAGATATTATAATCGTTGCTGTCTAGAATAAAGACATTTAAGACAGTTTCAATTAAATCGCACTCTTTCAAAAGGTGTCTCATTTGTGTATCTGAAGCAAATTGTAGTCTGTCTGACATAAAGGTGTTCTAAAGAGTGCAAAGATTATTTGAGGTGAAATGACTGGATCTAAGCCAATGAAATTCGTTTGATTGCCTGAGGGAGAATGCATGAAAGCATTTATCTGGGAGAACACTTTCAGAGTTGAGCAGTTAATCTAAATACACCAATCACATCTTTACTGACAAATTTTGCTAATAACTTGTGTGAAGAAAAGCTCTTGACTAGTGAAGATCTATTCCATAAACATTGAAAAAGCAGCCATTAAGCTTAAGTCTGGGCTTGACTAGTCAACAGCATTTGAAAATGAACTGCACTACTCTACCTGTGCCTGACAGTTTTCCCGTCTCTTTTCTAAAGCAAAGCATATTGCCTTTATCTCAGCACTGGACTGAAGATTTCTATAGAACGATATCTTCCTATAACTTAATTCCTTTCACAAGGAAATGTTAATGATATTGCCATGAAAAACTTAGTTAATTTAAACTCTCTGAGAACTATCTTGCCTTCTGAGGAAAAAAGTCCTCATATACACATGCTATGACTATACCAAAATATTAGAAATATTTAACACTACAATTGTTTTTATCTTTAAGTAATGAGATTATAAGTGGTTTTTATTTTCTTCTTTTCAGGTTCTCAACACATTTCTATATAGCACACTTTACTTTTACATCAGAAAAAAATGAGTAAATAGAAATGATTCTTTTAAATAGAACATTCTAATACTATGAATTTGAAAGTTTTGATGAGAGAAAAAAATTTCTTACCCATTATGAATCCAAGCTACATTGCTTAGTAATTGAGTACTGGAAGTATTTTTATGGGAATGTGTGAATTTTAGATCACTTCATAACACTCTTCTGTGTGAAGCATTTACCTGCATCTATTATGCACCCACATTTGGCCTTTGTTGGCAATTTTCTTCTATGGGCATTTTTATGGACTGAATATTTGTGTCCCTCTCAAAATTCGTATGTTGTAACCCTAATCCCCAATGTGATGGTATTGGAAATGAAGTCTACAAGGTAATTAAAGTTAGATAAGATCATGAGGGAGGAGCCCTTATGATGAAATTAGTGCTCTTAACAAAAGAGGAAGAGTTATGAGATCTTTCTCTCTCAGCCAAGTGAAAATACAAGACAGTTGTCTGCAATCCAGAAAGAGGGTTCTGACTAGGAACCGAATTGATTGATTGGCACCATGATCTTGGACTTCCCAGCCTCCAGACTTACAGAAATAAATGTTTGTGTCCAAGCTATACAGTCCATGGTAATTTGTTGTGGCGTCTTCAGTCAAGACAACACTGTGGCCTCTTTCTATCTTTCTAACCTCTAATATCTTCTCTTTATTCCAGAACTACCAGCCACTGAAGATTTGGTACAATTTGTGATTGAACTTGACTTGAAAGCCATGGTCTTGTTATAGTAATCAATGCATTATCAGACAACATTACATAAAACCTTTCACACCAAATAATAAATTGAACATCATTGCCACCAATATGTCAGGGAGGAAATGTGGTGTTACAAAAACCATATAAAATCGTGAACCAAAGGAAATGTGTTCTGTGATGTTTTAACACTTAGCTATATGACCCTGAGAAAGTCACTGAAATATTCTTGTCCCCAATTTTCCCATTTGTAAAAGAAAAGGATGGATTAAATAATAAGTAAATTTTCTTCCAGTTTTATAATTCTGTAGTTTTCTCCACGTAGTTAAAAAATTATCAGTGTCAACAAAATCAACAGGAGAGAAAATTTAAAACTATCTTCTAGTGCTTCTCTGGAAGTCTATGTTATGTGACCAAAACAAAGTATCATGAAAAATTGAAGAGCGTATTCTAATATTTCATTCCACATGTCACAGTGTGTGCTTGTGTCTAAATGTGCCCTGAAAATTTTATATAAGAATTTATTTAAAAAGGAAAGTATACAGTCTAGGTTATAAAGGAACCTTATTTCTCTGGCCTATATATAAAAATAAGACTAAATTTTTATCTTTACCTCCTGCTATGACATATTATATTAATTTGTGACATCCCTTATCTGTCACATTATTATTTAATTTATGGATTGTTAAAATAAATGTCTTAAGGAAAATTTCTGTACAGATACTTAATTCCTTTTTATTTCAACCTGTTAAGATATATAACTTCATAAAATATTTCTGAAAGATGGTAGCCTTCAAATTGTTCCCACTTTCCTGAGCCATCATGGAATATAAAGATTATATATATATATATATATATATATATATAAAATCTCCTGACAAGTCATTATGCTGTTTTTTCTTGTTAATTTTTATTTTTTGTTTGTTTTATTTTTTCCTAACTTTCTTTTTGTAAGCAAGTACAACGCATGATATACAAATCAATGATAAATGTCTCTGCACATAACAATTACCAATAATTATGTTTTCCTCAATGACTATACCACATGTCCATGAACAATCAATTTGAGCAGTAAGTAAATAGATAAAAAGCAATGGTTTAGAAAATAATATGTAATCATTGGCTGTCTGGATGGTCATAGTTGATATTATAACAAAGATCTACATGAAGCATCCCTCAGTCTGCAAAGAATTACAACTGTAACTGATGAAAGATACTCCAAAGCACCCACCACATGGTCCACCAATGCCTCCCATGTGACCTGAAACAGAAGATGCTCAATACATGATTTTTACAATGAAAAAAATAGCACTTTCATTGTAAACACTGATGTGATAAATTCAGTGTTTATCATTTATCACAAATGATAAATTCTGTAAGGAATTAAATGACAAAAAACTGCTCATCTTCATATTACATTATCAACTGTTCTCTGTTTACCAATTGCATCTCTTCTCTCATTTCTGAAGTATGATTTCTGATGATATTTTAGAGAGATTAGAAAAGTACAATAGTTCAATTCTTGGCAGTTCCTAATGTGACTGTTTGTTTAGTTTACTCTCCCCTTCTGATGCATTTCCTAGTGAATTTGTTTGGAGACAGAATAATTGAACTTAGGGAACTGTTTTATTCTTCTGTTTCAAGTTTGGGTATTGAAGCTTGAAGTGATTGTAATGTATATTCCCTAAAGAAGCTGACGAGATAGCCTGGATGGAGCTGGTGGAATGGTTTTGGACAACTTCATTTTCAGGCAGCTTACGATGGCTAGACTTGGACTAATCAATTTTAAGAAAAATAAATAGATAGCTGATAGAAAGAGATGACAGATGGTAGATAGATAGGTAGACAAATAAACAATGGATAATTTAAAAGTGTGATTTTTAAAAAAGGAAAAAAAAAAATCCCTGGCCAGGGAGGCTCAGTTGGTTGGAGCATCATCCCATAAACCAATATGCTGTGTGTAGGTTTGAGCCCAGTGCAGGCACGTACCTAAGTTGTGGGTTCAATCCCTGGTTGGGGCACAATTGGGAGGCAAGCAATCTCTCTTACTCTCTCTCTCCCCCTACACCTCTCTATAAAGTCAATACACATATTTAAAATTTTTAAATAAAGAAAAGGAAGTAAGCAAATAAGTAGAAGTAAACCACCTTGTATTTGGAAAAAACCAAATTACGGGGATTTTTCTGAACACAACTTTTGTTGTGTTACACTGTGATGAGAGAGGAAAACTCGTTTTAAAGAGAAAATTTGAAGAGAAAGAAAACATGATTTTGAAACGCGTTTCTTTGTTAATGATTTAGACTTTTCTTTAAATTAGAAAAGAAAAATATTGGTGTAAAGAAAAGTTGACAGGTTATTTATCTTGAACAATTATGAAAGTGAAACTAAGGTAAACTCTAGGAAGAACTTCAAGAAAACATGGTAAGTGAATGTATGAGTGAACCAAAGCTCTTTTTGAATAAGTATTTGAGGTATAAATTAGAGTGGTTAGAGGAACTAATAGTTAAAATTAGAAGAAAAATATCAAATTTATTAACATTTATCACAGATGTGATGCTATTTTTTAAAGATTTTATTTATTTATTTTTAGAGAGGGGAAGGGAGGGAGAAAGAGAGAGAGAAACATCAATGTGTGGTTGCCTCTCATGTGGCCCCCACTGGGGACCTGGCCTGCAACCCAGGCACGTGCCCTGACTGGGAATCAAACCTGCGACCCTTTGGTTCGCAGCCCGCACTCAATCCACTGAACTATGCCAGCCAGGGCCAAGGGTTAGCGTTAGATGTGATGCTATTTTTTAAACTTAAATTTCCAGTGGTGGTCATATGGTCAATATTTTTATTTGAAAAGGTGTTAAAATTGAGACATATTGCATATCATAAACTCATGTGAAGGTTAAAAAAATTTTATACTTCACTAATGAGTTGATATGCCAGCCAGTGCCCTCCTACACACACTATAAGACTGAAATTCTCACAGTTGGTAGACAAAACTGAACCCATGGAGTGGGAGTTTGGTCATGTCGTCTTGGGCCACAGCAAGACTTCTAGATATGAGTCTTGAATGGATATTAGATCACTGATTTATTTCTGTGTTTTATTTTCAACAAATATTGTTAGATATACTATTATAAGAAAAATATTGTTCGTAAACATTAGGAAGGTAAAAGGAATATGAAATAATTTCTATAGAGAAGGAATATATCTAGTGATTACTTGAGGTACAAATATGACAATGAAAATAGACTATATCAAGTGTTATGAAATTAGTACATGTTGTGATAGGAATTTTAGAGTTTGATCATGATGTTGGATTTGGCTTTGAATCAAAGGTAGTATTTGTATAGGTAGATATTAGAACATGGTGTAGTTCAAGTTGGAAATTAAGAGCAAAGCATGGAGGACAAACTAAAAACTCTACCAAGAACAGTGTTCAACTGAGTTTAGCTCGAATATGGATTTGTTTAGGGAATTAATTGAGAGAATGATGAAAATATGGCTTGGGACCAATTCCAGAAGTTTTAATTTCAACCTAAAGGTTTTCTAATGAATTCCACTGGCAATGAATCATTCCAGTGGAACCCCATTGGGAGAACATTCAGTGATTTTCAAACAGAAAAATATCCCAATATGGTATTCTTTGAAAGAGAATTTATTAGTTTGCACCAGATGTTATTGATACAATTGATCCTTTGGTAATAAGTTTGAAATCTCAGTTCCTATTGCAAAACTTACTCATCAACAGTTAAGAGTTTCAAGTAACTCCTGCATTAAGAAACTTTGGCTTGAACTCTCCTTAGCTTGTGTTAGTCTTTCTAATTTATTTGACAGGGTTGAGTTGATACCACCCCAAATCCTTGCTGGAAAATCAGACTGGGTGAGCATTGCTGTCCCCACACTGATCCAGACAGAACTTGGCATGAAATCCTTGTCTGGGTCCTGGCTCTGCCATCTGACCACTAGTGGGCAGTCACAGCCCTTGGTTCCGTGGAAACTTCCTATCTCACAGGGGACCTGGGGTCAACTATTTCAGGGGCAGTTCCTTTCACTGCTTAATCCAACCTGCCTGACATAATGTTATGAACTGTCGATTTACTGCCACTGTCCCCTGAGCGCTGAGCCACCACCTTCAGTCTAAAGGTAACTCCACCTGGTAATTAACTGTGAGATACTGAGTGGCCAGTGTCTGACCTGAGTGTTTGTGCCAAGTAAAAGTTTCGCTTGCATTTTTTCTTTTTTCTTTCACTGCCAGTTTGTGTGTATGTGTGTTTTTAAGTATTAACTCTCATGGAAGCACATGCCTATTTAAAATTCCCAGACGATGAGTCAGACCCCTTCAGTGAGCTTCCTGGAGAGTCACATGATATGGTTTGATGAAACTTCACCTTATGAAAGGTTGAAGAAAAAAATCAGAAGAGCTCTTTCAGATTTATATATAGGAATACATATACACATATATACATATACATGCCTGCATGCATATATACAAAACGCATAATTTTACAGCTCTGTATACATGAGAGAGAAACAGACAGAAGGACACATACACGGAGGAAAAATGTCCCTTTGTTTTTCTTTCTTTTTTTTTTGTAGTAGATATTCAAAAAATCTGGTGATCCAGTAGCTCATGCTTGTTTGAGACAAGAAGAAAGCAAAATTCCTGTAGCCACGCATGCAACACATGGATGTTGTTTAAGTATCTACCCCCAGATTAAGAGAAGCAAAATGAAAAACCTTGATTCCAATGTAATAGAGAGGAAGCATTGCTGAGACTTGGGATATTTAAGTTGTTTCACTCACTATCCTTATAATATGCTTTAGTCTTACCTGGGTCTCTAAATATATCTGTATTATAATTCATACTTTATTTCAAATCAGTTTAATGCTTCATGATATTACTAGCATATCTCATTAGTTTAAACAACAGCATGGACTGCCACCTATTAATAAATATAAGTCACAGTAACTTTTGAAGTTTTTCAATTTCTCAATATAATTTCTCTAAGTATAAACTTATTCTAGGAGTGATTTTTGGAAAGTAAAAGCCTCATTTGCTAAGGAACTCTAGCTATAGGCAAGATTGAGTCACCTCTCATGAAAAAAATTAAATAATAAGTATTCTAGAAAAATCCTGCCTCAAAATGAATGTGGATGTCAATGAGGCAGAGAGTTTCTTAGAAGAAAAAAGTTCTCTTTAAAGTATTGAGGGAGCACACAGCATTTTTAGGAGGGTGTTCTGAGATATCATGGAATAAGTAACATCAATTACATTGGCTTTGTCGATTCATTCATTTAATGAGCATTTACTGAGAATTTACTATGTGCCAGACACTGCTACATGCTAGAGGTTTAAAGAAAAGTATAGTTCCACTCACAAGTACTCCCAGTCTGACGGATGAGAGTTACATAAGCAAATAGTTACGATGAAGGAATGTGGAAAGTACTATGGAAACACAGGTGCAGAAATGACTAACTTTATCTAACAGAATTTGATAAAACTACACAGAACAGGTGAACCTGATCCAGATCCTTACAGATAAGTAGAAAATAACTTTCTGAAACTTAGTAAAATGGGGAAAATATTATAACAGTTGAGGAGGGGATTGGAAAAAGAGAAAGGCTTATTAAAGTCATGATTTATGACTGCACAGATCAGGCCTGTGCTAGAGAGCTTTGAATGTGTCATTCATTTACACCTTTATTCTGGGATGATCCAGAAGCTAAACAAGTTCTAGAGGGGGTTTTATAATCAACAAGAAGAAAACCGCTCTTGACCTAGGCTTTCTCTCATTCATTCGTTCTCTGTCTTTGTCGTTGTGTCTGCCTCTGAATCTTTCTGTCCTGGTCAGATTCCCTCATCGTTGAGGTTGAATTATTCTCCTTTAAAGACTGGCACCACTTTCCATTTGGGCACTACACTGTACATGCCACCACATCTAGTGACAGCCCAGATTTAACTGCTATTGCTTTATGTAACTGCCTGCAGGAGGGATCTTAACCTGCCTAACCAATCCAGTGCTTTGGTCAGGAGCAGAGTCACAGTGAGCACATATGAATCCTGGAGACAGTCCTCTTCTGAATGGGAAGGGTATTTTCAGAGGTGGCAGGCTAAGGGTTGAGAATCACCCTCAAATTATCAACTATATGTGATAATTCCACTTTGGGTACACCAGGGAATTTGGAGATATAATATGTTGATGGCAATGCCAATCTAAACTTGCTGAGAGGTTGTTTTCTATGACTTTTACTTCCTTTGACAACTAATTTCTTGATGCTTATAAAAAAATAGAGGGGTGCTGGCATTTCCAGGAAGATGTATTTTTTCATGAACAGGAAAATAGTGAGCTGGGTCATGAAAATGGGGTCAAATGGCTATTTGTGAATTTTTCTCTTCCTTTTCCCCCTACAGTCACTAGCTTCAAATAAGTAAAGAAAGCCAATTACACTAGGAATTAACTGTGATGCAAATGATTTAGAGAATTGGAAATCACTACTTTGGAAGGCAATTCTTTCCTGTGTTCTAAGCATGAAGAGCAAGTTTCAGTAAGATTCTGAGACTCATATATAAGTAGAGGCTGTAAGTAACTGAGTAACTGGACTTTCTCCCAACATATTTCTACCTTGGTAAGATACTATAACTGGTGTTATAAGTGAGTCCTTGATCTTGGTTTTATTTCTTTGTTATTTTTATTCTTAAATTTTTCAAATTCCTTATACCAAAGCTGGTTAGTAGATCGTAGAAAAGTGGACTGTTCATTATGTCTTGAGTTACTTTGTAGAAATTATTGATAAATAACTTTGATTCAATATTTCCATGAACCTGCTTGTCTTCAGACTTAAAAATAATAATTCTGAGTCACATCTAAGTTAACTCAATTTTTTATTAAAACTAGATGTTACAATAAATAAACCCAAGTACAAGTGGTTTATTGCTTCCTCTCTTGAAGTCCAAAGTGGTTGTCCTGATTGCTGCTGGCTTTTCTCCATGTTTCAGGGAACTCATCCCACTTAACTGTTGCTCCACCATCAACCACAGTAGCTTCTAAAGCCACTGTGAAAGAAGAAAAAAATGGAGGGAATTAAATGTAGGAAATTATTAGGGAAATGTAGAGAAATGTAAGGAATTATATGGGACAAGCCTAGCAATGGTGCATATCACTTCCACTTATACACATTAAATTAGCCAGCAGTCAGTCATATAGCTGTATATAACTGCTAGCATAGTGGCACTTTTCCCAAAAAGAATAAGAAGCAAATGGACTGAAAACTAGCTACTTCCTCATGAAGTTCTTGAGAAAGTCTCTCATAGTACTTACCTTGCAATGAGTAGTCATAAAAGAAGGTGTAACTTTAAATTGATTTGAAAAATCACTCAGCCAAATTTAAATCTAGTGTATAGTTAAATTACTAGGACGAATTGCCTGTTATGCTATTTTGTTGTCTGTAAGTGAAGTAAGTGTTAAATAGCTTTAAAAAATACACACGATGCCCTGGCTGGTGTGGCTCAGTGGATTGAGTGCCGGCCTGTGAACCAAAGGGTTGCTGGTTGGATTCCCAGTCAGGACACATGCCTGGGTATCAGAGAGACATGGGAGGCAACCACGCATTGATATTTCTCTCCCTCTCTTTCTCCCTCCCTTCCCCTCTGTCTAAAAATAAATAAAATCTTCTTTAAAAATACACAGAATACTTTGATATTTAATTAAGAGTTGGGTTTCAAACTCTTGGGTTATATATTGCTACCCAAAAAGAGGATAGAAATGTTCTCAGTATGAGGAAATACCGTATTCTACTGCTTTCCTATCATGGTCATTGTTTTAAACAAAACGATTTTATGTATTGTTCCGTGTTATACAAATGGAATAGTCATGGAACTTGTCAATAAAATACTTTATTATTCTTCCTGGCTTGTGTAGCTCAGTGGATTGAGCGTGGGCTGGGAACCAAAGGGTCCCGGTTCGATTCCCAGTCAGGGCACATGCCTGGGTTGCGGGCCAGGTCCCCAATGAGGGCCATGTGAGAGGCAACCATACATTGCTCTTTCTGTCCCTCTCTGTCTCCTTCCCTTCCCCTCTCTCTAATAATAAATAAATAAAATCTTTAAAAAATAAATAAATAAAATACTTTATCATTCTTAAATAAAGCGATAAAAATATATGCTTAATTATCATTTTAGTTTTCACTGTGCCAATTATTACATTCTGCACAAATTTATATGCATAGTTTCTCATAATGCTTTACGTAATTTTAGAATAAATTTAATATTGTTCCCCAAATTTTCCACTTCTTTAGTTCTAGATAATTACACTTACATTTCTTTATATTTTCAGTTTCTAGTAGTTCTACTAGTTTCTTTTCTATAGGTTGGAGAAAAGGGGAGCGCAGTGGCATGATTGTTTGTTTTGTTTTTATTTTTAATCAGTTCCAGTCCCCGGGATTTTTATCTGTACCAATTGTTACGGTCTCTGGAAGAAGTTTGCAGTTATAGTTTGAATCCTAGGAGAAGTCAGATGAAATCTGGGAACACCCAAGGAATAACGCAATGCCACAGAATTAACATGGTTGATGGTATCATAGCTCATTTTTAACAGACGTCAAAAGAAGGGAAATCAAGCTGTTGTTGCATATACTGAGCCCTTGTTCACTTAGTAGAAGATCTTTATAAGTAAATCATAATTTATGGTAAGTACTCACTGGAGTAGTTGATGAGCATTTGGATTTCTTTTGGACTTTCAAAAGAAAAAGACATGTCCTAAAAATCATAATTTCTAAGAAAGAGGCTTATATATTTCTTTATTTCCTTGAGTTATATTTGACCACAATGTTCAATTTGCCATTGGTGAGGAAAATTTAGTTAAGAAAAGTTCCCTTTTAGTAATAGAACCGTATTTGTGGAACTTTCAAAATATCATCTGCATCCATGTCTTACAATTAGTTTTTAATAACTGCCAAATGAAGTCCCAGTTTCCAACTGTGTGCTGATTTGGGAAGAGTTTAGGTGGCACTTTTTAACAACATATGCATGTAAAATAGTTTGAGGAAAGCAAAAGAAAACTACATCTGCATTTAGTTAAGAAGATTTTTAGTCTCCTAAATTCAACCTTCTGTTGCATTAGATTATTTTCTTTAAGTACATTGTAGAATGTGCTGACCATCTCTCATAAGAGGACAAAGCAGTGGGCTGACTGGTCTACAAGTATGTTCGTCCCCACCCATGTCACTCCTCTCCTGTGTCAGCTCTCACACCACGTTTGGAGATACAGACGAGCTTTGAATATACCACGCATAGTTCCTATTCTAAAGTTATTGCAGGAAGTAAGAAGTCCCACTTAAAGAAAGTGCACTGGTCCTCTGTGAAGTTATCTAAAGATCTTAGTTTTGAAGCATTGCCTTCTCTCAGATTTGATGCTTATTGATGAACGCTCAGGCTTCTGCAGTTTGGATATGTTACGTTTGATAGCATGATTGTATTCCCCTTATTTCAACTTAAAAGTAAAACTCGTCTCCCTGGCCAGTGTGGTTCAGTTGGTTGGAGCATTGTCCTGTAACTGAAAGGTTGCGGGTCTGATTCCTGGCCAGGGCGCATGTCTAGGTTGTGGGTTTGATTCCCAGTCTGGGTGCGTGTGATCCCCGGTCTGGATTCAGAGGGCAATGAATCGATGCCTCTCTCTTTCATCAACGTTTCTTTCTCTCTCTTCCTTTCCTCCTTCCTCTCTCTCTAAAAGCAATAAAAAAATGTCCTTGGGTGAGGACTAAAAACAATAATAAAAAATGAACTACATTAAAACTCAAAAATCATGTTTTAACTAAATACACACACACACACACTTGCATGTACCCACAAGAAAAACTTAACCTGGGTTGACTTTGAGATACTGGTAGAATATAGCAATACGCGCTGCTAGATACTGTTAATTTAGATGAAAAAAGGGGAGCAAAAACATTTCACACACCATGTCTTATTTTAAGTTGAAAATAGTAGATGAAAATTTAGTTCTGAAAGATTCCTTGAGTGCTGTCAAAAAATGATGACTGAAATGTATTTATATTTTTAACTTTGTGATTTCAACAGTCTTTAGCAGAGGTCAGCAAAGTTTTCTATGAAGAACCAGTAACTATTTTAGATTTTGCAGGCCACAGGTCTCTGCCACGCCTACTCAGCTCTGTCTTTGTAGCAGGAAATCAGCCATGGACAACACAAGGCCAAATGAGCAAGGCTGTGCTCCAGTAAAAGTGTGTTTATTCAAACAGGCACTGTGAGGGGCTTGGCCGGTGGGCTGCAGGCTGTCGACCCCTGGTGTTTAGCAGTCCTCACTTCATGTGTTAACTGAAATTCCTCCTCTCTCAGAGAGTCTTAGAAATTATTCTCAAATTATTCATAATTTTAGTATTTATTTATAATGTGACATAAAATAGGTCTCCCCACCCCCAACTTGTTATAAAGAATGTGATCCACAAACCTGTCATGTTCCCCGGGTCCAGCTGAGGACAACGAGGGCCTGTAGGACTTGGAAAATGACTTCATCTATCAACTCGCAGCTAAAGGACTTGAAGCAAGAACACGGTGTTTTGGTTCCACAAGATGATCTATTTAAAAAGCCATTGCTGAGAGGCCTAATGTTCAGTACTGCTGGGACAGTCTCGAAAATAATGACCTACTTTTTCCTGAGCAAAGCCAACTCCAAAAGACGATGATGTCCACAAATGAGGTCTCATAAAAAAATATAATTAAACAGTGATACTCCTCAGAGTGAAAGAGCTTGGAGATAATGACTACAGCAGCACGCATTGTACCAACAAGAACAAGATGTCACAATTATATATTTGCAGGTTGATTTAATCTGACAGGATTCTTAGCAACAGTGAACTTGGTCTGTCGGTGCATAACAGAGCCCATGCATTCTACAAATGCAGCTCTATTTATCTTTTACAAAATTACATGTGTCAGTTAGCGAACTTCCTAATCTGGCTGGGTGTTCTTATCATTGAAGTTCCAGGAGAAGGCTTCATTTTCTGTGGCATAGCATTTATGGTATCCTTTGTATTTATTAAATCCTTTTTAAAATTCTCTGTATCAGCTGAGTTTTTTCATTGTTTGTTTTTTTGAATGATGTTCTCTCACTACAAAGTTTTAATTACCCTACCTTCTCTAGTATCCCTCACAGATAAATAAGTTGTTCTTGGTTGTTCTCTCACAGTTAATTGAGGAAAGATAACAATGAACTTTATCAGGAGTTGGCCAACAAGGATCCCGGGGCCAAATCCAGACCACCACATATTTTTGTATGGCCCACAGCTAAGAACAATTTTCATATTTTCAAATGGATGGAAAAAATTAAAAGGAGAATATTCTGGCCCTTGAAAATGATATGAAATTCACATTTTAGCATCCACAAACAATGTTATATTGGAACGCAGCCATTTTTTTTAACAAAAATCTATTGCTGCATTCAAGCTACAATAGAAGAGACGAGTAGTTGTGACAGATACAATGCAGCCAGCCCAAATCTAAAATATTTACTGTCACCCTTCACAGAAAACGTTCGTCTACCTCTGGACTACATACACCTTCACATTTCTTTCCCCACTTTTTATTTTAATGAAATATCTCCTTCCTGTTCAAATTTCTACCTTTGCCTTGATTTTGGGGTGTGGCAAGTATTCCAGGGCAGAGGTTGGAGCTTGGCCGTAGAGACCCAATTCTGAGTATGACAATGTGCCTTAAATATCCTTTTATCTCTATGCCATGAAATGTTGAGGTCAGCCTACACAGTCATTTATCAACATGCCTAATATTTATATAGTGCTTTAAAATGTGTAAGACACTGTCATGTGCATTGTCTCATTTGATCCTACACATTGGTATATTCCCTTTAAAAAGGAGAAACCTGAAGTCTAGACATGTTAATTGAATTTCCAAAACCCATGAATCTAATAAGTGATGGAGAGCAGATTCTAATCTTGACTCCGAAACCTATGTTATTTCTACATTACCACCCTGCCTCAGAAAGTAAGAAATATAAACAAAAAAACTGTGAGTTGACAGTTATTCTTGTCAGGAAATCAAGCACAAAGCTCATGTGAAATGGACCTGGGAGAACTTCTCCCACCGCTGCCACCCTGACATAAGCCTGTGAAACCGCAGGGCGGGCTTCCTCTCTCTGCATGGAATAGAAGAGAGAAGGGTCGTTGCGTACTTTCAGAGCCAGAATAAGTCAGGCATCCAAAAAAAAAATTCAGAAGTAACATTCAAAACTGTAAAGATTTAGGAAGTAAAATGACTAGTATCCCTGATTATACTCTTGGACCACTAAGACCACATGGACTAACTGTTATGTCTCCCCAAAACCTATATGCTGAAACCTTAACCTCCAACGTGATGGTATCAGGAGGTGGAGCCTTTAGAAGGTAATTAAGTCATGAGGGATGGAACACTCATAAGTCAGATTAGTGCCCCAATTAAAAAAAGACCACAGAGAGCCCTCTCCTCTTATCAGCCATGTGAGAAGCCAGCCAAAAGAAGGGGCTGTCTATGAACTGGCAAGAGGGTTCTTATGTGACACTGAATCTGTTGACTTCTCGATCTTGAATTTTTTAGCCTTCAGAACTGTGGGAAATAAATTTCTGTTGTTCATAAGCTATTCCTTCTGTGGTATTCTGCTGCAGCGGTCCAAATGGAATAGAACAGCAGCTCTCAAACAGCAGCCACAGTGATCTTTTGACAATTCAAATTATATAGAATAAATTCAAATTCCCACAAGGCTCCCTGCTGCCTTCTCACGCTTCTCCCTCCTGTCTAATTCATCTCCTATCATTTTCCTTCTCATTCAGCTCACTCTAGCCACAGTGGTCTTCTTGCTTCGATGTTGGCTGCTCATTTCTACCCTCGCAATTCTGTGGGCTTGGAGCATTATTACCCAAGATCTCAGGACTCTCTTCCTCCCATTCTCAGAGCTCTACTCAGATGGCAACTTGTCTTCAGAGACGCTGTCTTTGACTACTTTACCCACCTCTCTTTATTTTGGCGCTCTGGTTTTTTTTTCTTTTTCTTTTTGGCATTATCCCCCTCTAAAGTTATCTGTCTTCCTCTAATAACATGTAAGTTCCTTTGGCACAAGGAGTTTGCCCATCTTTTTTCACCAGCCCCTAAAACACTGCAGGACACATAGTAGACACTCAGTGAATGAATGCTGAGTGGATGAATAACTGAATGTGTGTGGCCTTTGCAATTATATATATACTCACACACGCTTGTTGGTGACAAGGTTAGGCATATTATTTCAACCAAAAGACATAATATTACAGAACTGTTGAAAGTACAATAAGAAATATGTGAAAAAATATAAGAAGTAAAATCATGACAAATCTGGAAAGTAAAAAAATATTTCTAAATTCTGTAGGGATATACATTGTCTATAGCAACTTTAATAGTTTTCACAAGTAAACATTCTTTTCTCGATATCCCTTTGAAGCTATTCAGTATTGTGGCCCCTCGTATTTCGAGGCACTTAGGAGTTAATAAGTGTCTTACGTTTCTAAATGTTGACTTTTTTAAAGACACAGTGTGGGGCTACCTGAGCAGAAAGCTGAGAAGCCTCATTCAACCAGCCCCTCCTGTGGTTTAACTCCTTCTTTGAGGCAACGCCTTTTGACTGGCCCCAAATATTAACAATAGCCAGCTTTGAGAATATTAACTCCTCAGAGTTAACAGTGGAAAATGGGAGTATCTTAAATGTTGTTTTATGTGTGTGTGGTAGGGGGATAGATTACAAGTTGTATTTAAACACTCTTTAAATAAGCATTGTTAGACAAATTGAAGATTCTAAAGCTGGACGGTACCTTAGAAGCACCAGATCTGAACTGAGCAAACTCATTTCTGGAAGTATGTTTTACTTTAAAAAAATATAACTTTATGAAATGTTGCAACAGTCAAGAAGAGTGGTGTTTTACTAACGCACGGCTTAGTTCTAAGGTGTACATGAGGATGGAGATGAATTATGCTCGAGACACGGTGATTTAATGAACCATGGAAAGCACATTTACTTCAAGGGTACGAAATGTGCTTAGCATATATCATCAGGAAACGCAGAAGGGGTACTTTTGAAAGCAATCCAAATCAACTGTACTACAGTGGGATCAGGCTAAAGAAGAGAGATGTGTGGTTGAAACAGTCAATGTGGAGTTGATTGCTAAGAAAAGCTTTAGTTTGCATGATTTTATAAATTTTTTTCTGTCAGAATCATTATAAGGCAGAACTGTGAATTTTGTCTTGGACGTTTTTCCCTCTGTTCCCTTCCTAAGCCTCTGGTTTTCCTTTTGGTAACCCCCATTCTCACCCCATCCAGGCCCCAAGTAGATTTAATCTTTAGATACCAATCTTTGACAAAGCTGCGATTGTCCTTATGTTCTCTCTAACTATTCTTTCTTTATCTGTCATAGTGTATGGAAGATTGCAATTTATTTTTTCCCCTGTTTCCCAAAACCAGGTACTTATTTTTTGTCCAAAATTATGTATTAAGTGCATACGTGTAAGAATGCACTGGACATAGTGTGAGGTACAGAGAATAATCAGACGCATGCACTTCATGCTACTCAAAATCTTAGCTAGTTGTCCTCAAGACACATCAATGAGTAAATGGCTTAGCACAGCAGAATATTTGCTTTTTAAAAGATACATAAAGTTTTAAAAGAAAGAAATGATTATTTAATAGTAGAATTTCTTTTTTTACATGTAGGCAGAGAAAATATTCTGGGGAAAGAGATCATTTTCGTACTTCTGAACAAACACTGCACAGGCAAATCCCGTCCTACTTTTATTATGCAGGGGTGCAGCTGTGCCACTCAAATACCGATTTAAAGTCACTGTAACTAGAGGTGGTGATTGGACAATGGCCTTCCTCTGCCAACTGAATGCATGGACCAAGGCATTTATGCACAAAGTAGCAGTCCTTTTTAAAGTACCAAGAATCCAATTTCATTGTCATTATTACCGTTGTGCCAAATGACTTGTAAAATAAAATAAATGAGATCTACAGCACCTAGCAAGCTAAGACAACCCCCAATTCATCATTCCTCTGCAAAACTTCCCTCTGATGGTCTCAAAAACGAGGGTGAGAGAGAGGATTAGTTCTGACCTTCCACTGATCAGAACAAAGTGTTATTCTTGATCTCACTCCACTGGTTTCTGACTAGCATAGCATTTTTTGCACTGTCTTATTTTTCTGTCTTCATAAATCAAAGTAAGGATCTAAAGAGCTACAGGACCTACCTGCTAGCTGTGGTTTGAAGACAGAAAACTCTTTTTGTTGCCATTGTAGTGATTTGTACTTGAACAAATAGGCAGATACTGGGCTCTCAGTGGGAACTGCTAATTCCGTAAAGTCTCCAGAGAAACGTATCACAAGGGACCTTGGGCAGACTGTGAAAACTATGTCACGCTCTCCATTGCATACCTTCAGGTTCCACACTTACACTCTGTGTCTGGAACACCGTGTCAGAAATGTAGCAAGTGACAGTAAATGAGGAGAGAAATGTGAAAGATAGATTTTTAAAACACACACAACATCCTGAGAAACTCCACCCCAAAGTCTTGCCGGGGCTCCTGTGAAAGCTGTCTCATGGTGCTTGAAACAGTCCCTTCCCTGTCTCTCATTGTGCGAACTGGAGAAAAGCACTTAGCTTGTGCATACTATCAAAACAAAAATACATTATTATTTTCACACAAATAGCACAACATGCTGCAGTGATTATCTTAAGTTGCTTGAATATCTAAATCAAGTAGACCTAGAATCAGTGAGGTTTTGTTAATGTTATTCACGGCGACATAAAGTGACATAGATCTTGTTTAGGAGGATTTGCTCAACATCGCCAAGTAGCCACGTGACCACCATCATCAAGGATGAACTCCCTCTTCCTTACACACTCTGAATTTGGGCTGACTTATACTCACATGCCCTGTGATTTAGATGGAAGGGTTTTGGAGTTAGACATATCTGATTATGAATCCTAGCACTGTATGACTTGTATGAGTTACCTAAAATTGCTGATCCTCAGATTTCCCATCTAGACTAGTAATAATATTTAGCTATTTCATGCCTTTATTCTTGTTTGGAGGATTAATTATATACCAGGCAATCGTCTAAGTAATTTATATACTTTATGTCAAATAATGCTCAGAAAAGCACTGAAGTATTAGTCGTCATTTATATTTTAGAAAACTCATTCATAAGGGGTAATTATCTTTCTAGTTTATCAGCTACTAAGTAGTAAAGTCAAACTTCACATCCAGGTGTGACTACAGAGCCTGTGTCCTCACAGTTGCTGTGTTGTGCTTAGGGAGCTGGCTGCTCGTGGGCACTTACTGAGTGGGCCCAGCTCCAGCTTTACGGGGTTCCTCCCACTGGTGCTGCCGTTCTGGCCCTAAGCAACGGCCGTATAAAGTGACAACGAGCTTTCCTTCCGGCATGACTTCATTTCCTGCACCACCAGCGTTGATGTCAGGATTCTCTTATAAGATACAAAACCTAGATTCCAATCATTTCCTGCCTGATTTCTTGGTTTAGGCTAAGGCTCAGACCTTTGTGCCTTTCTCTCCCAAAAGTTAGGAACCACTGCTCCTTGACATGACCTTTAACACCTGCCACTCTACCCTACTGCATTCTAGAATTTTTGTCTGTCTAAATCTCATGGGAATGGGGGCTCTTTACCTTCATTTGACTAAGCTGAGTACCCTAGACTTAAATCTTTTCATACCAGGGTGTATTTTATCTCTCCATACCTTCCTGCTTTAACTAATTTTTTTCTCTATTATGGCTCTCTTACTTTGTTGCAACTATGACACCTGTTAGCTTTTCCTCCCTTTCTAACCTTTATAATATATATATATATATATATATATATATATATATATATATATATATACACACACACACATATTATAACATGTATATGTATATACCTATTATAATATGTATACAATATTATAGATGCATATATATTATATATGTATAATATTATGTACACACATACATGCATGTGCCTACAAATAAGTATGTATATGCATGTCCATATACAGAAACATCGCCCCACTCACATAGAGAGCTGCAGTTCCTCTCCTCACTCCCACAGCTGCTGACAAGCTGACAGATATACCAGCCTGCCATGCTCTGTCAGTGCTCAGTCCTGGGCCATATGGTGCCCTACAAAATATCCTAAGGCTCATAAATGGATTATTTTATTCTCAGTCAATGAGCCCTGGTAGTGAAAATATCACTTCTGAAAGACTATAAAGAGGTAAAAACAAAACCAAAAAATAAACACTTTATTCTTCTTTTTTAAATCGTGAACATCTTGACTCCATACAAAGATGTTTTTCTTTTGTTTTACTAGTAGTTAGGTTTTATTCAAAAGATACATGCTTCTAGGATAAAAATGCTATCATCAGAATAAAACATAAAAGCAGGGGGAAACCCAGGGCCTTTACTTTTGTGAAGGTCAAATTATTCTTTGAAACAGTATACCTAAGTCTTTTTTCAAAACCACAGATTTCAGGGTCATTTCAACTTTTTCCAGTACCAAATGTTTTACTTACAATGTAATGACAGGCTGATGATCCAATCTTTTCATTAATTGTATATAATAACTTAAGTATAAAATATTACTTTTTTTTTACAAATAGCAGGGAGACCATGTGGTATATAGTGTACCAATATGCATTTATCAATAAGCTGATTAAAAATATCTGCCAAGCAGTATTTATGCCCAGCCTATTATATTCATGATCTCTTCCTCCCTGAACATGTGGGGATGGTCAGGGCTTTGCCTGTGGAACGCTACAGGGTCACCAGGAACTTCGGTGTCTGAGATGGGAGTGGATGTGGTGCCCCTGTGCTTATAACTGCAGTTTGAGAGATAAAGATAAATCATTTGGAAGTTTTTTATGATAAATAATTTGAAACTAGTTATAAATCCAGAGAATAAATGAAGAAAAGGAACCATAGTGCAAACAAATCAAGGACCCCAGGAAGCCAAAATAAGGAGGTCTGAAGTCAACCTAAGGAACGTGGGCCTAGCGCTCTATGAGGAAGAGATGGAGTATGCATGGTTAGTTTTGGTAAAGTTCTTGGGGACTTTAGTATTTTTATGTTGGAGCTTATTAAAGGGGATGATAGGAAATGAACCTATGCCCCATTTCCAGGCTTAGCTGGAAAGAGATGGATAAATGCAGTATGGCCCGACTTTGAAGGACAGAAAGAGCTCAAGCCCTCACTTCTGTAACAAACATTTCTATTTTGTCAGGGTTTTGTTTTGTTTTGTTTTCCTACTAAGCCAAAACATAGCCTTCAGATCCTGCTCAACATGGTGCCTCAGGTGCTCATTGCCAGTCCCTGGGGGTGACCTATCAATGATACTTACTTGCCACTTTACCTTCCTAGGGGAGCCACAAGACCAGTAAATCACTACAACATGTGGCAGCAGGTGGTACATTTTTTTGAAAGTAAGACAACTATAAAACATGTTCCTGGAGAACAATGATTTCTGACTCGGGTAACAGCAGAAGTCACCATCAACGGAATGGCCTTGGGTCAAGCAAATTTTTTTAGAGCATAAAAGTAAAGAACATACTGGAGGACATAAGAATTGTTTTATGTTATCAACATGAAAAATTATTACTTAGACTTGGATTTTAGAAGGCTGCTTGCTGTATGTGCCACAATGTTTTCAATCAAAAGAGAGAAAACTTTTCAAAAAATGGCTAAGATAATTAAAATATAGATGTTTCCTTAAGAGTGACTTAACGTCTACAAATATAATGCTAAAGTGTGAGCTCCAGAATTTGGTAATTCTCTATTTCTAAATGTAGGCATGATTTATGAGAATACTAATTTTTGTGGTGCTAACATAATAAAGTGTTTCTGTAATTTTTAAAAACTATTAAAACATTGTTCTCATAACAGCAAAATAAATCACATAAGCAATTAAATTTATAACAAATATTTGATTTGTGGGGCATTTGTATGCAATTTATAACTGAATCATCAAATATGCGTTTCGCATGAGTATGAAGGCAATCTTTACCTCATGTAAATATGTTTATGTTTGGAGTTAAAGCCAAGAAAGGGCTACGAAAGCCTAAATTCTGAGCTTCAATAGGGCTGCATATACATCTTTGTCCTTCCAAACATGTAATGACTTACTTTTTTCAAATGAAGTTCCATATACAATAGACAAAGTCCTCCGATGACCAGAAAGAGTCAATTCTAGAAACTCTGGTACTTTCTCATTGTGACCACTCTTGCTTAAAAGAAAATTCAGTAGGAAAACTTGCTGGAAACAGACTGAGGCTAATTCCCAGCACCTCACTCAATGCTATTCTCTTTACTTGTCTAGTTTACTTGTCTGTTTATTTTGTTCATTGGGAAACTATTCAGTGTGGTGAAAAACTTGAATTATTCTGTGCAGAAGAGAGAATCTTTAAAATTCTAATGCACTTGTGCTTTAAACTGCGTATTGTCATTGTATCGGTTTCCTAGAGCTGCCATAAAGTTGCAATAAAGTGGGTGACTTACAACAACGGAAACTTATTCTCTTGTGGTTTTGAAGACCAGACATTCCAAATCAAAGCTCTGGCACAGCTGGTTCCTTCTGGAGACTCTGAGGGAGAATCAGTTCCATGCCTGACCCAGCTCCTGGCGCTCCAGGGCTTCGTTGCCTTGGGGCAGTATCACTTTAATCTCTGCTTCCCTCGCAGGGCCTTCTCCTCTGTGCCTCGCCTTCTCCTCTTCCCTTCTCTTACAACGACGCTTGTCATTGGATGTAGGGCCTGCCATGGTCGAGGAGATCTCATCTCCATAACCTTAACTTGATTACATCTGCAAAAACCCTTTCCCAATAAAGTCACAGGTCCAAATAAGGAATGCACATTGGTTCTGGTGAATATATCTTTGGGAGGGCCACCTTTCAACTAACTGTAGTCATGTTATATTATTTTGCCTACTGTCCACCTTGTACAGTAGCTGATTCTGCTCCAGTTTGATAATAACATCAAAGTTAAAAATAATGTATAACTTTGAACAGCGCAATGCTATTTTGTTTTTGTTAATTTATGTAAATTTATGTAAATTTCATGTTGAGCATCTTCCACCTGATTATAGGACATAGCTCTAAATCAACAGCAAACTTAATTTTATCTTACTCTTAAAATTCCTCAAACATGACGGTGGTATAGCATGTCCTTACAGTGTCGTTAGTGTAAGGACATTGTAAGGACATGTCTCTTTCCATCTATTAGTCAGGCAGTTATCCTCAGTCCCCCTAAAAATGTGATTCTCTTTCCTGCCCACATTCTTGCTCGGGTTGTTTGGCTATTTGGAAATGCTCCCCTTCCTTCTATGTTAACCATACCTGCCCACTGTTTATGGCCCAAAAGAGGTCATTCATTTCCTCTGAAAACTTCTACTCCATTATGCTCAAACATATGTTCTGCTTTGGTTTATTTTTTAATGTTTTTATTCTTGTTCAGTCATCGTTGTCCCCATTTCCCCCTCATTACTCCCCCCTGCCCTACACACCCCTCACTTCCCACATTCAATTCTCCCCCACTGTTGTCCTTGTCCATGGGTCCTTTATAATGTTCTTTGATTGGACCCCTCCCTTTCTTTCCCCCCTGCTACCTGCCGCTTCCCTCCCCTCTGGTCACTGACAGTTTGTTCTCTACTTCCATGCCTCTGGTTCTATTTTGCTTGCTTGTTTGTTTTGTTGATTAGGTTCTACTTATAGGTGAGATCATACGGTATTTGTCTTTCACGGCCTGGCTTATTTCACTTAGCATAATGCTCTCCAGTTCCATCCTTTCTGACGCAAAGTGTAGGCGTTCCTTCTTTCTTTCTGCTGTGTAGTACTCCATTGTGTAACTGTACCACAGTTTTTGATTCTCTCATTTACTGATGGGCACTTAGGCTGTTTCCAGCACTTGGCTATTGTAAATTGCGCTGCTATGAACATTGGGGTTCATGGGTCCTTTTGAATTGGTGTTTCAGGATTCTTGGGGCATAATCCCAGCAGTGGAATCACTGGGTCAAAAAGCAGTTCTAGTTTTTTTGAGGAAATTCCATATTGTTTTTTGAAAGTGGCTGCCCCAGTCTGCATTCCCACCAACGACGCACTAGGGTTCCCTTTCCTCCACATCCTCACCAGTACTTGTTGTTTGTTGATTTGGTTATGATGGCCATTCTGACCGGTATAAAGTGGAATCTCATTATGGTTTTAATTTTCATCTCTCTGATGACTAGTGATGCTGAACATCCTTTTGTATGTCTCTGAGCCCTCTCTATGTCCTCCTTGGAGAAGTGTCTGTTCAGGTCCTTTGCCCATTTTTTAATTGGACTTCTTGTCTTTCCGGAGTGGAGTCATGTGAGTTCTTTATATATTTTGGAAATCTAACCCTTGTCCAAGCTGTCATTGGCAAATATATTATCCTATAAAGTTGGTTTCTTTTTCATTTTGCTGATGTTTTCTTTCGCTGTGCAGAAGCTTTTTAATCTGATGAAGTCCCATTTGTTTATTCTTTCCTTTATATCTCTTGCTCCAGGGAACATATCAGTGAAAATATTGCTGCATGGGATATCTGAAATTTTCCTGCTTATGTTCTCCTCTGAGACTTTTATGGTATCATGACTTATATTTAAGGCTTTTATCCACACTGAGTTTATTGTTGTGTATAGTGTAAATTAGTGATCGAGTTTCATTTTTTTGCATGTAGCTATCCAGGTCTTCCAACACCATTTGTTGAAGAGGCTGTTTTTATTCCATTTATGCTCCTGCTTCTTACTCATTTGGTATTTGACGCATACTGCTGTGCATTGTTAGAGGATATAAGTTAGGTGTTGTAAGAGATCAAATATAAGTTTCATGAGGTCAAATATTCAAATTCAGTTTCTTACTGTTTTTGTGTTACACACTGAAGTTAATTAAATTGTTCTTAGAGGTTCAAGTCTTAGCTCAAATGTGGGTTTCCTTTAAACAAAATTAAATTCACTCCTAACTGCCATCATCCAAACTGGTGGGAAATTCAAGTCTGGTAATTATTAGGACTCCCTCCCTCATGGTCACTCAAGCATCCAGAGATATTAATGGAAGCAAACCCTTGACTCCTCCGGTGTTTGGTCTGCCCTAGTTATGCCCAAAAGACCATTATCCATGCCCACACAATGCTTTCAATCTAGAAGGTCCCACATCACCCAAATGAAGTTTTCGTGGATTGGAGTTCCCATGCCTAGAGTTCAGTTTCTCTATTCTCCTGGATTCAAACTGCCACTTTGTGTTCTGAGAAAGTGGTTCTTGAATTCCAAATCCTTATGGATCTCAGAAACCACTATCCTTTCTTTTATCTTGGAGAAACTTTTCTTTGTCAATTTGCAACCCTTCTCCCTTTAAATGTATCTGCCCCTCCCTTATTACATATCCAGTAAAACCTCTTTATTGAGCTCAGACTCAGAGGCAGCCATTAACATAGATTATCTGAATATGTCTTAAAGTCTTGTGGAGCACACTTATCAATGGCCAAAGTATGTGACAGCCAAAAGAAAAATTGGTTGTGGAAACTGTGTTTCCAATCATATGGTAGGAGGTAAGTGTTAGTTACATATAACATTTGTCTCTCATATTTGTCCTCTAGCTCAGCTCCCATAATCTAAGAACTAGAATGAGAAGAGACTGAAAGTAAAAACCTAGAGAAGGCTATTTTAAATACCATACAACATGTTGGAAGCACACAGGAGTATTACTTTGTGATTTTTTTTTAACATAGTTGAGAGAGAACATGAGCTTAGAATATTGAGGGCTCTGAATGACAAGGCATGCTTTTTGGCCCAAAGATATTTTGGCACAATATGAAAACATGCCCTTGACATGGAAACATCCTCACTAAGCACACCATGGTAACGTCTCCTGCAGCCAAAACTTCGTTAGACACATGGGGACCCAGCAATCCCTACAGTGTTGGTTAAGCTCTCAGGGCTTTGTTGCAATGGCAGAAGGTGCCGATAGTTATAACTATGGTAACTTGAGTAATGAAGAGCCCATGTGCACCCTCAGTGAACACTATTCATTATCAGAACCCATGGCAAATCACATTCCTATAGCCTGGAAAACTTTAAGAGGTCTGAGAAGGAGAATTATTTAAAGAGAATGAGGAAGGAGAAAAATAATATTTTTTAGAAAGTAGTTTGGAGGCTTTATTTGTTAAAAATATATAAACTAATTCTCTAGATTTTTAAAATGGTATATGTGGGATGAGGTGAAAGGCACTGTCCATACATATTTGCTCTCAGGGTAACAGTCAGAGAAAGAGTCTAACAGGGACATTTGCCCCAGAGTCCCTGGAGTCCATAAAATGAGTACATCAGTTACATTTATATCTCTCCATGTGATCACACATGTTCAATATATATTTGATTTGATAAACCAAACTTTATTTCAACTACCTTGACTAATTGTTAAAGTTGGCTTCTAAATAGTGAGTTAACACTGCAGTTTCTTAACACAAGAAACCAGTGCCCAGGAAATAGGCCAAGACGTGAAAACAGTTACTCAGGACCAGAAGTTATAACATTATTGACAGGGAGACTTTCACAGTATTTTTTCTTTTGGTGGGGGGGGGGGAGCAAAAGTAGGTTTATTTATTTTTAATTATTTTATTGTTGTCCAGTTACGGTTGTCTGCATTTACCCTCACCATTCCCCCCCGCCCCAGGCAAACCCACCTCCCTCCCTTGCTTCCACCGCCCCCCTTGGTTTTGTCCATGTGTCCTTTATAGTTGTTCCTGAAAACCCTTCTCCCCAAAGTCTCCTCCCTGCTCCCCTCTGGTTACTGTCAGAATGTTCTTAATTTCAATGTCTCCTTTCACAATATCTTAAATGCAAAGAAACTATAATACAGTATTGAACACTGTCCACCTCCTTCACCCCCTGCTCCTGTTCCTTAAATATCTTGTATTTCCTGAAATGCACCCTATCAGATTTGAGTCCATCCCTCAAGGAACGCAACTGGAGATGTCCTACCGCTTTTAGATCAGGTTGGCAACTTTTGTATATTGTAAGCTCATTTTAAATACCCATCACATGTTACAAATAAAAGACTTTTTAAAGTTCTGTAATAAATGTTTTCAAATTGCTTTTACCTAGCATACTTCAAACTAATTTTCCATAGTATTAGTTTTCAAAAGATGTCTATCAACACTTCTCAAGCAAACATTATTCTGTGGAATATATTCTGCAAAATAGATGTGTCTCTAATTTGACCAATATAATTGGAAATTTGATGGTTAAATTACTATAAGCCCTAATTGGTGTGGCTCAGCAGGTGAGTCACTGTCCTGAAGACGGAAGGGTCACCAGGTCGATTCCCAGTCAGAGCACATGTCTCGGTTGCAGGCCAGATCCCCAGTCAGGGGTATGTGAGAGGTAACTGATCGATGTTTCTCTCCTTCTCTTTCTCCCTCCCTCCCCCTCTCTCTCAAAATGCATTAATAAAATCTTTAAAATTTTTCATATCAAAGATATTCTAGAGTAAAAATACACTATACAATGATTCTGTCACACACAAAATAAATACATAGAAAGATACATAAAATATAGCATAACATTGTACATGCATTATATATTATATGTTATATGCTATATATGATGTAATGCATAAGATTTGGACACATGAGATATGAATCTATCAAAATAATTAACTATAAGACAGAGACTTTCTAAAAGTAAAAATGCAATAAGCGTGATAATTGCTCAGAATGACTGGAAAAAGGTGGGGGTTCTTATGATCTCTGGTGTCAAGGAAAACTTTTTGGAAGATGTTTCTCAGCTGGATAGGACAGGATATATGCAGATGGCTAATATTTAAGTATTTAAGTAAGCGAGTGTGTCCCAAGTAGGAGAAAACTAAAGAGTAAGAGTAGGTACACATTAAATTGTCACCAGCCAAGGCAAACATTCTGCCAGATCATTCTATGTGAAGTTTTGGGTTCTGTGGACTTTTTTGGATGAAAAAAAGATCTTTCAGCATTCATATATTTTAGAAGTATATTGTATTTTCCCTCAATGCAATTTCTATGTTGTCTATTTACATTGCTATTGGAACTTGATGTTACTCTCAGATAAGTCAGAGGAGATCAGAACATTATTTGGTTTGAGTAGATAAATCTTAATATCACCACAGAAGGAAAAAAGTGACTATATAATACTAAACCCATTACTGTCTCACCCCCACACCTTCACCCCCTGCTCCCATACATATTGTTCTGAGCAAAACTCTAGACTTTTTCTTTTCAGGATTTCCAATGGCAGAGAAAAAATAAATATATGCCCAGAGAGATGAGAGAGGGAGATAATGACTAAGGATTTAAACTGCAGGTCTTCCATTGGAAGAAATATTATTGATATCTCTTTTATCTCAAATTTTACATGAGCAGTGTATTCTTTTTATATATGCATGCATATTTAATAAAATATATGCTTAACAGGTCAATATATGTGTTTTTCTCTTCAAAATATGTCAGTGAACTTGATGTGCCAGGAGGATAAACTACATTTATATATCACAGCCTCTTATAGCCTAGGACACAATGCTTTGCACTGCCCAGCAGGAGGTTTAGAAAAAATACGGTAAGCCTTTTTTTTAATATGTAAAAATTAGAATAGTTGATGAAAATGAACATTTATGTAAATATTCATCTTCATATGAATTAATTTCATGGAGTGACCCACATAAAACTGGCAGTCTTGACCCAATATCTCGCTCACCTCAGAATTTTAGGTTAGTCTTGAAACACAGTCTTCTTACAGAAAGTAACTTTAATGGGACAACCTCTGAGTAAGGATAGCAGGAAACAGCATTGGCTCATGAGCTTTTAGTATAAAGATCATTCCAGAAAGAAATATTATGATACTAGATATTATTTTCTTAATTTTCCTCCTTGGTTCTTATATATCACCGTGCTTTGGTTGAGAAGGCAGAACTTAGACAGTGAAAGAATAGTTTTCATTAAAATGTGCAGAGTGCTCTTAATAATCATCCAGAGCAGAGACATTTGTTAGTTCATTGAGCTTATGTTACAGACCAACAACTGACCTAGTAAACATCTTTTTAGAATGTATCTTTGGTCTGATTCAGTAAATGAAAACCAGAGAAAACACCATAGTTCAAATAATAAAAAAGCAACGGTAGAGTACTACCAACTTCCTGTGGTGGTTAGGTAAGATTAAGAGAGGATATCTTTAATGTTTTATAAATGTCATCAGAAATGTATCCCTAAACAGAAGTTAATAACAGCATGGTTGAGTCCAAATGCATACTATTATGCTCAGTCTATAAATCTCAAAGTCAGAACTCCTACAATTTAGCTTTATTAATCTGATTACCCTGTCTTAATAGATGGCACTAGGGTACTCGTGCTGAGAAAATTATGGGAACTGAAACACCCCCGATCATAAAGAATACAAATAAGAAATGAAAGTACAAAGAGACAAAGCACTATTGTGGATTTAACATCCATAGTTTGGGCCTCAAACCTGCATTTTCAGAAAAGATATCTTCCTCCCTGTTGCAAGTGTAAGATAAACAATATCTGGGAAAGAATCAAGCTCTCCTTTGAAATAGTTTGAATCTCTTTTCCTTCACTTACCTGGCACATAATTTCTGATACATGGTATGTACTCACCAAAAATTCATTGACTCGATAAATTCATTCACACACACAAAGGTCCCAGTCTGAGTTCAATGTCTTTATGTAAAAATGCAGCAAAATAAAAGCCCAATCACTGGTTCCTCAAATTTGATAAATTAGGGCGACAATTAAAATGAAATAGGGTCGTCTAAGCTTGTATGTCTAAAGAGGGACCTGAAGTATATAGTTCAAAACCAGTGTATGCCTTTTCTGAAAGAAAAGAGATCTTTTCAGGGAAGTCACTGCTTCTTTACTCTGGCTTCTCATATCCTACTCATAAATAGATCTGAATGGTTCCAAACACGTTACCGTTGTTAGGTCACTAAAAGCAAACATTCAGTGAAAAATTTGGCCCACTGTCTGCTATTCCCTCCTGCCATGTCCAGTGAGAGTTTTCCACATTGCTTCTCCTTGCCAGTACATCACTCCCTGAACATCGCACCGCATGGTGGACACCCACGAGGGGAGCCTTTTTGTGCCCATGAATGCAGCAGCGTTGTCCAGCACAACATTTCAGCTAATGGAATCGCTGAAAATCAAATCAGAAGAAAATCTTGAGTTCTAACCCCTCGTTTTATAGAGGAGGAACCTAATAATAAGTGAAATGACTTGACTAAGGTCAACTCAAAACACAGCTGACCAATACTAGCTAGACAGAAAAATCTTGAGAAAACTACAGAAGTGATTCTGATTCAGCAACATTATTGATTATCTTATTTTTTAATTAATATATAAATGATAAGAGAGCAAGCAGATGAACAGACAAAACAAATAAAGACATGATTGACATACAACCTTTTCTTTGTGTGGTAGAAACCATATTCAAAGTCACATAGTACTAGAGTATAGACACATTATATGTGCCTGAACATCAAAGTGGACTTCTGGCTTTTCTTTACAGCTGGCAAACAGACACAAATAATCAGATACATTGAACTAGCCAACTAATTTGCTAATGGAATATTTGCTCAAAGGATAGAAATACACAGAAAAACTCTGCAATTAACCTTTGAAAACAAAAAGAATTTTTGCTTAGAAGTTTTTCAGAGCTTCATTATTGATAGAAGCGTAAAGGTAAATCGAAAGCATGACCTTAACCACCCTTAATATATCACACCCTATTTGGGAGGTAAGACAATGCCTGCTCCTGGAGTGCTCTCATGTGGAATGAAAAGAAGCAACTTCCTAAAGCTCAGTTGGTGGATCAGACAACATTTGTTTTTAAAAATCTAACTTTACCGTTCCATAAACTTAAGAAATAGGTTGTTAACATTTATATACAATGCATATATTTCTTAATAAATAGAATAAAAATAATGTCTTTATATTATATTTAAAGTAAAAATTTTCTCTAGTGAGAGGTTATCAAAAAGCTAATTAAGTAGTTAGTAGTACTGCCTCATCCCAAACACCATCACAGGACAACTGCCTCTTCCTCCGTGTGAATGTTCAGTGTATTTCAAATCTGAGATAAGCATAATTTTAAGAAAAATTATATACAAAAGCAGAAGTGGTATGGCAAAAAAGTAAGAACAATCTAATTGGGAAATTTGCTATTTCCCTGTACAAAATTGATTTGGCATGTTTCCGTCTTTACAATGACATGCCGTTTCACGTTTTGTGTGTGTGTGTGCTTGCCAGCAAATAAAGAAAATTTTTAAGAAAACATTTACTGATCATGTACTATGTATTTGGGACATATAGACACACAATAAATATGTTTGAATGAATGAAAGTCAGGCATTGTGCCAGACAATTTGTAAGTGCTTTATCATTTAATTTTAATTTAATATAGAGTCTGCAGGGACTCTGAAATTAGATACTTAACTCAATTCTATCCTGTAAAATAACCCCAAAATGTAAACCTGAGTTTACCTTTGTGTAAACCCTAAATATTTTTTATACTAAAAGTTCAATGAACGTTAAATATGACTCTAAATACTCATCTTCAATTATCCAACATTTTACACAACAGTCTCCATGTAAGTGCTCACAAGTGGCCAGAATGGGGAAACACAGCTTCCTGACCAAAATGTTAGGGTAGGCTCTTAACTGATAGTAGGATATAGTGATTAACACGAAAAAGCATGCCCTACAAAATCTCTTTTACACCACACAATTCCTTGTTTTGCATGCTATCTCAGTTTCTACTAACAAAAGACTAATGTATGTTAATAATTTTCCTTTTTCAAAATGCAAATGTCCTTGAGAAAATCAAGTAGGTTGCTATCAATTCTTTAAAGTGAACTGATATAATCAAATTGTTTCCATTTAGCTAAGTCTCACTGAAAAAAATAGGCATTTCATTCAGATGCTTTGCCTTTTTTTTAAAGATTGAATTTATTGGAATGACATTGGTTAACAAAACCATACGGGTTTCAAATGTCCAACTAAACAATGCATTATCTGAATGTAGCATCATGTGCTTATCGCCCAAAGTAAAGTCTCTTTCCAACTCCATTTATCCCCCCTTTGCCCACTTTCACCTCCCCACACCCCTCCTTCCCCCTGACAGCTGTCAGTCTTTTGCATGAATTGATGTTTCTGTTGCTATTTGGTTTGTGAAATTATTTTATGAATTAGATTCCACATATAAATTAGATCATATGGTATTTGTCTTTCTCTGACAGGTTTATTGCACTTAGCATAATAGTTTCCATGTCCATCCATGCTGTCACAAACAGTAAGATTTTTCTTTTTTAGGGCTGAGTAGTATCCCATTGCATAAATGTAGTACAGCTTTTTTATTCATTCATCTACCAATGGGCACTTGGGTTGTTTGTACAGCTTAGCTACAAACAGTGAACTGCAGTGAACATAGGGGTGCATATACGAGTATTAGATCGAATTAGTGTTTCGAGTGTCTTCAGATATATTACCAGAAATGGAATCGCTGGGTCAAAAGGCAGTTTCATTTTTAAGTTTTTGAGGAAATTCCATATTACTTTCCACAGCAGCTTCATCAGTCTACATTCCCACTTATAGGGCACAAGGGTTCCCTTTTCTCCACATCATCACCAGCACTTGTTTTTTATTGATTTACTTATAGCAGCCATTCTAACAAGTAAGAGGTGATATCAAAGTGTGGTAATAATTTGCATCTCTTTGATGATTAGTGATGTCGAGCCTTTCTTCATATGTCTATTGGCCATCTGCATGTCCTCTTTGGAGAAGTGTCTACTCAGATCCTTTGCCCATTTTTTAATTGTTTATTTTCTTGGTGTTGAGTTGTGTAAGTTCTTTATATTTCGGTTGGCCAAAAAGTTCATTCAGTTTTTTTTCCGTACAATGCCTCTTGCAGTGCTTAGTTGTCTTTTATTTCATTCAAAACAATTTTGTTAGGTTATATTGTGACAGCTGTCATATCAGCGTGCATTGAAAAAACTTATCAAAATTGGTGAATTTTTGTACAGTCATTTTAATATTGAAGATGAAAGAAGATATGCAACATTTTTAGTGTTTTATGCTTTATTATTTCAAGAAAGGTAAATACTCAACTGAAACAAACAAAAAAAGATTTGTGCAGTTTATGGAGAAGGTGCTGGGACTGACCAAATGTGTCAAAAGTGGTTGGCAAAGTTTCTTGCTACTATTGACATTTTGGCTAAATAGTTCTTTGCTGTGGGGCTGGCTTATGCATTGAAATATGTCTAGCAGCACCCCTGGCCTTTACCCACTAGAAGCCAATAGTGGGAGATAGACAACAACTCAAAATATCCAAATCAATAAAGTTATTGGTGAAAATGAAAAGTGAGCCTTTTATTTTACAGAAAAACCTAAACGGACTTTTCTACCAACACAATATATTTTGGACATTAACCCTTATCAGATGTATCATTGGTAAATATGTTCTCCCATTCAGTCTGTCGCCTTTTCATTTTCTTGATGGTTTCCTTTGCTGTGCAAAAGCTTTTCAGTTTGGTGTAGTCCCACTTAGGTGTTTTTTTCTTTGCTTCCCTTGCCCCAGAAGATATATCAACACAAATATTGCTATGAGAAACATCTGGGATCTTACTGCTTATGTTTTCTTCTAGGACTTTTATGGTTTCATGACTTTCATTTAAGTCTTTAATCCATTTTGAGTTTACTCTTGTATAAAATGTAAGTTGGTGGTCTACTTTCATTTTTTTGCAGGCACCTGTCCAGTTTTTCCAGCAGCATTTATTGAAGAGACTGTCTTTACTCTATTGTATATTCTTGTTCCTTTGTCCAATAGTAATTGACCATAAAGGCATGAGTTTGTTTCTGGGCTTTCTATTTGTCTTTACTCTATTGTATATTCTTGTTCCTTTGTCCAATAGTAATTGACCATAAAGGCATGAGTTTGTTTCTGGGCTCTCTATTGTGTTCCATTGATTTGTAAGCCTGCTCTTATGCCAGCACCATGCTGTTTTGATTACTATGGCCTTGTAGTATATTTTCATGTCAGGTAGTGTGATCCTTCAACTTTGTTCTTTTTTCTCAAGATTTATGAGACTATTTGGCATCTTTTGTGTTTCATGTAAATTTTTGGAATATTTGTTCTACATGTGTGAGATAGGCTATTGGTATGTTAGTAGGAATTGTGTTGAATCTATAGATTGCCTTGAGTATTATGGACATTTTAAGGATGTTAATTTTTCCTATCCATGAACATGATATATGCTTCTACGTCTTTGTATCTTTCTCAGTTTCTCTCTTCAGTATCCTATGAATTTCCAAGTACTGGTGTTTTATCTCCTTGGTTAAATTTATTTCTAGGTATCTTATTTTTTTTTTTTGTTGCAATATAAATGGGATTGTTTTCTTGATTTTTCTTTCTGAGAGCTCAGTACTGGTATATAAAATTGCCACTGATTATTTATTTATTTTTTAAAGAATTATTTTATTGTTGTTAAATTACAGTTGTCTGTACTTCCCTCAACCACTCCCCCCAACCCAAGCCAAACCCACCTCCCTTCCCCGAACTCCATCCCCCCACCAATTCCTGCCCATGTGTCCTCCATAGTTTCCTGAAAACCCTTCCTCTCATTATTCCCCCCCCACCTCCCCTCTAGTTACTGTCAAAGTGTTCTTAATTTCTATGTCTCTGGTTATATTTTACTTGCTTTTTTCTTTTGTTGATTATGTTCCAGTTAAAGGTGAGATCATATAGTATTTGTCCAACAGCACCTGGCTCATTTCACTTAGCATAATGCTCTCCAGTTCCATCCATGCTGCCATAAAGGTAGGAGCTCCTTCTTTCTCTCTGCTGCTTAGTATTCCACTGTGTAAATGTACCATAGTTTTTTGATGCACTCATTTACTGATGGGCACTTAGGTTGCTTCCAGCACTTGGCTATTGTAAATTGTGCTGCTATGAATGTTGGGGTGCATAGGTTCTTTTGGATTGGTGTTTCAGGGTTCTTGGGATATAATCCCAGCAGTGGAATTGCTGGCTCAAATGGCAGTTCCATTTTTAGTTTTCTGAGGAAATTCCACACTGTTTTCCACAGTGGCTATACCAGTCTGCACTCCCACCAATAGTGCAGTAGGGTTTCCTTTTCTCCACAGCCTCTCCAACACTTGTTTGTGATTTTTTAATATTAATAATGTATCCTGCTACTTTACCAAATTCATTTATCAGTTCTAGTAGTATTTTTTTGGGGGGGAGTCTTTAGGATTTTTTGTATGCCATTCATCTCACCTCCAAATAATGACAGTTTACCTCCTCCTTTCCAATTTGGATGCTTTTTATTTTTTTCTTCTATGACTGCTGGGCCTATAACTTCCAATGTTATTTTGAATAATAGTAGTAAAAATGAACATCCCTGTCTTGTTCCTGTTCCTAGGAGAAACACTTTCAGTTTTAGCTCATTGAGTATGATGTTTGCTGTGGGTTTGGCATATGTGGACTTTTGATTATGCTGAGGTACATTCCCTCTATTTCCACTTTGCGGAGAGCTTTTATCATAAACAGGTGCTGGATTTTATCAAATACTTTTACTACAACTATCGATATGATCATGGGAGTTTTATCCTTATTTTTTTTTATGTGAGGTATCACATTTACTGTTTTGTGATTATTGTACAGATCTTGCATCCCTGGAATAAATCCCATTTGACCATGTTATATGATTTTTTAATGTATCATTCATAATGTATTGCTGAATTCAGTTTCTTAATATTTTTTGAGGATTTTAGCATCTATGTTATCAGGGATATCAGCCTATAATTTTCTTTCTTTGTAATGTCTTTATCTGATTTTGGAATTAGGATAATGCTAGCCTTGTGAGATGAACTTGGAAGTCACTCTTCCTCTTAAATTCTTTTGGAGTAGTTTGAGAAGGATAGGTGTTAGTTTATCTTTGGAAGTTGGTAAAATCCACCTTTGAAGCCATCTGGTCCAGGATTTTTGTTTGCTGGGAGTTTATTTTCTTGCTGCTTCAATTTCATTAGTTGTAATTGGTCTATTCAGATTTTTTGATGCTTCCTGATTCAGTTTTGTACGATTGTACATTTCTAGAACTTTCTCCATTTCACCCATTTGCCCAATTTGTTGGCACATGGTTGTTTATAACAGATCCTTTTTCCCTTAATGGGAAAGTAGAAAAGGCACTGTAGGTGCTGACAGGCGAGGTCAGGCGGAAGAGAAGCTTTGTGCATCTACGTAGCAGCGTGAGGACAGTTGGCGCCTGGACGTGGAGAAAAAGATGGTAATAATTTGGAGAGGAAGTCCAGACAGAAGCTGGAGTAGGGAAAAATGTGACTTATTTACTTAGTTTACTTAGGTTCAGATTTTGTGTCTACATAAAAGAACAGACAAATCACTCCCGGTAACACTTCAGACTTGGGCTATATAAGTCTGACCTACTTATTGAATTGTACCGTGCATAAACAGCATTACTGTGCTGTTGGTATACAGCTAAGTACTGAAAAAATTAGCTATTGACACACAAGATTAAAATATGTGTAAGTGGGCAAATAGATATTTTCAAAGTGGAACTAAAGACAAAGAAAGCATATACTTGCTTTCAAGTAGTTTGCAATTTGATTTGTATAGGCATGTAGTTTCTATAACAAGCATTAGTTAGTCAAGCAAAATGTTAAATATCCAGAACCTCCTGTACTGTTTCCTAGGGCTGCTGTAACAAAGTAGCACAGACTGGGTGGCTTAAAACAACAGAGATTTATTCTCTCACATTCTGGAGGCTAGAAGGCCAAAATCAAGGTGTCAGCTGGGCCATGATTCCCCTTAACACTTTTCCTTGTCTTTTCCAGCTTCTGGTGGTGACCATTAATCCTTGACATTCCTTGGCTTGTAACTGCATCTCTCCATTCTCTGCCTCTGATATCACATGGCATTCTCCCTGTGGGGCATTCACATAGCATTTTCCTCTAAAGACATCAGTCATATTGGCTTAAGACTCACCCTAATGACCTCTTTTAACTTGATTACATCAAAAGACCCTATTTCCAAATAAGGTCACATTCATAGTTACAGGTATTAGACGAGATATCTTTGGGGGTACATAATTCAATTAATAAAGGCAATTCATTTCTAACTGACTGTGATATGACCACTTCATTCTATTCACAGATATTGAGGAATTGTGCAAACATTTGCAATTAATCTTACGAAACTCAGCCAGCAGCTGTGTACTATAGTGACATAGAACTCATGATTTTCTCATGAGAGCCTCATGATCTAACAAAATCAGATGTTTAAACTAAGAACTGAGATATCCTTAAACAGGACAGCGATTATAACTAAATTATTAAAGTATGACTATATAAAAATTTTATGACATAACATTAATTTTAATAACTGTAGCATTGACTGAAGCAAAGAACAAAATTCCAACATGCAAAAAAAGAGCGCTATAGATATAATAATTTACTGGGCACACTTTTTTTTTTAAAGATTTTATTTTTATTTATTTTTAGAGAGAGGGGAGGGGAGGGAGACAGAGAGGGAGAGAAACAGCAATGTACGGTTGCCTCCCACATGGCCCCCAAGGGGACCTGGCCCGCAACCCAGGCATGTGCCCTGACTGGGAATCAAACCAGGACCCTCTGGTTCCCAGCCTGCGCTCAATCCACTGAGCTACACTAGCCAGGGCTGGGCACACTTATTTTATATTTAAATAATCTTTTTAAGTATTTTTATTGATTATGCTATTACAGTTTTCCCAATTTTTCCCCTTTATTCCCCCTCCCCCCCTGCCTCCAGCATTCGCACTCCCCTTAGTTCATGTCCATGGTTTGTACATACAAGTTCTTTGGATCCTCTGTTTCCTATACTGCTTTTTATCTCTCTCCATCTATTTTATGCCTACTAATTATTCTTCTTCTTCCCTGTACCTTTTCCCCAACTATTTCTCCCTTCCCCCTTCCCACTGAACTCCCTCTGTGTGATGTCCATTTCTTTGATTCTGTTCCTATTCTGGTTGTTTGTTTAGTTTTTGTTTTTGTTGTTTTTCTTTTCTTTTAGGTTCATTTGTTAATAGTTGTGAGTTTGTTGTCATTTTAGGGTTTATATTTTTGATCTTCTTTTTCTTAGATAAGTCCTTTTAACATTTCATATAATAAGGGCTTGGTGATGATGAACTCCTTTAACTTGACCTTATTTGGGAAGCACTTTATCTCCCCTTCCATTCTAAATGATAGCTTTGCTGGATAGAGTAATCTTGGATGTAGATCCTTGCCTTCCATGACTTCAAATACTTCTTGTCAGCCCCTTCTTGCCTGTAAGGTTTCTTTTGAGAAATCAGCTGACAGTCTTATGGAAACTCCTTCGTAGGTAACTGTCTCCTCTCTTGCTGCTTTTAGGATCTTCTCTTTGTCTTTGATCTTGAGTAACTTAATGATGATGTGCCTTGCTGTGTTCCTCTTTGGGTCCAACTTCTTTGGGACTCTCTGAGCTTCCTGGACTTCCTGGAAGTCTATTTCCTTCGCCAGATTGGGGAATCTTTCCTTCATTATTTTTTCAAATAAGTTTTCAATTTCTTGTTGTTGTTCTCCTTCTGGCACCCCTATAATTCAGATATTGGAATATTTCAGGTTGTCCCAGAGAATCCTCAGCCTCTCTTCGTTTTTTTGGATTCTTGTTTCTTTGTTCTGATCCAGTTGGATGTTTATTTCTTCCTTTTGTTCCAAATCGTTGCTTTAAATCCTGGTTTCTTTCTTTTCACTGTTGGTTCACTAAATATTTTTTTTTATTTCACTTTGGGTATCTTTCATTTGTTCTTTCATTTTTCAACCAAGTTCAATAAGTTCTGTGAGCATTTTAATTACCAGAGCTTTAAATTCTCCATCAGATAGGTTGGCAATTTCCTCATTGCTTAGTTCTGAGGTTTTGCTGTGTTCTTTCATTTGGGCCATATTTCTTTGTCTTGGCTCACTTGATAAGTTTTGAGGGGCGGGGCCTAGGGTATTCACTGGGGCAGGGCGACCCTCCTTGCTGCGCTGCTTGTGGGGGAGGGGCCAGAGAGGGAACAATGCAGCTTGCCTGCTCATCTCTATCACACTTTCCACAGACTCCTGTGTCAGACTGGAAGTATCACCCACTGCAGCAACCCCAGCCGTATCCCATGGTCAGCTCTGAGTCTCAGTTTTCCCCTTAAGTCAGCCCCTCCTGCGCAACCCACTGAGCTCAGCAGTCAGCCCTGCCCCTCAGCTGCCTCACCAAGTTTTTTCTGAGTCGCCTGTGGGGTCCACCTTATCAGTCTGGTTGATTTTTTCTTTAATTCCTTGGTTGTTGGAGTTCCGTGCAGTATGATTTTCTGATGCTTTTGGTTGTTTATTGGTTTTAGATTGGTTGTTGTCCTCCTTTTGGTTGTGCGAGGAAGCGAAGGGTTTCTACCTACACCTCCATCTTGCCAGAACTCTGTATCTAAATAATCTTTAATGTGCTTTTTCAAACTGTTATTTTGAAATGCATTCAGAGTTTGCCCTCTGTACTTTTTTTAAAAATATTTTATTTAGTTATTTTTAGAGAAAGGGAAGGGGAGAGAGAAAGAGGAGAGAAACATCAATGTGTGAGAAAACATTGATTGGTTGTCTATCACATGACCCCAACCAGGGGACTGGGCTGCAACCCAGGCATGTGCTTTGACCAGGAATTGAACCGGTGACCTTTTGTGTTGCAGGGCGATACCCAGGCAACTCAGTCACACCAGTCAGGGCTTGTTCTCTGTTCTTTATATTCCATTAGTTTTGTAGATAAACACATTCTTCTGCCTTTTAGGTAAAAAATAAATTTTGTATATAAACAGTGAGCGAAAGGTCTTCTCAGACTAAATCTTTCCTAATCACTTTAACTATGTCTTAATTTTTGTGTAATTTTTCTTGATTTTCTCATATAGCTTCTTTCAAAATGCTGTCCACATCTCACCAAATAACTGTATTTACTTTTAAAATTCACATCCTCTAAAGGGAACATCCATTTTCTGCTTTCTAATGTATATTGAACAAAATTTCCAAACTCATTAAATACTCATTAAGTAAAAATCGTGTGAAATTCTCTCCATTCTCATTCACATAAAATTTTGTATGTTTAACAACAGAAATCTGGTGCAAAACTATTGTATTTTTATTAAAAGAGGACAAATTGAATTTAAATAAAATGTATAATGTATGGTGGTGTCTTATGAATTTTGAGTCGGTGATAAATCATCAAATTCCATTTCCTCAAAAATGCTATAGAACTAAACTAGCTTTAAGAGGTAGACATTCTGTAATAATTATTTTATAACAAGATGTTATTGTTTGATACACTTTCAACTCTAGTAGCAGTCGTAGTGGTAGTAATAGTACACATTCAGAACCAGTTTTCTATGAAATCTCAACAGCATTCTCATTTGGAAAACTGTAGTCTTGGTAGAAACGAATGGCCTTCTTGGCGTTATGCCAGAGAAAGATGGGGCCCTAACAGTCCAGGTCCTCCTGATATTCAGAATTCAAAATCTGCAGCAAGGAACCCAAGTAGTTTCTTAGCCTTCCCATTTCCATCTTTTCCACTTTAAAATTTACTTCAGAACTTCTGTCTCTAAGCCTATTTTCATCACATTCCTGAGCTGTATCTAGACTGTGATTTGTGTGATTTCTTGACTCTGAGTAGTACTTAACAAAACTGCTATTCAGGCGAGGTGTATACATCCATGTGTTGGGCAAAGGCAGCCTTGACCAGATTCATTCCACTCTTTAGAACGTGAGTGATGCGAGAGCGTAGCTTTTAGTAAAAGCCACTTGGCCCAAAGCCATTAATTCAACTTGGTTCATGAAGTATCTTCTCCTTGGTTGCATCTATAGGGTCTGTTATGGGTTAAATCGTATCCTCCCCCCAAATTTGTGTGTTGAAGTCCTAACCCTCAGCATCTCAGAGTGTGGACTTATTCGTAAATAGGGGTATTGCAGATGAATGAGTTCAGTTAGGATGAGGTCATAATGGAGTAGGATGGGGTTTTAATCCACTATAATTGTCATTCTTATAAAGGGGAAATTTGGACACAGACTTGCGTGCATGCAGGGAAGACTCTATGCACACGTGAAAATAGAGGTCAGACTGATGTGACTACAAGTCAAGGAACTTGGCAAGCCAAAACTTGTCAACAACCCAACAGAAACTAGAGGAGAGGCCTAGAATAGTCTCCCTCATGACTCTCAAAAGAAACCAAATTTGCTGACACCTTGATCTTGGACTTCGAGCCTCCAAAACTGTGGGACAATAAATATTGTTGTTTAAACCTCTGGGTTTGTGGTGTTTTTGTTATAGCAGCTTAGCAAACTATAGCAAGGCTCCCAGTAAATGCAGATATTGTGGTCATCTCACAACTTTATGCAAACACACAAACATCTATGGTATGTTATCTAATATATGACACATAAATTTATATGCAATACATAAAATACATGGTTTAATGGCTCTTTTAAAGTTGCATAGCAAATGTCTAACTCTATTTTGTGAATTAAGAAAGTGAGGTTAGCCCTGGCTGGTGTAGCTCAGTGGATTGAGTGCAGGCTGCGAACCAACGGGTCACAGGTTTGATTCCCAGTCAGGGCACATGCCTGGGTTGCAGGCCAGGTCCCCAGTGGAGGCCACGTGAGAGGCAACCACACATTGATGTTTCTCCCTCTCTTTCTCCCTCCCTTCCCCTCTCTAGGAATAAATAAAATCTTAAAAAAAAAGAAAGTGAGGTTAAATTTATCTATTCAAATTAGAAAAACCGATATAAAAGCGCATCTAGAAAAAGTCCAAAGCAGTCACAAATACAAACTCATCATCTGGCTGGATTTCCTGTTTCCTTTGCATGCATAATCACATTGCTGCTCATTGTTAGTATGTCTATTATCTATGACTTCATACAGAAACTCTATGGCTTATGGTCCTGGAAACTTTACAATTGTTGCCTATAAATCAATGTTACCCAGCTTATATGATTACTAGCATATGATTTGGTTTGATACAAGGTATGTGAATACAGCATGTGTTTGCTTGTGCGTACAGGCATATATAAGCAAATGTACATGCTTGTACATATATTTAAAACCTAGTTTCTTGCCAAGAAAAATGTTAATTGTATGGATGCTGGAACAGACTGTGTTCACACCATTCTAAACATGACTTCAAATCATAGGGCTGTATGCTGTGTTCTGCAGAAATCTAATTTATTGCCAGTGCACATCAACATACGTGGAACATATGACTGTTATTTTGTGTGCCTTTCTATTGGTTGTTTCATTAAGATTGGCATGGAATGGAGGAATGGGGGCGGGTGTTGGGCAAGAGGGACAGGAGTGGGGACGACTTATTTAAAATAGTCCAGGAGAGTGAAGTCTTTATCTTCATCTTTTTAAACTGTGGTTTCATAATTTTCCCCTTGCCAAATACCTCTACTAAGAAAGTCAATATAAATAACTACCACATAAATGTTAACAGAAGTTCAAGCTGGGAGAATATAGCAGAGATGTTACACACAAAAATTTCCATCAGTCCACACTAATTTAGAGTTGGCATTTATTCTAACGCAGGCTGGACTATGATTTATTCAGCACAGTTTATGTGGGGAAAGAGGATGTTAAACGAATTGATAGTGTAAAATTTATTGCTTTACTAGGTTAGATGTATGGTAACCAAGTTTTGTTATATCCCTTTACAGCAATAAAAGCAACACTTTTGCATAAATAAATATAATAACTATAAATGTTTCTGATCTATGTATTAAAATGGCTCTAATAGCCAGTATTTTCATTTTATTTAAAATCATTGGCTCTAAATTTATTTTAAGTGTTCTATAATTTAATTTTTTATTAATTAAAACTGAACCCTCTCTGTGCTACTTGAAATTGTGTAATGATCTTCATAAATCTCTCCTTAGCTTTGATATGCCACTTAAAGCCGTAACTTTCAGTATCTGGGTGCTCAGGCGCACCCAGGGAAGCCACACCGGTAGAGAGGTGTCACAGTTTTTGAGTCAGGAGTTTTTTATTGATCACTGGTTTGTTTTTTTTCATGGACTGTTTTTATGTGTAATAATTAGAAAACTGGAATATGAAGATTTTAAAAGGTAATAAACCATTATTACCATAGCAATGCTACTGAAAAAGTGCATAATTTTCTTTGTGTTTGGTTTTACCGAAGGACCAACAACCCTGGTGCTTCATATTATCTGAAAAAAAAAGTGAAAAATGAACAAGTCATGGATTTTCAGTGCTCTAATGACTTACACTAATGTATTCCTTCATCTAAATACAGATTTCTATTTAAAATTCAGTATGCAGGAGTATTATGAATTCCAGTTTAATGGATTCCAAATAATTGCCCTTTAGAAATGATGAATAGCTGTTTAAATCCACTGATAAGAATATACTATTTCTCCCCTAACAATAGGCCTTCCACATTAACTGTGTCATATATGCCTGAAATTAGTTTATTAATTTTTTATTGATATGCAAAATCCAAAATGATGACAGATGGAAAATAACCCTGTGCTCGGAGCCCCCAACATTCCCCTTAAATGTCTGTTGTTATTCTTGCGGATGATTAAGGAGAGCAAAGACAGTGATACCTCCCAAAATTGGCAGATCCGTGAAATGCAGATGACACCATTCTTTCTTCTTCTTTTTTTTTAGGTTGTGCAGTTCAAAAAGATGTGCTCTTAAGGTGGACTTGTTATTGACCAATGATTCCCATGCCCCACGAAGATGAAGCTTTTTGAAGTACTTGGTGGAGATGGCACAACACCCTCTAAAAGATTTCTAGGACTTGTTCGTCACTCTAGAGACAGCAGAAGCAGAAGAACTATTCAAATTAAATATCCCTGTGTAGCTTGGCCTAGGGTTTTACTTTCTATTTTATTCCTGATCAGAAGAATGGATGGCTTTCTATACTAGTTTAAAACATAAATAATACTGTGAACAACATGGCCAGAATTGATGTAATAACCACTATTCTATGTTGAAGTAAAATTATATATTCATTATTGGAGCATCAATGTTTTCTGTATTTACACACTATTTTATTACATTATACAATGTATACCATTACATATATTTGTGTATTCAATTAAGAAAAATATTCACTCATACAGAAAAAAGAAAATTGAAGTTTTTACTAACCAACTTATAATAAGTGATGCATGCAAAATTAAATCAACCATTAACCAATCTGTTGATAAAAAGTGTCTTAACCTCCTCTGATTTTATTATTCTTTTTTTATGTTTAATGGTTTATTTTTATTGTATTTTTTGCTATTACCATTTATCCCTTATACCCTCTTTGATTTTATGATTCTTAATAATCAAGAAAATCTCTAGGAAAATCTGTATTCCATGGAAACAAAATATACTTCAGAATGTATATGTTCTTTTTGTTTCTTGCTGGTTCATTTGTAAAGTCCTTGTTTATAGTGCAGTATTTATATTTTTAGAACAATCCATGAATGGTGTATATACAATATAGACTGACAGTTCTATCTGTTTATGTATTTAAACACATGTAAGTACAAGCCAACAGAAACAAAATAGAGAAAATGAAGATTTCCAGCTTTTTGTACCTAGCACACGAACCAGGAAAACATAGATTACCAAGTTTTCCCATTTCGCCTCTGACATCAATATTAATAAAATTTACTCTTTTGTTCCTATAAGAAATGCTAGTCAGGATACAAATGAAAAGGAAAATGGAAGCAAGCGCTTGTTTCATTATTTATAAGTGATTAAATAATACTTTTTCTTTCTTTCCCTAAATCTTATCTAAGAGCAGTAAATGATGGAAAGAGAGACAAAAATATTTCATATGTCAGAGCCAATAAAACTATTTTAAAAAGGATGAAATCTGTTTTTGTCTTTTCAGTACATGAATGTATAAAATCCTTGGCTACTGTTACTTGAGGTTTTTCTTTTTTCCTAGCAGAAAGGTGACTGCCCCTTTCTCCAGCTTTTTCTGTCTTGCTCGGGGGTATGCTGCCTCTCTGCACACCACTGGGACCTGGAGAAGAATGGTTCCTCTGTTTGCTGCCTGCACATTGCACCCAGTGCCCCATTCAGCCCGGCTTTCAGGTCGGCTAACTGCTGCTGTACAACTTAGCTTTTATGTTCCACTGACAGGGGTTTTCTGAAGCCAGACGGTTCTGAAAGGAGGGCCTATCTGCATGAACAATGCCACGTGAGGAGGTCTGCTGGAAACCAAATCAAAATTCAGTCAAGCAAATCTTCCTGATCAACTCTTTTTTTTTTGTAACTAACACCTCCTATATGACCATCTGTACGCTAAAATGTGGCTGAGGGTTTGAATAATTCTTTCCCCTCTTTTCCTCTGTGTCCAGTTTTATTAAACAAGCCAAAAATATATCTTATTTTCTGAGTTAGTCTGAACAGAATCCATAAATAGCCCATGGTATGTGGAATGAGGACTGCGTTGTGTGTTAAATGAGGACAGGGGCCAGCTACGCATCAGCTAGCCGGAGCCTTCCATTACATTTGTCACCGGAGCCTCATCAAAATGCACATCCAAGCCAGGAGCTGCCCGTCCCCAGGCTGTGTGATTGCAGGTCACCAATTGCAGAGCTGCCCCAGCACTTGGGATTGCAGAGGATAACATACATTTCTGCTCACTTCAGCTCTTTCCTTACTTCCAAACCCACAGAAATAGACCAAATTAGGGTATCAAGCTTAAAACAGGCTAGAGCAAGCAGTTCAAATAAGGCTGCATAAACAAAATGAAGAGGAACATTATTTAATCAGTCACATCAGTAGGAACCACACCTGGTTTCTTAAACATCTTAAAGCAAAACCAGTATTAAAGTGGGCATTTGAGGGCAATACTAAGGCTTTTTCACTTAAGAAAAATCCTGAGATTTAAATGTGTTCTCAGGCATGGTAACGACTATGTTCCTCTATGTAAAACAAAGGATGTGATTTGGCTTAAATGTTTCTTTTGCTTTTTGGAAACAATGAATACTATGATCTAGTAAGTATAGCAGAAAAGCAGATATTCTTCCAACATTCTCCTTTTTTCCTTTGTCTAATATTAAACATGACCCAGTAATTTACTGGTCTCCTGGATTACCCAATCTGGAGTCCATGTGTTCTCTTCTTAGCAGCCATGAATTTGACCCATCAATATAGTTCCCATTAACAAATATAAGACTTCCTGAATAAATGACTTTTTCCAAATCTGGGGCAGAAACTATATAAAATGAGCGTTAAGTATCTTATTACAAAAGAAAAAAAGGTGTTTCAAATCAAAAGATTTAGCAACCAATCTCAACAGCCAAAAATGGAATAATTTAAACATCAGTAAAGAATATATAAACCTGCCTTAACCAGAAAATCAAATATGTTTAAATTTTGGAAATTATACCAATAATTAGAAAACCTAATCGATCACTTTAGATGCTAAGAAACCATTTCATCATTATGTGAACTAGAAACTAAAGGGACAGATGCAAGCAATTGCCCTGCTTTTTCTTTGTAAGCAGTACCAAAAGAGAACCAAGTCATTGAGGACAGGAAGTTTCTCTTTATAGAAAAAATTAATTTAGACTATTTCCGTGTTCTAAGTTCTTATAAAAAATGGATTGGCACTGATCACCAGTTGTTGATAGCATCACCTCCTACACAATTTCACTTTGAGGTTGTCTCATCAAAATAAACAAACCACTAAAAACAAAACTAAGCTTGAACATTATCAGGTCTTTCGATACAAAAGATGCAAGGACCAAGAATATGGCAAGTGAAATCACAGAGATAAAACCAGAAAAATCCTGTATATGGAGAAGTCCTCAGGGCAAATGGTCAGGATCTTCACCAGAAAAAGTTGCCATGTGAAACCAAATGGATTAAGGGAGGCCTGAGAAACATATGCATATCTCCACAAAGGGACTTTATTTGTATTCCTTTTCAAATTTATCCATTAATTAATTAATGAAACAACCAAATGGCAATGAAACTAAATCATAAGGTAATTGGGGAAATGTGAACTTGACCAGATATTTAATGACATAAGAAATCATTAAGTTCTAAGTGTGATTCAGGTATTGTGGCTGTCTTTAAAAACCAGTCCTCAAGTATTAGAGGAAATTTACTAAAATATTTACTGGTGAAATAATAGTCTATCTGGGATAAGCTTCAAAATAATTTGGAGAGAAGAGGGTCTTGTTGCATGAGAGTAGAGATAAAACAAAATTAGCTCTGAACTGATATTTATTGAAGTTGGACGGTGGGTAAAAGACGTTCCTTATAGTATTTTCTGTACTTTTGTGTATGTTTAAAATTTTACGTAATGACAACTTTTTAAAAGGTATTAAGTCCTGGGTGGTGTGGCTCAGTTGGTTGAAGCATCGTCACTTATCCGAAAGGTTGCTGGTTTGATTCCTAGTCAGGGCACATACTTGCTTTGCAGGTTCAATCCTGGTCCAGGCGCTTCCAGTAGGTAAACTTTAATCAGTGCTTCTCTCGTGTGTGTCAGTGTTTCTCTCCCTTCCTCTCTCTCTAAAAGCAATGAAAAAAGTGTCCTTGGGTGAAGATTTAAAAAAGTTGTTGAGAGGACATTAAGATATTAAGGCTAACTTGAGTGGTACTAGAAAAACAGATGCTCTATTTTCGATGAAAATGTCCACAAACCTTAAGTCCAATGACTAAGCTGTGGGACTATGACAGAAATGGAAAGAAGCAGATGATCAAGACAAATATTTCCCAAAGTTTGAAAAATCAAGCATTTATAACTCATACAAGAGACCTACAAGTATCAATGTTTGTAAAAACACACATATGGTCTCACTATTAACATCTCTGAAACAAACACAAAAAATTATTTGCTTTCTTATGAAAAAGTTTTGCTAGTAGCTTATTTTATTATTTGCTAATATATTTGCTAATGTTATTTAATATATTTGGTAATAATATATTTCCTATTTATTAACATGTAGTCTTTAATTTGGACTGTTATGCTGTAAAAGAAAACCTATAACCATATTAAAATGCATAAATCCACTTAGTATTGAGTTTAGGAACTGTCTTATAATCATGTATACCATCTATAGAATTTTCTGCATATTAAAACTTAAGTATCATGTTTACCTTCTCTAGGCATGCATAGTCCTTTCGGCTTTCAAAACATTACTTATGTATGTAGTTCGATTTTTTTAACAAAGAAGATGATAAAATTCAATATATCAAAATGTCTTTAAATTAACTTCATTTTTAAAAGCAAGCTTTCCTCTGTAAGACTTATAAATACAACATAATAATGCAGCCATTATGGAAACAGTAGAAAAGGCCATCAAAAAATTAAAAATAGAACTGCCTTATGACCCAACCATTTCATTTCTGAGTATATATCCAAAGAAATCCACAACTCTAATTTGAAAAGACACACGCACCCCTACGTTCATTGCAACATTGTTTACAAAAGTCTAGATAGGGAAGCAACCTAAGTGCCCGTCAATAGATGAGTGGGTAGAGAAGATGTGGTATATTGGTGGGAGGAAAATGGAGACGACTGTACTTGAACAACCATAAAAAAAAAGACTTAAATGTAAGAATTGCCAACATATTTTAATCAAGTTTATTGAGGTTTAACTTACAATAATTTACACCTATTAAATGTCTGGGCACATATATATAATGGAATATTACTTGGTCATAAGAAAGAACGAAATCTTACATTTTGTGACAGCATGGATGAACCCAGAGGGTATAATACTAAGTGAAATAAGTCAGACAGAAAAATACGAATACCAGATGATTTCTCTTAATTGTGGAATCTAAAGAACCAAATAAATGAATGAATAAAACAGAAAGAAACCCATAGATACAGAGATACAAGTTGATGTTTTCCAGACTGGAGGGTTGTTGGGGGCTGGGGGATAAACACACAAATTGGCAGTTACAATATACCGTATTTTTTGGACTATAAGATTCACTTCTCCCCTCAAATTTGGGAGGAAAATGGGGGTGCATCCTATAGTCCGAATGTAGCTTACCTGGCTGTTTACATTTACATTGGTGAAATATTATGTTATTTATGTTATTAAATATTTTACCACATTTTTTGCTTCAAAATTTTTTTTCCTATTTTCCTCTTCTAAAACCTAGGTGCATCTTATAGTCCAAAAAATACAGTAGTCATGGGTATGCGAAGTACAGTGTAGGGAATATAGTCAATAATATTGTAAAAACGATGCATGGTACTAGATGGGTACTAGAATTATCAGGAGACCACTTCATAAACTATATAAATGCCTAACCACTATGCTGCATAGCTGAAATTAATATAAAATAATATTGAATGTCAAATGTAATTGAAAAATGATCATTCAACTATTTTAAAATATGTTTTCCTGTACAAGATTTATAATAACAACATAATAATGCTAACTGATACTCATTCATTGCTTTGTAAACCATCTCATTTAATCATCCCAACAGCATGCTTAATTAGGTATGCCGGGAGACAGGTCTCTGTGAGTCGCTCCCATAACTGAACAACTGAAAGCAGTGCTGCAGAGGCCCCTTTGTCAGGCTGTCTTTTCAGGGATGTGTATACAGAAAACAGCTTCGGAGCGGCTTGCTGTCTTTCCTTGGAATCAGGGGACAAGTTTGTTTGCCGTCTGTTATAATAAAGATAGTGTTTCTTTTTGGAGCAAAAGTTGCCCAGCTTTGCTTGCAGCCCCTTATCACAGATCGGGGTTTCCTAAGCTCAGGGTCCTTCAGTTGTGACACGAACCCACTGTGGGCACAGCATTCACCTGAGTCCCTCTGTGTCACTCCTTGAGACTTCAGGGACCTGAGGAATGAGTGGGAACATTGAGCTCATGAGGCCTGCTGCTCCATGAATAATAAAGTTCTTGTGTCTGACTCAGGAGGCTCATGTCTTTAGCCAGTATTCATAAAGCTGCAGCAGGCTCCCTCCAAGCTGGAGAAGGAAGGGTCAAGACTTCGCTGCAACATTCACATTGGACTTGGGTGGACCAAAGTGCATGACATTCATTTGGTTGAGCCATGCGCTACCATTTGCCTTGCTTCCTGGCATTAGCAGCTTCCTAGAGCTGCTTTCCTCAGTATGTCCTCAGTATGTCCTGATCACCTTCTCCCCCCACTCCCTGACCTACATTCTTTAAGGTAAAAAAATGATTAAGGGTTGGGCCAAGGTTTCCACATCACGGAGGAGTAACGATTTTTATGAATCTGGGTTGACCAAAAATTTTGTTTAGTTTTTTCCATAAACTAAAAGACACATTTTTTTCTTATTTTTAAGACGCATTTTTTTATTTTCACCAATAACTTTATTGATTTGGATATTTTAGTACATCAGCTATCTCCTGCATGGTATAACATTGATTGTTCTCAATTAATGCCTTGATTTGATTGCTAACAACTTCAACGGGTCTACCTGACCATGGAACGCCGTCCAGTGAGAAATCACCACCAAACTTCGCAAACCACTTTTGACACTTTTGATCAATCATGGCACCTTCTCCATACGCTGCACAAATCTCTTTTTTTTTTTTTTTTTGCATTTCAGTTGTATTTTTTCCTTTCTTGAAATAATAAAGCATAATATGCTGAAAATGTTGCATATTTTCTTCCATGTTCAATATCAAAATGGCTACACAAAAATTCACCAATTTTGATGTTTTGTTTTAAGTGCATGCTGCTATGACAGCTGTCACAATACAATCTAATAAAATTGTTTTGAATTAAGTTAAAGCACTACTAGAGCCATCTTATGAAAAAAAAAAACGAATAAAATTTTTGGCCAAACTAATATCTAGAGATGATGAGGAACCCTATGGAGGAGAAGGAGAAATCATGGATTTGTGGGATATAGATACCAAAATCAAAATCACTATCTTACCCAGTTGCTAAGGGACTGGATTCACCCGATGTGGCTTGGGAAGTGTTCATAGTAAAGTTGAGAGGCTAATGTAATCTCGTGAATGCATCCTTTCGGCCAATTCAATGTACTTTAATTGTTGTTTCTGCATCTGAATGTTACACATAATGGGCTACATGCTTGTATATCCTTTTCTCTCAAGTGTTAGAAGAGATTCTTCTGACTGGGAGGAGTAGCATGTAGAAAATTGGAAAAATTTCGCTGCCATTTGCCACCAGTGGCTTCTTCAGTATCTTGCACAGGTGACTCTGCCCGCTGATTTCCAAAGCTTTTATTCCAGAGGTTCAATGCCGGGGGAACATTTATCCCATTCTCTGCAACTGGTGAAGAGCTGCTAACTCCAGGGCTTCTCTGAAAACAACCAACTGGAATCAAGCTGCTGATCACAGCAGTACCCCCAGACTGCCTCCACTGCTGTCTGGACCCATCGTTGTACCAGGTATGACAGGCAGTCACCCCTCCATGCTGAGCACAAAGTAAGGAACTCTACTTTTCAGATGCAGAGGCCACCCTGGAATGACAAGGGTATGAAAGCTGCTGGAGCTGACCCATCTGTCTTGCAGTGGGAGAGGCTAAATCACATGAACAGTGGTTCACACCTGCTCCTGGCAGAGTGGTTACATCTGATCTTTCATTCCTCTGAAGGCTACCAATAGTGCCTCACCACTTTTGACACTTTTTCAAAATACAGTGTTGCTGTTCCAGTCCAATCAGCCAGCTCCAGTCGCACCACTGTGACCATTGAAACTAATCAATGTCAAGTTTTAGGCTTTCTGGGCCATTTGCAATCTGACAACCATGCAGTTTTTATCACAAAAGCCACTCAACAGTGGGCTGACAGTCAAAGTGTGTGATGGAATTTCAATGTTATCTATTTACAAGAATTGACTATTTGCAGGTATTATTGAGTCAGGGAACAGCCTCCTCAAAACCTGACTTGAAAAGATTTGTCTACTTCCCTCGTCACACCCTGGACCACACACAGTGGTGTGGCAATTTGGTCACTGAATGTAGCTGTCCCTAGATCATTCTCAGCTGTTTCTCAGGTGATGATTAAGATAAAAAGTGCACCCCACTTCACCATTCTCAGCCATGTCATTGGGGAGATGAATGCCCCACAGGTGGTGGTAAACAGAATAGATTTGATTGACTACCTTCAAAACACAAGAACTAGATCCAATTATTTGAATAGGACTAAGAATATAGACTTATTATGAAAATTCAGGATTCTGCCTGGACCATCCTGGGCATAATGTGTCTTCCTTTCTTTACCCAGAGCACAACACTGGCTCAGTCTGGCTGTTGCATTCTCAGGTGGAAGCTTCAAACTAATCTTAGTTAAGTTTTATAAAATTACCTTCATCCCTCTTGCTCCCGGCCATTCCAGAGGAAAGGTTTGAGGGTGAGTTGGGAGATAATCAGAAAAAAAAGGTGATGTTATAGTGACTCTCATTCTGTGGTGAAGGAGAGCGACAGCACAGCGACCTGGAGGGGATGTCTTACATCTGGGAGGGGAGGGGACAGAGGGCCATGTGACCTTTCATCTTGCAGAATTGCCCCGGCACCTTCCTTGTGAAAAAAAAACACCCTGATACAGCTCTTCCAAGCTGACGCACATCCCTCAAAGTTCATTGAATTATACAGGAATATCATCTCCTACCAAAATGCTCTGACCATGATGCCATTATGGTGCCTTTTTCTTTGTTTAATCCTCACCCAAGGATACGTTTCTTTCTTTCTTTTTTTAAGCGATTTTGGAGAGAGAGAGAGAAAGAGAAACATCAATCTGAAAGAGAAACATTGATCAGTAGCGTCTCCTACATATCCCAACAGGGACCGAACCCACAACCTAGGTTTGTGCTCTGAGCAGGAATCAAACCCGCAACTTTTTGGTGTCCAGGATGACACTCCAACCAACCAAGTCACTGGAACAGGGCACATCGTGGTTCCTTTTAACCTCACTGAGAGTTTATTAGATAAAGAAAATACCTCATTTTCTGCTCCTCCTGTTGTCTCTGTGCTCCCCACCTCACCATTCTCAGTCCTACCACAGAGAAGGTGAATGCTACCCAGGTGGTGGCATTGCTAAACAGAATAGATTTGACTTACTACCTTGAAAACGCAAGTATTGTACTAGACTCAATTATTTGAATAGAACAGAATCCTAAGACCTACGAGCTGGGATACTGCCTTGGGGGTTCTATTAACCTGTGCCCCCGAATTATGTAGTTCCCACAAAGTGGACCCCAACAGTAGTAAACAACACTTTCTTTCCAGAGTCACCATGTGGCCTTGGAATTCTATGCCACATGTGGAAGTCAGACATTAATATACCTCCTTTGCCCAAACTACATTAGCCATCCATTTACAAACGTGAATAATGAAATCTGTTTTCCCTGACTTTATTTAATTTGATCAATTATACCACCTTGGCCCTGGAAGGGATCCAGATCAGCTTCAACTCACTGGCCAGGCTCTTTATAAATGATGCACAGACTTCCTTCTGGCAAGCTAAGGCAGGGCCTGTGCAATCACTAACTGTTAATATAGAAACTTAAGGAGAAAGCCACCTGGACTTCCAAGTTAGACACTGATGGTTTGTGGAATTTGTTCAGCTGGTTGGGTCCAGGTCAAGACTAGGGGCAGTGGTAGAAGTCGATACTGAGTCGGCTTCATCTTGTTGCTCAGAGTCCTATGATTAGCAGCCATAATTCAGTGCCACATGGACAAATTGAAGAGACATGGTCCCAGATCCTGTCAGTCTGATTAATAGAGATAAAATGATATGCTCCCGGGAAAATTTCCTAGAAAGCCAAAACACTGTAGAAAGGAGAGGTGTATATTTGGAGGTGGAGGGAGAGAAAGCACTAAAAAGTACCGGCTGAAATGTAGATCTATATTTAGCGACCACCTGCTTACAGACAGTTTACCTATAAGTTGATGATTTCAATAATGGAATGCTTTTGTCCATGGATAGTGTGATTAATAAGTGTTAGACTCCCAGACTAGCACACAAATGCTTATTTGACTCTGGGTATGATTAAAATCAATTATTTCATATTTGATTTTAATAGTTTTCTTATTTTTTGTTGCATGCACACAGACATGTAAGCACACATTTTATTTCAGCAACATTATATGGTAAACAGGCTTTGAAAAGGATGATCGTTGAGAGCTGACCACAGTGCACAACATTTTTTAAATAAAATTTTGCCTACTTCATGCACCAAGAAAAACACTCTTCAGCTTTACTATAATACGACTACAGATCTCAACACACAGATGAGACGTCACACAGGCTTCAGACACAATCGTGACTCCTGAGATAATCCCAGGCATCTTTAGAGGTGTCAAAGAGAAAACGGAAAATTCAATTCAGATGAACACTTCTCGCTTTACAGTTTTGGAAAGCCTTCTCTCCAGCATGTACTAACCACTGACATACACGATTGGAGTTATTATTGGTGGGGAGTGCTCTGTATTTTAGAATTAGCAAAAGGTGGTTATATTGGGAGTTCAATAGAAAAAATATTAATTAAAAAAACAGAGAGGACTTTTTTTGAATTATAATTGCTTTAACTGAAAATTATTTCTAAAATTCTATTTAAACTAGGTACAATTTTTCCCCTTCGTGATATATAATTTTGTATCAGATGTAGGTTTTAAGGCTAAGTACATCCTACTATTTTTACTGGAACAAAACCTTTAATGGGACATAGAGAAATTAATAATAAATGAAGGTAAGATGTTAGCTTTAGAGGTTCTGAAACAAGATCAGAATAATGAGTATATACTTAGAAAAGAAATAGCATGCACAGAATATTTTAATTACCTCAATATGTTAGACTATTGTCACTTTAAAAAGTCATCTTTACTAAAGTATTCAGACAGTTGTTCTTAACTTTATTGGAAAAGTCACAAAACTGTTTTGCATGAATATTCTTCCCCAGAAAATTCACATAATAAGAAGTATTCATTATGTTTCAGGCATTGCACTGTATGTTAGATCAGTAATTTTCAGCCTTTTTCATCTTGTGGCACATATAAACTAATTACTAAAATTCTGTGACATGTCAAAAATATATTTTTGGCCAATCTGAGAAAAAAGAGTTATAATTTTAATTCATCCACATTGAATGGTTATTGTGTTGGTTCTTTCATCTTTTTATTTGACAATCTAAGGGAAAAGATTGTCTAAGTAGCCAAGTACTGCGTGTTTTAAAAATTCTTGTGACACAGTAGTTGAAAATTGTTGAGTTAGATACTTATTAAATTATTTAAGCATCAAAACAATTCTATCAGACAGAATCGTTATATATATTCTTCAGATGAAGAGATGGCGGCACAGATAAGTAACTTGTCACAGGTCACATGCTAATAAGCAGCAGAGCTGGGATTTAAACCCAAGTAACGTGATTCAAGAATCTACTCATCTTCATAGCCCACTATACTGTAGTGTCTTCCTTCTATACGTATAGCTATACCAAAATTATGTATACAATTTCAAAAGGTTTGCCCAACTCTCAAAGTGTAGATTAAAAATCGTTATTCTCAATGTTGTTTGGTAACATTTACTGTTTTGAATATTTGAAAAATATGATGCTGTAATCAGAAGTCTGCTCTACCTAAGAGAAAAATGCCAGGGGGTGGGGATGATTGAAGATACTAATGGTTCACGTGCTGTTTCTACTGTAGAAAGTTATCTAGGTGAGTGGAGTCATGTTTTCTTAAGAGCTAAATCCTTAGATTTTTAGGCACCATTTATTCCTCCTATATTAAAAAAATATAAAGATTTTTTTATCTCTTCTTGCCAGGTTTTTGCAGTATCTTCAGCCTGTGGATCAGACGAACTTTCTTTCCTTTAATTTTATAAAGCATCCAGCAGAGAAGTGTCTATCAGGCGGAGCAAGGTCAATGCAGTGGCCATTTCCTTCTTTACTAGTGTCAGGATAGCTGGGCAAAGCAGGCTGGGAATATCCTAGTGATGGCATGAGTTGTTACTTGCAATACTTTTTTTACTATGTTTTAACTCCTATTTTGTAAGTATGAAAAAAGAAAAGAAAGAGGAAAAGATGTGTTTCTCACAGCTACAAGAATGTTCATTGTCTTCTGACCTCACCTTATGTCACGGTCCCTTTTCCTCTTCCCCTTTGGCCACATTGGCTTTCTTTTATTTCCTCAAATATACCAACCTCATTTCCTCCCCAGGATTTCTACTTGCCAATCTCTCTGCCCAGCAACTCTTCATTTTCATTGTCCAGAACTCAGCTCCAATGTCACCTCGCCAATAAACAGCTTCCTCCAGCAGATAGATAATAAGACTGTTTAGAACAGGGATTTGGGGGCCTTTGCTTAGTTCATGAACTTCAATGTCACTTGTGTGTACAATACCTAGTACATAGCATTTGTTGAATACATATCTGAATAAATAAATAATCCTCATGCTTAACCAGAGCCTATCTAGCTCCAAACCTAAGCTGTCCAGATGGCAGCTCAGGATTCATAGGAGGGTAAATAAATAAATGGTCAACAGCATTCACTATCTCTTTTTGCCATTTTCAAGCAAATTCTGGAGGTAGACTCTTTGATAGTATAACATACTTTTTTCTTTCATTTTCATTCATAAAAAATTAATGCACATGCATTGTCACCTAATGTCCAAAGCAATAAAATGTTTGTGTCTATGAGTAGCTTGGACAATAAACTCATATCAATTACATTACTTTTTCCCCCTAAAGAGCAGATTTTCTGTGGAAAAGTTATTTTAAGGCTACGTAAAGAAGTTTTTCCCTTAATATGAGGCAGCAGAAAATTATAAATGTTAGATTTGTGTTCATTGCACAGTTGGGGGAAAATATTGTTTGGAGCTCAATCATTAAGACCTACACAGGACTGGAAGTGAGCACTGTACAACAGACAGCGGAACTTTGTATCCTGTAAATCAGTGGGAGACATGATGGAGAACCGAAAAGTCAATGGGTATAACCATCAGGTCACGTGATCTTAGAAGCAAAAATATGCTTTTCAAAACCTAACATGTAGACTTCTTTTTCCCATTTGCAAGTGGTCAATTTCCATAATTATTCTGTTTTATTTTAAATAGTAGTCTCACAGCTTAATGCATCTGGCAACCAACTGCAAGTTGACAAAGTATATGTAATGACTCTTGAAATGGCTCTCAGGAAAAATTCTGTCATCCTATAATCATCTTATTCATGCTGAAGCAATACTTCTGTCTTCTGGGAATATTCAAATTTGTGAAACAGTTGAAAAAGGAATGAAATGACACTTTTGAGAAGCTACTACTCAGAGAACAGTTACTTATTACAGTATTTATTCTTACGGCAAATGACAAAGGCTTTTACCTTTTTTTTTTTTTTTAATTTAATGAGCAAGCAAGGTGTTTTCCCAGTGGTAACACTCCCACTCTAGTTAATCTACCAAAATAGAAAGTTGACAAGGGTTGATTTGTTTGGATAATTTATGCTTTTTCAAAATTAAAATAAATTTGTAAATTCTTGATATTAATATTCTAAAAATGCATTTATAGAATAAATACACTTATGTTCTATTAAATATTTTATAACTATGCCTTGATTTTATAAATACTTCAAGAATCATTAAAATAGATATGCAATTATAAAAATCATCACTTCTCTCATTCATTTCATGCTGATTATTACAATTTGGCCCTAGATTTCTAGATTAGCCTTTGGTTCCCATTCCCACCTGTCTTACTTCCTGAACTCCTAGGTCATAAATCTCTAAGTACTTTATGAAGTGAGTAAAACATGACAACAAATTAAAAATGTAACAGCCAACCAAACTGGACTCTGAAAGCCTTTTTCTTTGCTTGTATAGCCAAGAGAGTTGGAGGGAAGTTGCAAACAAAGATTGTTTAAACCCTCCTTCTGCTGAAGAGTAGCAGGGATCTAACATAGCTAGAGAAGCGGATGACACTGCCTTACTGTTATGCAGCATATTAGCAATTCACATAGCCTTGGGATCCCTTTTGCCATTTAAATATTACTATACTCTCATGAGATAGGCAGGATCCATGGTCTTATCCCCATTGCAAAGGTGGAGAAATTCAAATACAGAATTCGTAAATACTCTGTGAAAGGCCGAGCATCTGGAAAATGATGATGCTTGCCCTAGGACCCAAGAGTTCGCTTTGTTATTATACAGCAGTTTCCAGCAAATAACGCTGGTGCCCAACATGTAAGAAAAACATTTTTACTTTTAATTTTAACAAGCTAAATGCCAATAAGCAACTTGTTTTCTATATAACTTAAAAAAATTATGTCTAATCAAGTAATACCAGAAGGCAAGTGTTGGCAGAGGTCATCAAGCAGAAGTGAGCACCAGTTGACCAGTGAGTTGGACCCAGGAAATTGGAGGTTCCCACACCCTCCCGTCCTTGAAATCTGCATTTTCCTTTCCCTCCCTGGTACCAGAAGCTTCCCCAAGGATATAGTCTTAAGATAGAAATGTGGTGTTGAAACTATCCAAATGGTATATGTGATAGAATTCAATTAAGGCCTCTGTATAAACCCTAGGATTATGGTGGCTGGCTGTGGAAATCTACTCATCTTACAGCATCCAAGACAAGATTCCTATATAAGTTATCGTGCTTATTAAAACTGCCACCGACCGGTCTGGAATGGTCTGCCTCTTTCTCTCGTCTCTCCCTGCCCACCAGGTAGAGGGACCTGTTTCACGTTAACCACAGGAAAGTCCTGAGGACATTTCAAACCAACGTTCATTTGTTATGTGATAATTTTAGTTTTAATATGTTGTAACTTTGTTGCTTATAAATTTGATGGTACTTCTAATGCGAAGGTTTGAAATGATTCCTTAACATCTTAAACTTGTTGGTATGTATGTTCAGCCACACACCAATTTATTGATTTAAAGTTATAAGATTTTTAACATCACTTAATTTACCTGTTTTTATTGCAACATGAATAGTATTCAAACTGCAAAATATAATATGCTAGATAAAATATCTTTTTAAAACCTCTTCCTAAGATCCTATGGGGACTGGCATATAATTGAAAACACTTAACAGAATATTTCAGGGAATGTTGCCAAGGAATGAATAAGAGAATCATATTTCATTTTTAAATACCAGACAAAAGTCACCTAAAATGACGATAACAGTGGTTAGAAGAAGGAAGGAAATTGGGCTAGAGGGAAAGCATAATTTACATAAGGTGCTTTTTATCTAGAATTTTCTTTCCTTTGTTGAATTTGACAATTTACCAGAGCCTTTTCAGAAGTGTCTGACATCCCTTTTAATTAAGCAGCAAGCAGTAAGAAGTGACAAGCAATGTGTTTCCAGAGTATTAATGCACATCTTGAGTGAATTCACCCCCTCAAGAAAAGCTCTAATTTTGTAGAAAGCATTTAGTTCTGCCTTATATAGAATCTTAACATTGAATAAAGCTGCAAAGATATATTTATTCATTTAGTTTAAATCCCTCCCATTTCCAGTTTAAATAAGCAATATCTTTTATGCTTCAGAAAATCCTCATGCTTTTATAAAATTTAAGGGGGGTGTCATGCATATCCACCACAATTATTTAAAAGTGACATGGTGGTTCATAAAGGCTAGAGAATACATATGCCTAAATACTAATGCCAATTCTGAAAAGTGGGGATACATTTTGAAGGTTAGAGTAATCCCTTTAAGAGTTTGCTCCTGGTTTGGTAAAACATAACAGACTGCATGTAAAAAGAAAGTCCTGAAAACTTACTATACTTCTGTGATTTGTTTTAGAGCTGCCCCCTGTTGTAGCTCATTCTGTCTCTTAATCAGGCTATTAGCAGTTCCCACTTGTCCTTAGATTCCTGCTTAATGTCCACTGCCCTCAGCTGAACACTTCAATTGTCTTTCCTTTGGTCTTTTGCCTTTGTTTATTGCTCACAGATCAATGTCTCTACCCACTTACATATTGAGAGAGAGGGAGAGACAATGCAGCGTGGAGAGAAAAATATCAGAATTCTAATGAGCAAGGGGATAGAAAAATATGCAGTCCTGCAACAAGGAAAGAAAATTAATTGTTCCGGTGTCTTCTCATATTAAGTTTTCCTGATGACTCACCATATGGAATTCAGTTCCAGTGTTTCATTGTATTATTATAAAATCCTCTCTTAGTGGTACAAATCTGAGTGAATTTCTTGCACCAGAAAATATTGACTAAGAAAGAGAGCTGGACTATTTCAAACATGGGTCTACTGAGACATACATCTAGAAATATCCCAACATGCCCTACATAGAATATTTGCTGCTTCTTTTGTTATCCACTGATCTAAGTTTATTTTGGGTATTTTGGGTATTTTCTGAGAATTATGGACATCACGTAATTTCATTGAGTAGTGGTTCAATAAGACATTCAAATTATGCCCTGATTTAAGTGGACAGCACTGAATTAGCTTCTCGTTGAAAGAGCTGCCATGCATAAAACACTGTCTAGGGGAGAGCCTCGTGTCTCAGTGCTCCTGACCACTGTCAATTCTAGTCTAATAGGAAATCCAGGACACAAGAGTGGCAAGGATTTTCGAGCAAAAGCCTCCACTGCAGCCTGCTGCTCTGGACACTTGATCTGAAATGGGTTGGCTTCTATATACATTCATCTGTTGACTTCACAGTGGTCCATGAAATGTTTAGCTTTTCCAAATACATTGAGGGAACAGGAATTAAAGAAGTTGCCCTGTTTTCTGTCCTTAAGTCAGTCGAGGGTCCCAGGCGCTCAAAGCCACAGCCCCAGCATTCAAGGTGCAGACTGAGAAAAACCTAACAGTTCATCCATCCATCAGGCTCTGTTACAGAGTTTCTTCTATTTACTCATTTCAATTCTTTATGTCATGTATTTTTTCAGTGAAAAACCACCAACCACAAGTAGAAGTTTGTTTTTTTCCCCTGGTTTTTGCTGCAGAATTCACTCACTAAATGTTATTGATGACAATTTGGGCCGCAGGTAGCAAAGCAAAAGAGAGTTGTTTATTTATTTTTTCCCTTCAAGAAGGGAGACACCCAAGGAGATACCGTTTGACACCCAGCAGCCGTCAACAACAAATGTTGGGTGAGAAGTGAAAAATCTGAATCCTCATAACATTGCTGATGGTAATGTAAAATGATGCACTTACTTTGGAAAAAATTGGCAGTTACTCAAAATTTAAGCAAAGTTACCATTTGACCCAGAAATTCCACTTGGGTGGAATATACCCAAGCAAAATTAAAACATATGTCTGCATTAAAGCTTGTACCAGCTAAAAAGTAAAAACAATCCAAATGTCTTTGAAGTAAAGAATGAGCAAAAAAATGTGGTATACTCATGCAATGGAATATTATTTGTCAATAAAAATGAATGAAGTACAGATACATACTTACCACAACATGGATGAACCTTTAAAACATTAGTGTAAGTGAGAGAAACTAGTCACCAAAGACCACATATTATACGATTCAACTTTTGTCAGATTCCCTAAATAGAAGACATAATGTATAGAGACTGAAAGTAGATTAGTGATTTTAGAAAGTTAGGTCAGGCAGATAGATGGGGAGAGACAGATCATGGTAATTGGCATACTTCGGGGATAATGTTCTCTGGAGTAATTGCAAGTGTCCGCGCTGGCACGCGGGGTCAGCCCTGGGTGGCGAGGGAGGGCTGGGTGTCACCCGCCTCTGCTTTGGGCATGTGAGATGCTGAGACATTGAAGGGTCTGTTGCGCGTTTCTAGGGGAGGATGAAGAAGTCCTTAATTTGGGTCAGGTAACCTGTTTATCCTGAATGGGTTTGCTTTTTGCAAAGATTGTTCTAAATTTGAGAATAAAGAGAATGAGAATGAAAATAGCAAATTGTGCTGGAAATCTATGCGATATGCTAGGTGAGAGAGAAATTAAAGGCATCAACCAAGGTGGCAGTTTTGTAGATGTGATAGATGTTGCTGACAGAATCCATAAAACTAGATTATAGACTGAAAGAAGAGAAGTTAAAAAAGAGAAAAAATCAACTTTTGATCTGAAACAGAGAAGTCTGATATAGGCAGATATTTTACTGGTGAACAGCAGTATTATATTACCTCTTCCTAATTATGATCATTCAATTTACCAGAACATACATTATTCAAAGAAAAAAAAGAGTATGTACCTCGTTGTGTAAGAACATATGTGCACAAATAAATATACATATTTTAAGTATATGTTGACATATAATTATGTTATATCATATATTATATATGATTAAATAAGTCCTAGTATATGTTATATAATATGCTAAATTATATAGTTGATATATAATTATATACTAATAAGTATAAATCTATACAAGTTGATTGAATATATTTTACAGCTGGTAACGAAGCAGGTGTCAGATCCTTCACTTCCATTAACACTTTCACCAGCCTGTAAGAGGTTTTGACCCTACCAGACTTCTTTCACACACCACAAGGATGGCCACACCCTGAAAGGCAGCTCTATTTAGGGACTTGCAGCTGGTAGGTAGTTCAGTATTTGATCTTCCTGAAGGTGTGTCAAACTACAAAGAAATTATATTCTGACTCAGCTGGCTTTGCACTCCGTGGAGAGGATGTATTTGGTATGAGTTTGTTTATTTAGATAATGCTGCATAATCCAGTAAAGACTGAGTGCAAAGTACAGCAGATGTACAAACTTCCTGTCTTTTGAGGACACATACTATGGTCTCTCAATTATCAAAGATAAGATCAAGGTGAGCGGGAAGAGCCGACGCTGGGTGGGCTCCTGTCCTGGGGTTTCATAAGTTTGCTCTTTTTAGGGACAGGTATTTCAGAGTGGCCAGGTTGTTTAAGTCAAACCCATATTGTTTTAAAGAATTGTGCTTATTCTTGCCGCTTACAAGGGAAAACTGATAGTTGGCACATTTATACGCAGTAAGGAATATAGAGGAATTATCAGACACACAGTATCTGGTCATTGTAATATCTTTGCTAATAAATTATTTTATACCAAATTTATGAATTTAAAGCCAAGTGCCTGATTAAGCAGCTTACCAAAATTCACTCAGTTAGTAAGTTGGAGAATCAAAATGGAAATTCAGATTTCTTAGCCTTAAAATCACTTTCTTTTTTCATTGTACTATGATTAACCACACTGACAGAGAGAGAGAGAGAGATTTGGGAGTATTAAAAATTTCTAATGTCATTTAAAGTTATATCTGTAATGATCTGAAAAGTATATTTATATACCTAGGCTTAATTCCTCAGAGCTACAAAGGAGTACTAGTAATATAGGATACCTAACTCTCCTGGTGCATCTTCTCTGTTTTTAAAAATATGATTTTCTCTGAACCAGAAGAGTCTGCCTTTGTATTTACTTATAACTTTAGACTCTCTAAATATTTTATTTTACAAATGAGAGAAACACGCAAGATAAGCCATTAGTCTGACCCAGTAATTCAGCTTAAATATCATTGTTTAAACTGTCCACTGCACTTATAAACCAAAAGCATACCTGGAAGCAAGACAAGCTTTGTAAAGAAATCAGATTTGATGGCTTTGTACTTAGGTCTTTTATGTAATAACCATTGGGCTCAATATATAACTTCTCACAATATTTTACTTGTCCTCTCAGAATTTATAAACTCACACACACAAACATATGTAAAATTGAGTATGCGATAATGCCTCCCTATGACACTTGGTTTGCATCACTCATGGCAGAGTAGACACCATTTCGGGCTGGCACGATGAGGCAGAGCATTGCAGAGACTGTCCTTTTAGCCCAGGCCTTGCCAAAGTCTACTTTAATAGAGGATTGAAAACACGGGTTTTCATTGGTGCTCCTTTCCATGAAACTGGCTGAGCAGCCATCCCCTCGTGAGGTATGTGTCTTATGCGTTCCTTGAGAAATCATTTTGCAATAGGAGCTGAGCTCCTCTGTTGCACATCTTGCTGTCCATTTCACCACACATGTAAGTGATGTATCTGAGAGCTGATCTGAGAGCCAAAGTATCTACAAAGAAAAGGAGCAAAAACCACAAACAACTCTCAGGTTGCTGAGGCAAGGCTAGCTGACTATTCAGATTAGGGTGGTTCAAAAAATGTGAATTCCACCTGACACAAAAGGAGCCAACCATTTGGGGTGGGGGGGGGGGTGGTCAACCATGTGTTAAATATGGTTGCCCTGCCCTGGAGTGGGGTTAACCATAGTTAAACTAGTTCAATTTCCCAAAACTCATGTACAAAATGTCAGAGGAAGTACAACACGACAGGAAGAGGCGTGCCTCAGCGGCTGACAAAAGGGATGGCCCGGAGACTGTGAGTGAAGCCAGGTAGGTTTCCAACTCCTCTGCTCACAGAAGATGCTCAGGCAATTCCAGTGGCCTCAGAAGGAAGTTACACCTGTTCTACATAACAGAATTTTGCAGTCCCATGAATAGAGAACTAAGAGAACATGAAATATTTTAATCATACACAAGACTTAGCTAGAGGGTAAACAGCTCTCATTTCCCAGGAAATCTGGTGAGATGAAGGTTTAAGTCACAAATAGCTTCTCAAAAAATTAAAGAAACATTCCTTTGTGAAAATAAAAATTGTTTAAAGCAACTGTTATTTCAATATTGTTTGCAGAGCTACGGCACTAAAAAATAATATCTCAATCAAGAAAAATCTCACCAGATTGTCTGGATCACTTTGCTGTTGCTTCTGTTTTCTTTCTTTCTTTCTTTTTTTAAAATTTTATTTTCTTTACCCTGGCGAACAATCAGTGGTGAATGGCAGGTGGCGGGAGTGAGATGGAACTCTACAGGAAATACTCTAGTGCTATAAAAATCACTCCGATGCTCATTTAATTACTATCAACAGTATGCATGATCTGTGCTGTGTGTTCCCAGGATATCTTACTCCTTATTGCTCTGAAGATGAGGTCGACATCAAGAGCCAGACTGAATTGGTTTGAATCCTCGCCCTACGGCTTACTAGTTGTGTGCCCCTATACAATTAATCTTTCTGGCCCTTAGTAAAATGGCAATGACAATAGTACATACCATGTAGGATTATTATAAAGATCAAATTAATTGATATTCTTAAAGCACTCAGAAGAGTGTCAGATACATAGTAAGCACTAAGGGAACATTTGTTAAAAATAAAATCACTTTTACTTATTCAGTTATTGTTCCAGTGTTGGATTTTGGCAAATACTCTAAGAATTTGGCTGTCTTCATCTTATTTCCCCCTATTCAGCTGTCAATATATGTGAGAGATATATAGATAGATAGATAGATAGATAGATAGATAGATAGATAGATAGATAGATACACCAGTCCAGCCAAAATCACGGTACTGCATCTCACATTCTTCGTCCTTTGCTGTGAGAGCATTTTACAATAATCCCAGTTATGCTTTCTTTTAGCCTGCATTTTATCACTCCAGGTCCATGGAACACTGTTCTTTCTATAGAATGAGAGGAATGAAAGAGCCCTGGAAAGGTCATTATTTTTTTTCCTTACCTCTGCCACCCACTTTCAAGCCAGACCACACACATAAATCATCCCAGACTTTTTCTTCATCACACTGTGGTTTCTATTCACATTTTCTCTGCCCTAAGGAAATGATTTTGCTACAGGTGGGCAAATTTAGCACTAATGGCATTACCCTATGTTTTCAGGGAAACTTTTGAAGGCAAAATAGCCCCATTAACATTGCCAGTTTTGCAGAATTCTTGTCACTGATCAAGTTTAATTATTTCCTGTGCTATTATTGAAAACCCAGAAATCTGCTTCTCACTCTCAATTCATGGTCAGATTAAATTATCTCCTGGTAAATTTCTTAAACTCTTTCTATAATGAATTCACCCTTCCCACCATTTTTAAGATACTGACTCCAAAGTGAACTAGGTTACTAGGTCCATGAGCTTTCCTTAAACCCTTTTGCTTCATGAGAAATATATAACTAGCCAACTCAACTTAAAAATAAAGATAATTATGTAATATTACAATATATAAACTGGTTATTTGGAAATTTCACTATCAATTGATTAACTTACCAACTATTTAAAAAGACAGAAACTCTGGTTTTAAAAATATTCCTGAAAGTTCAAAATAACAGGCTTGAGAGTGGCTACAGACTTTTTCAGCATTATAATTCCAGCAGCTGTTACATGCAGGATTAAGAAGGAGATGGCATCTTTTATTTCAGACAGCCTCCCAAACTTGTCTTGAAAGACACATCTGCTTATATCTGACACCTGCTGTGCTTCAGAGTTCATATTAATATGGCTATAAGCTTATGGGATTCTCCAGGAATCTTTCTCAATTTGTCACTTTATCCATATAGAATAGACAGCAGGGACTTTCCAGTCAGTGGGAGGTACAGTTCAATACAAATGATGCTAGGAATGTTGTTAGCCAAAAACTTGCCACCATTTGAGAACTTATTCAATGATTTGAAAGATATAGCACCCAACTTGTAACTCTCGGGTGTAAGTTTGTTTCCTCCCTGTCTTACTCTTTGCAAGAAGAGGCTACAGCAAAGTTACAATAGTAATCAATGCTGTGCTTAATTTTTTAAATATCAGAAAGAGAATCATTAATTTTGACACCCACTATATCACAGTGTCCCAGGCACTGTAGTTGTAAAGAAGAAAAAAAGCGAGGTCCTATGGAGGGAAGATGTTAGTAGAATAATTGAATACTGAGCACAGGTTGTAAGGGGAACATCTGGCAATCACTTTGACCAAATTATAAACAAAATAGTTGAAGAGAACAGGGAGGGATATATATATATATATTGGATTGGAGAGATTAGAAAAGGCTAAACTCCTCAAGTAGGAATCGTTTAAGCCAAGACTTGAAGGATAAATAGGGGTATATTAAGCATCAAGATGAGGAAGGGCATTTCAGACCAAGGAAGCAGCATGCAGAGTGTGCGGAGGTGATGAAGAATGAAGGACAACCAAGAAACCACGGATGGATCATCATCACAGGCAGAATGACTATGTGATGAATTGACGGGAGATTCCACAGGGAAAGTTGTCCTGAGTCGTATCATTACATCCTAAAACTCTAGACCTTATCCTGTAGACCACCAATTCTTGTAAGAAGAATCCCCATGTTCCCCATTCTTCCATGGGCCTGTCCATATTAATGCATAATTCTAAGTGAACTAACTTCAACTTCGTTTTATTTTCTCTTCTTACAAAAATGAGTCTGATTCCAAGGGAGTTAAGATAAACAGTGGGATAACCTAATTCCTTTCTTTATTCATCAAAAAAAAATCTCAAATTTCAGTTATTTAATTCCAGCGAACTACCTCTCTCTCTCTCTCTATTTATCTATGTATCTATTATTTAATTCCAGTGAAATCTATCTAGATAAAACAAACATAGAACAGCTCTATTCATACCAATGTTCTATGATAACAAGATTAATAACTACTCTTAGCGATGATGAAAATAAATAAAATAAAACATAAAGAAAATGCATTTTTAATTTGCATTCTGGGAAGATTGCTCTGTTTATAATGAGGGGATGGATTGGAGAAGGCAGAACATGGAGGTACAGTGTCCTAGAGGCTATTGCAATCATCTAGGAAAGCCATGGAAGTTGTGCCAGTTGAAGAGAGAGAAGAGGAAGGTGGATGAGGAGTGAAGGGGAAAGCTTGCTCATCAAGGAGTATGGATGGTGAGGGAGAGGGCAAAATGAGCCTGCTTAGATGTCAAGACAGATAGCAGCAGAAGAATATCATTCATATTGCCCTGGTTGGTGTAGCTCAGTGGATTGAGCGTGGGCTGGGAACCAGAGGGTCTTGGTTCGATTCCCAGTCAGGGCACATGCCTGGGTTGCAGGCCAGGTCCCCAGTGAGGGCCATGTGAGAGGCAACCATACATTGCTGTTTCTCTCCCTTCCCCTCTCTCTAAAAATAAATAAATAAAATCTTTAAAAAAAAGAAATTTTGAGGCTTGGGAAGGAATAAATTCACATGTTTCAACCTTTGGTTCTTTGAACACTAATGAAAGAAAGCAGGATAAAGTTTGAGGCCAAATAATGTAATCAGACATAACAGATTTACCTAGTTTAAGGTTAGCAAACTTTTTTTCTGCAAAAGACAAGAAGGTAAAGATTTTAGTTTTGGAAATCCCTATAGTCTCTATTGCAAATCTGCTCTTGTAGTATGAAATTGGTAATAGACAGTATGTTATCCAATGGGCTTGGCTGTGTTACGATAAAACTTTATTTACAAAAGCAGACCCTGGGCCGGATTTGGCCCACCATCCATAGTTGGCCAACCCTGAAATACAGGCAGCCCTGTAGAGAAAGGACACCATAAGAAATATTTCTTTTCTGGGGTTTTACTCTCATTAAATCAGACCACTTTTTAATTGTCTCAATACCCAGGGTATGTTCAAGGCTCCCTCCAATTGTCACATTTTTAACACAAAATTTTGTCACATCCAAATATTTTTTCATAATGAAAGACAATGTCATGCTTTAATCATAAAGCTGTTACCAGTTTACATTAAGCATGCACTAAGAAATAGCAAAGTAAAGAGAAATGAATATTTTCTATAGAGAAGCGTGAGTGAATACATACGTGTGTGTGTATAAAATAAAATCTTCTGAGATATTATGAAAGACTCAACAACAAATTCTGGTTGAAAATCTTGGTTGGCTAGCTGGCTCTTCTAATATTTAGAAGCCAAGAATATTAATAAGGTTTTAATGTCTGACCAAAGTGATTTCAAAAAAAAAAAAAAATAGAGGAAACATTCCCAACAAAATCTCCAGAGATTGTAGACAAAACTCTTATCTCTCTGTAGTTCCTGACATTTGCTTTAGAAAGCCAAGAAAGCTTTCCTTGTGTACCAGGTAGGAAAAACCTGATTTAGTCATTAAAGCAGTGCATTAGGCAACACTTCTTAATAGGCAGCCAAAAATAAGTTGCCTAATGGAATATCATGTTGAAACTCTATTCCCACCAGTTATATACTTAATGGGTTTCTGTCAAAAGATGGAATAAAAATAATAAGTAGATACCTATATTTCTTTTCTCATCCTTAGATAGCTTTTTATTTTTTTGTAACCAAAATAAGTGCCATATAAAGGAAAGAAATGTAGAATTGTATGGAGATGTAATCTGAGCCCATATTTTTAACTTTTAGGAGGTCTATTTAATGTTATTAGGGCAGAGTGAAGGAAAATATTAAGTAGCCCTACAGTTCACTTTCATTGAAATATAGTTTGGTTTTAAACTTGTTCTTTTAATCTGTTGTTCGTATCTGTCTCCATGGCAATGGTACTCCTTCATAAATATTCTTGCTGCAGGTTTATCTGATTTTAGTATATGCAATTAAAAAGTTTCTCCTGACTATTTATCATTTTTCCTTGGTACAAAACTTTTTCATTGTGTTTTCTTTAGCATTAGGAATGTGGCAATTCCAGAGCCTGGTGATTTCCTGGCTTCTTTTGGGAGGTCGTCCTTTTAAACTACGATTGTTTTCTTGTCCCCCCACCCACCCTTTCGGGGTTTCTTTTGCAATCCTCTTACTAGCCAATCCTCTTACTATTCAATTTCATGTGAATTGCAAATGTTTACATGGTATCAGTTTGAAAACAGAAACCTCGCCCAGTTATATATTTAAAACAAAAACACAGTGAACTAGATAGGAAGGTGTAAAGTAAGTGAAAATACAAAAAAGAACTCAAAGTCAGAAATCAGCAAATGTATTTTATAAGGAGGCCAGATAGTAAATAGTTTGGCTTTGCAGGTCATCACAGCTATTTGACTCTAAGGTTGTAGCAAGAAAAGAGTAGCTGCAGACATAAGGGGTGGGTGTCTCAATAAACCTTTACATCAGTGTTCCCCTCATCCACAGATTTGCTTTCAGTGGTTTCAGTTGCCCAAGATCTGCCAGCGTCTGAAAATATTAAGTGGAAAATTCAAGAAATAAATTCATAAGTTTTCAATTGCGTGTCATTCCATGTAGTGTAATGAAATCTTGAGCTGTCTGGCTCCATCCCACCTGGAATCCGCTCCCTGCCCCCTGGCCTAGGAGACACCTCAATTTACCAGATCAACTATTGCAGAATCACAGGGCTTGTGTTCAAGTAACCCCCATTTTACTTATCAATGCCACATGCACATCACTTTTATTATAGTATACTGTTATACTTGTTCTATTATTAGTTGTTGTGGTTAATCTCTTACTGTGCTTAATTTATAAATTAAACTTCATCATGGGTATGTATGTCTAGGAAAAAACTGGCATATATAGGGTTTGGTCCTATCGGTGTTTTGCAGCATCCACTAAGGATCTTTGAATATATCCTTCATAGATAAGGGAGAACTCCTGTATCTACAAAAACCAGCAGCAGACAAGATTCAACTCACATGGTGTCGCTTGCCAAACACTGCTCTAAGGTATTGTTGAAGGAGCAACAGCAGGAAGCAGCTTCTATCGGGACTGAAAGAACAGAAAGACAACACTGTCTCGTTACAATTTAGATACTTAAAAGAGGGGAAACCAGCTGGCTGGTGCTGGTATCTCGGGAAGAGCATGATGAAGCTGGATCTGCAAGTATCAGAAAAACTGCACATTAGATTCAACTAGATGGAACTGCTACTTCCCAGGTGAGGAAGACACATGGCTGGAGCTGTGTTCAGAGCAGGCATTAGCAAGCCCACAGGAACCTGAAGGGGGAACAAATAGGAAAGCACAGGTTCCTTCATTTGTTTGTTTGTTTGTTTGTTCTTATTTTTCTGCAGCCTTGCAGTTTCCCCTTCATGCCTCCTGTTGGATGAGCAGGCTGGCAGTTTGCTGAAAAGTGCAGTTTGCTGAACCCCAGCATCAGCATCACACTCTATAGCTGGGCAGGTTTGGAGCTGAAGGACAATGACTTGATTGGCATAGATGTCAAAACCCCAGGTTCTCCTTTAGTGGGTGTTTTCCGATCGACTTGTAACTGGGAAAGCTCTTACGTTACCACCCTTTGGCTGTGTAGGGTATTATTCCAGGTTTGGAAATTTTGCCCTGACCCCTCTCCCCAAATCTACCAAATTTTGATAATAAAAAAAATGATTGGTTTTTTTGAACCCGTAAAATAAAAGGAGAGTTACGTGTATGTATATTTGTATTTAACTCTGTGTGTACTCATGGGTAAAGATATGTGAGTGTATTAGGGTAGATTCTAGCTCTTTGTAAGGCCCTGGAAAGAACTGTAATTTAATCTAAAATATATGTGTATATTTTATATTAAAATGCAACTTTTTATCAGACACTGGAAATAACACATAGAACTAGTGGTTTCTGTTAAATTCCTGTTTGTAAAGCAAAATATTAACAACCACATGTCAACTCTCATTTTTTTTTGAAATTTCACTGGTTAACAAAATGCAAAAGCCCTGGAGTGATTGTTTGTGAGAATATCTAGCCCTGATTGATTGATTTACTGATTGACAGGTGTTGAAGGATGCTGAAGTGAGGCAGGGCTATTCTGAGAAACATCCTTTGAAAATATTTTAAAAGCTAGACAGTTTGTCACTCAAGAGAGAAAAACACTTCTAGAATGATGCACGAAATTTTAGTGCTCTGGACTGTCTGAATAGTCTTATGTATAGATGACCTTCAGGGCTGTGCACTTACACAATGAAAAATACATGACATGTGAATTAGATTGATTTCTGTATGCAAATATCTACTAGTCTTGCAAAAGAACACAGCTTGCTCTCAGCTTTGCCACCTGTGCTGTATTTTCTAGTTTTGAAAAAGATTTCCCCTAGTCTATTTCGACATCTTGCACACTAGTTGGGCTTCCGCCCTCTCTTGAATAATGGTTTCTCGATGGAGCATACCTGTACAACATAATTGACACGGTTCCTGTCACTATGGCAGGGGAAATGCCAGAGTTGGACTTAAATCTTCAAGCAATCTATAATATTATGTGCCTAGTGATAGCTTACAGGTACCTATTTATATCTACTTTTAAATATTTTATATCTTTTCTATTACTGGTAAGAGTTAATCCACAAGTTTCCTGAGGGTTTTTTCTAAGTGTACGTAGGATATCATTTATAGGTGTTTGGAATTACCATATATTAATACAGAAGCTTGATGGATTCTTAAGAAAAGTTACCTGTGAAGAAATAATGCAGAAGATTCATAATGAGTCATTCAATGCAAATCTGCGGAAGAAACTTTATCTTTATGGCCATTTGGGGGAGTGGTGGACATGGTCTTCTTACATTGATTCTGCACTTTTGAAATGGAATGTTCCCAACCTGTCTGCCCTAAGGAGTCTGAGGATATTAATGGCTTAATACTTGCCACAGCAACTCTATATATTCTCATAGCATATCTAATTTTTAAAACATAACCTCAATAAATAGAACTATATACAAAATAGGCCATGCCACAAACACTTTTTTACTCTCTACTATAAGAAACCATTTTGCATTATTCACTGGTTTCTAGGTTATTGATTTTTATTAACTCTCTGGCTGTGTGGCCATAGAAATAATTAAAAAGACATTTTGATTCCAATGTCTCTTTCAAGAAAAGCTGAGAGCTTCTTCTATGGCTGAGTGGTTTTAAAATCCTACAAAATTGACTCATTTTTACAAGTCTGTTCAGCAAATATAAGTGGTCAAAATTATAAAGATTTTGGAGGCTGCAATTTCCCCAGCTGGATAAAGGGGATAACTCTTAGGGGCCGCATAGATCATGCCATGTTGTCATTTATTATAATGTTTTAACATACCACAGAATTTGTGTTGTCAAGAACATTGGGTGGGGTGATTTATTGGCTAGGATTGATTATGTTGCTAATAGTACAGATGGCTTGAATTTTGGAAGGGGAAAATTTCTTGTCACTGAGCATGAAAAAATAAACACTGAGTTGCCAAGAGACAAAGGGGACTTCACTTAAAAAGACTCATTTACCTGCCACAAGCGGACAACATTCAAGAGGTAGTTTTTGTTTACCTTGAAGCACACTCTTAAACTGTCTTTTTGCTTCGGGGAACAGCAGGCATTTTCTGCATGTGAATATGTATTTCCCAATAGGGCAAACTTTCGTCAGCTCCCCTCCATGACAATGTGGGCAGTGATTTCAGTTTCTCTTCAGTTTCTGCTACAAATACCAAAACCCTGACCTTGCCAGCAAAGCTTTTACAGCTGAATGTCTAGAGCTCTGACGTCTGCATTGACTTTGAGCGATTTCCTGGAGGCTAACACCTGGAAGCCATTGTCCTCAGATGCCCAGCAGCCACATGCTGGACCCTGCACAGCAGTGAGGGTACTAATGGAGACCCACTGACCCACCAGGTGAAACACACACGACAGGCACCAGATTGTCTTATGTAAAAATAGCACCGCCTGTCCAGATTTCATCGTGATTATTCAAACATTCAGATGAGAATTTAGGAAGAAGAGGCTCCATCTCTGAATAATGCAAACTCGATTTTGCTTTTCCCCCTCTAAGTGATATATTTAAGCAGAAGTTTGTTGCTGTTGTTGGTGGTATTTTTTTTTCTCCTCAAAACCCCATTGACAAGTCACTTTGTCTCTGTTTGGATCTGCATTCTGTTCCCCTCAAAGGTACATTGGGGAAACCAGGACCTCAGGCTCGGCCATCCTCTGTCTACAGCCAGGACTCTTGCTCTGGATCATTTTCTCTTGTTACTTACTCACAAGTTGCAATTGGAGCAGCTAACTATAAATAAAGTGACAATGACAATGCTTGAGAAGAATGAGATCACACCCTAACTTTCAGGAGTCCTGATATATTATCAGGTTTGAGACGGGCTTGTAGTTTGCACTGAAATATTTTGCTTACGCCATTGAGTCACCTATGAACTAGGGTTTTCATTCTTCAAGTTTATTTCTAGAAATAAAGTGAAGCTCTCATTGTCTAGAAGAAATGGAGTGCTGATTAATTAAAAATTGATGTGTGCCCTGATAAACGTCTCCTTATCAGAGGAGGAACAACACTCATCTTTATGGAAAGATCCAGAGCCTGAGAAATGTCTTTCATTGAGAACATCACCTTTAAATGAATCAAATTGTACAGGTCTACTCTTGTACACCACCGCTCTTCTGTACAATGATCTATATTCTGAGCAAATTTGCTATGCTCCATTTAAAAGCTTTTTCTTCTTCTTCTGTGCACAATGGGGATGATAAACATACACCTCTCTTTGAAGCAGCACGGAGAGTGACTATGAAGTCAGGGGGGCATTATGAAAGAATGTAAAGCAAAAGTGAAAAACTTAACCAGCAACCATTTGGGGCTGAAAATGTGTTCTAATGGGGATTCCATTAACTGATCAAAGGCTGATGTGTGTACACACACACATTTATACAGGCTCGTCCACCAGAAAGTTAAATTTGTCTTTCCATATGCTTCAGCAAATGGGCTTGGCCAACATCTTATTGCCACCAGCACTCCAATGTCACATCAAAGCAAGTCTGTTCAATGAGTCTCTGTAATTCATTACCTGAATTTCTCATCCCATCTGTAGGTCCATTTGCTCACTGGCTGATGTTTATTCATTCCTAACAGCAGCATTCTATCTGAAGAAGGAGCAGACTGGCTCTTTCAGGTTTAAATGTGGACAATTATTTCCATTAGTAAAACCAGACCAGAAAAAGAAAGTGTTTCTCCCTCAAGGCAAGGGAAGTTTTTCTGCAAACTTATATCTGAGATTGGCTCTAGATATGTTTAGTGACTTACTGAGCCCCAAATCCGTGTCTACATGACTGAATGCTCACAGTTTGCAAAGGACCAATTTTTAGTGAATAACATTGCTGGCAAGCGAGGTGTCCTAATAATACATACTTAATTACTGAGCATCTAACATCCGCCATTTACTGTGGTAAGCACTGCAGATAGACAAACAGAAGAGACCCAGGGCCTACCCTCATGACATATTCTGGGTGGAAGGCAAACATTCATTTGCTCTTAAGTCTCCCTGATTAGACATATTTGCAATCACTCAGGTTCTCTCCAGCATCAGCCAGACTTGTCTAGGCTGCTTCATACTCCAGGCCCTGGAGAGAGCAGCGTGAAGGAACTAGAGGAAGAGATGAATAGGACTGAAGCTATTTCTGATATTTGTATCCATTCCTACCCAAGGACACCATTCCCTGGTAAATCCTAACTGACCTCAAATCAACACCATCACTTCCTTTCTATCGCCCAGGCGTCACTGTGAGAAAACAGGACTGTGCCCACGCCACCAAGCCTCTGTCAGGGCAGCCGGTGTGACCCATGCCCTGACTCGGAGGCACCGTGGGGAGAACACAAATGGGATTTTCCAAAACATAACTCGGTGTGCTGAGATACACTTGATTGCCCTAGCAATGTTTATCTTTGAAGAGGGTTAGGGTGATTCAGGATGCAGTTTTCTTTCTTCTCTCCTTTGATCAGCTGGAAGAAGTGGATGTTGGTCAAGATAATAAGCTAAGTAAATTCTGCAATAGCTCAGAGTCAACAATCAGTGCGTAAACATGATTATACATTCAATACTTTGGCTCCAAAGAAGGAAAAAAGTTATTTTTTTTTTCTGTTCTTCTTCCTTTACACATGGGATTTGGTGGTGGTGGGGGGGGGGAATGGATCTTTTTTTTTTATAAGTGTAATGAATCAAAAAGTTTTCAGAGCTCCGCAGCAGTGAAGTCCTCATATGGTGAGCATTATCTAGAGACCCAGATATTTTCAGTGAGAATTTCAATAGGTGAAATAGAAAATGATCAGTGAGCAGTGAGGACTATTATAATGGAAACATCATTTGAAACGAAGCCTTCGACATCTGTTTCTCTTTCTAATTACAAATGCAACACTCCCCCCTGACACCCAGTCTCACCATCACCACCATAAATCACAATCATAAAAAATATAAAAAATGAAGTGATTTACATGGTTTTATATGCTTTGCATTCAAAGCCACATGCACGCTTCAATTATGTTGCTATCATGTTCCAGATGAAATCAGGTGGGTTGCAGGGAGCAAAAATTAAAGCTCGTATACTGAATGCAATTCTTCCTTCCATAGGTTTTCACCCAAGTCTCATGTAAACAAAAGGGGTTCTGGGTGGAGAAAAATCACACACAGCTGAGGAAAAAAAATCAACTTTGAAGAGTTCTTTCAGTCATTTATCGAGAAATATTTATTAAAAACCTACTACGTGACAGGCCTGGTACTGGCCTCTCAGGACAGAGGAGTAAACAAAACAGATACTCTTAGAATGGAAAACCTAATTCTTGAAAGAGACATGAAAACAAAAAGATTCACACATAAATGTGTAATCATGGCTGTGATGTTTCAGTGAAGGAAAAATGCAGGGTTCTCTGACAATGAAAATTTCAGCAAAAATCTCAAGAAGTTAGCAGACTCCTAAGGAGACGCAAAAAGACCTTTTGAAGCATTCTTCAACTGGCTTTCATAAACACAAGCAGAGCCATGCTTCTAGGGTTTTTCAAATATCTGAAAAATCAGTAATTAGAAACAGAAAACATCTGGGGTAATTTAAATACAATATTGAACCTATAATTTATACATTCACATTTCCAAAGGTTCAGTCTTAAAGAGAACACTCTGTAATACATATGTCAGCTTTTATACCAAGAAGTAATATGTCTAGTGTTGATTAGTGCAGAGCAGACTAGTACAGAGAGACAGGGCTGTGAGCTGCATCCTGAACTTGATGACACAGGGAGAGGATACAGACAGGAGCCAGAGCAAACACGTCCCTAGTCTAGCACAGGGTCACACCGTTTTTTAGAGAGAACAGAGGAGAACATTTGCATCGGAACAGTATAGGGGTGCCTTTCTAATAGTTTATATCACATTGTAGTATTTCATGTGCATTTGTAAATATATATGTATCATATATTATATATCATGTTGTACATACTGCTTAACATAAGTCTATACTGCACGGCATAAGCATAAGATAGGATGTGGTGCTGTAACAAACAATTTCTGCTTCTTAATGGTTTAAAACGGACTTTGCAGCATGCTCATTCAGGGTCAGTGGAGACTCGGTTCCGTGTTGCCCTCTGATAAGAACTTAGGATGCTGTGGTTGCTACCAGTGGAAGTATGTCTGACTGCCATTGCAGGGGTAAGGGCTGGTACACAATTGCCTACTGGTTCCTAAATGCTTTCATTTAGATCAGCAGTTTTGACCTGTGTGCAGCAAGAATTTTTAAAACACTCAATACCTAAATATTTTGTCAAGGACACTGTCTGCTGTTTCCTTAGAGAGTCAAATAAAAAAAACGACAACAGCCAACACAACAATAGCCGCCCAGCATGAATAAATCAAAATTATACCTGTGTTTTTGTCAAATCAGCAAAAAATAGATGTTTTGGTATGCCACAGAATTTTACTAATTAATGTGTGCCATGAGATGGAAAAGGTTGGAAATTGCTAACCTAGACAGCGTGTTCATTCAAATTTCATTGGCTAAAGCAGAGCATGTGGCCATCCCTAGGACAATCCTCCTGTTTGCCAAAAGTAGAGAGAAACCGGCTTTTTTTCCTACCTCATAAAACACATGTACTGTATTTTTATATATATATATATATATACCATATACTATATAGGTGTATTTCATTCTATTACCTTATATCAGTAATGTATTGTTAAATATTGATCTCTGTACTAGGTTATCTACAATTGAAATACTAATATTCATATTAGACAAATCTGATAAACAGCTTTTGCTTTCCACCTCCCTTTTATAAATGATATCTAAACAGGTCAATACAGCTTACTTCTGTGTGAGAACATGCCCTCTTGCCCACTAAGTAGAAATGAGGATATTAAGGACATTACGTACAAGTAGAAGGGTACTAAGCTGTATTTAGGACAACAGCTGAGATACGGCATTTGAGATATTGCATGTTTACAAGATGGAGTTAGTGATAGTCAGTGATTGGGAACCTGCGCTTATTCAAATTTAAAGATCAGAATTGCATGAGAGGATAAGCCACATTGATGAAGTCTAATTAATATGAACTCAATTTGTTCATTAAAAAATAGTTTTTTCCCCTAAAAATTGTCAGCATGCTATGCAGGAATTAATCAACAGTCAGTCAGAAACAAATGTTTTCTCAGTGTGTTTTACAAGGAATGAAACATTTTAGACTCTCTTTATGAGAAAATAAAATGTTCATTTCATAGAAGATGTCTTTCATGTATGCAAAAATATTTTTGCTTATAAGCTTATATTTAAAGAACTGTACATATATTGGTAAATAGCCCCTCTTCCCTCCTTCCAAAGAGTGAGTGAGTGTGTGTGTGTGTGTGTGTGTGTGTGTGTGTATATATATATATATATATATATATATATATATACACATATATACATTTATATATATATATATATATAATCCTTGACCTAGGAAATCACTAAAGATTTCATTTCAATAAGGAAGCATAAGTATTAAAACAATAACTAACTAAACATGAGCACTTCAAGGGCAGTCTATCTTATACTTTTCAAATATTGTATTGTCTTTTTCTGTGATTGCAAGATATGAACCTTGAACACATTTTTATTTACTCCTGACCCTTTTCCCAGAGCTGTTTGTACAACAATTATCATCTTATTGCATGGGTAACACACAATAGTGCAAAAAGTTCAAGGTTACCTAAGTATGGGTGAGCATCTTTTGATTATATTTCATTTACCAGCTTAAAAAAATAGTATTGTTCTATCTGATTCTATGGGTCATCAAATTCTGTTCACGCACATTAAATGTTTTATTGTGGCAAAATACATATAACATAAAATTTAGCATTTTATCCATTTAATGGTATTGAATGTTGTGAAACCACCATCACTATCTGGTTCCAGAATATTTTCAATATCCCAAAAGGAAACCCATGTTCATTAAATTCTTATCCTTCCAACCCCCAGCCCCTGGCAACCACTAATCTGCTTTCTGTCTCTATCCATTTGCCTATGCTGCGTCTTTAACATGAATGGAATCATACTGTCTTTTGTTCCTGGCTCTGTCAGGTAGCTTAACATTTTCAAGGTTCATTCATGGTGTAGATAGATCAGAACTTCATTTCTTCTTATGGCTAATATTTCGTTGAATGGGTATGCCAGATTTGTTTACCCATTTATTTCCATTAAATTGTTTCCATCTTTTGGGCAATTTTGAATAGTGCTGCTATTAACATTCATGTACAGCTTCTTGTTTAAACATGTGCACTCAGTTCTTTGGGGTACATGACTAGGACTGGAATTATTGGATCATATGGTAATTCTATGTTTAACTTTTTAAGGGACTGCCAAACTATTTCTCACTACAGCTGCAAAATTTCACTTCCCCACCAGCAACGCATGAGGATTCAATTTCTCTACAACCTGACCTACACTTGTTATTTTCCTTTTTATTTTTATTTATTTTTATGTTTTTTGTTCTATTTGTCCCAGTAGACCTGAAGTGGCATCGCATGGGGTTTTGATTTGCATTTCTCTAATGGCTAATGATGTGAGCATCTTCTCATGAGCTGGGCAGCCATTTAGAGATCTACTTTGGAGAAGGTAGTGTGTAGATCCTTTGCCGATTTTTATCTTGGGTTGTCTATTTGTCTTTGAGTTGTCAGAGTTCTTTACATAGTCTGGATTCTAGACACTTACCACATATATGATTTTCAAATATTTTCTCCTACACTTTTGGTTGTATTTCCACTCTTGATAGGGTCTATGGATGCACAAAAGTTTTAATACTTTTCATGAAGCTCAATTTATTTATGTTTTTCTTTTGTTGCTTGTGCTTTCAATATTATATCTAAAAAACCAGTGCATGTGGATAGCCAATGGTCATGGTAACATTTGTTGAAGAGACTATTCTTTCCCCATGGAATCATTTCAATCATTTCAGAAGCCTTATCAAAAATCAATTGGCCATAGATGTATGAGCTTTCTTCTGGATTCTCAATTCTCAATTTCATTGATCTATATGTCTATTCTTATGCCAATACCACACTTATTTTTATTACTAACAGATCATTGCAAATTTTACAATCATAAAGGGTGAGTTTTTCAACTTGATTTAAGATAGCTTAGATTCTTCAGAGTGCCTTATAATTCTACATAAATTTTAGGATTAGCTTTTCCATTTCTGCAGAAAAGGTCATTGGAATTTTTATAGGAATTGTACCAAATCAGTATATTGCTTGGGAGTATTGTCATCTTAGTCATACTGTCTTCCAGTCCATGAATATGGAATGTCATTTTTATAACACACCAAATTTACTCATTTTCTTAGGACAATGCTAGATATTTGAGTCTTTTTATTTAATTATCCTTGTACCTTATATGATTTTATATCATAACATATATATAAATATGTGGAACATAAGAAAATTTTACCTAGCCCATATCAATGAATTTAGAAGATAATCTGTTTTAGAGAATTAAAATAATCTATGTTTTTAATTTAATGAGACATATGAAAAGAAATATATCTTGAAAAGTTTCCAAAGACAAAAGTTTAAAAATATCTGCTAATTACTAATGTGTTGGCATTTGAAAGCAAATAAATCATTCTCCTTTCTCTTCTTCCCAAACTTTAAAACACATATACATATGGAAATCAAACACGTGGCACTTATATTGGTTTAACTAATAATATAACCTGGGTTAGATAGCTTCAGTGGGTTTCCTAACACTCCCTATAAGTGGGCTTCAACCCCCAGAACTTCAGGTAAACAGAGCAGAGATGTTGTCCTTACTGCAGGCAGGTGGATGCAACCGGGAGGGAAAGAAAAAAAAATTTTACATAACATTGCTGATGCTGCCCCTCTTCTCTCTCTTTTTATTAGTGATTTACCTACCTTGAATCAGATTCCCAAGTCTAGTAGCTATAGTCAGATACGGCCAATGAGAACCCATGTAACTTTTTATAGCAACGTTATGTGCAACTTGAATTTAGTTACTTACTTAGGCCTTGGGCAAGATGGTGACATTGACTATCAGAGACTTCCTATAGTATCTTTCTGTGTAACTTCTCCTTCTTGTACACTTTCATAAAGTAGCAAAGACCCTTTAGTCACAGTTGCTCTCTTAACAGGACCCACGCTTCTGATACACATTCCCACCTTCATCTTTTGTCTTCAGTGGCAGAATTTGCCAAAGTCTGGGCAGGGTGAGGGGACACAGTCAAGACCCCAGGGAACCCAGTCTGCAACGGAGCCACTGGCATGTGTTCTTCTTCAATACAACCACGTGTGTCCCCTTGAGTCAAGAAGAAAAGCAAAATAAGTTAGGTGTTTGAATTTCCTCTGTCTACTTATTAATGCCAATCTCTCTCACATAGCAGTGTTGAGAGACAAAGCACTGCCTGACCTGCAGGAGGAGATGGGGAAACAGTGGGAAAGCTGTGTGCTGCGGTGTGCAGGGCTTCTGAAGTCAGGCTCGTAATATCTATGAGGCTTACTTTTCACATTCATAAAATGGGGATAAAAGTACCTTTCTCAAAAAACTCATATGAAAATTAAATACTATAATGTATATCAAGTGCTCAGTTGGCCCATGGCCCACAATAAGAATTTAATAAAGGTTAACATTATTAGTTATTCATTGGTAAAGCACCTTTTGGAAACTACATTTTGACCTACTCAAATGGTAAGCGACTGCAATCATGGTGTAAAACCATCAAATAAGAAAATTATTCCCCACGTCTAAGATGAGCCCTCACAGCTAGTGCATCAGCACATTCTCTCTCATCCCTTCCTTCCTGACAATGAAGAATAGCTGGTCACCTCTACCTGTTTAATAATGCATCACTTAATAGAAATCATGATTAACTAGCATCTCTACTTACTCTTCCCCAGGCTGAAAAAAAAAATCCCATCTCATTTAACCTTTTCAAATTGGACTTGTTTTCCAACACTTTAATAATCTTTGTGACTCACCTTTGAGCACTCCACATTTTCTCTCTTAATTATGAAGACCCCCAAATGACTACATTGCTGTGAGCCTGCCCAGTGTTGGTGAACTGTGCAAATTACCAGGGTGGAAAATGAAGGTAGGGAAGAGCTCCAGTGTTAGGGCAAGATACTGTGTTGTCTGTAAAAACAGCAGCATGTTTTTACTAACCATTTGACAAGAAGATCTCTATAACTGCCATGTAAATATTTGGTCATTTCTGTACTGACTAGTGTCTTTTTTTCCTGCCTTAAGTTGTTGTTGTTGTTTTTTTTTTTTTTTTCTGGTAAGGTGCTGTGTAGAAAATTAAAGAAAAATAGTAACAATTTGTTGTTCTGTTGTGGGAATGCAAAACAAGGTCATTGTCACTCAATTACAAGGTTAACTGTATTTATTTTTTATTTCATACTGCCTGTTTATGGACCATCTTCTTGACACATGTTCATCTAATCTGAGAACTGGAAAATGCACTAACAATAATGAAAATTGGCATTTTTATCATACTACGGGAAAAAGGTGTGCACGGTCAAAAATATTGGAAGCTTAGTATAGTATGCACACTTCTTAGAAACTCCCAGTGCTCACTGGTGTATAAAAGCCTGAAAAATTCAGCAATCAGTACAACCGTTCAAGCTACCTGACCAGGTCTGTATTTGCGTGCAAAAAAAATTACCTTCCAGTGGAATACACCTTGAAAATGTTAATAGCACTCTAATTTATTACTCTAGACAAGAACAATGAGGCACAAAGTGGTTACTTACCCGGTTCTCAAATTTTTATTTCTACTCTTCTAAAATCTTACCATTTTTCCCCATACATGTGCTACCCTCGCCCCTCAGAGTTCTTGTGATTGCACCTTTTTTATACAGAATGGATGAACATGGTTTCATCACCCTTCAACAAAGAGAAATAGCAGAAGTGCAGATTTCATTTAGAAATAATTTTAGCCTCTTCCCTAAATGCCTTCTGTCCTTGTACTTCCTAGAGACATGTTGATGCCAATGTTTTGGGGAAATGTGTATTCTTTGGCTGTAGACTAGAGACTGTAGTCTTGGATCTGTCTTCGAATATGTATTTACACCTCCAGGTTTACTACTTTCAAGTCTTGCTACCCTGTGAGGAAATAAATGAGGTCATTGTGAAGTCATAAAACACCCCAAAGTTTGGTCAATATTAATTTATCAATGAATGTGTAATGTGCATATCTCATTTTCAGCTGATGATTTCTATTACACAGAAAAAACTTCATGGGAGAGAATTATAAAAGTGCTTTCCTGTCAGCCTTGAAACTGAAGGCCATGGAAAGCATCCATTTTAAGAAAGAGATCACTTCTTATTCTTGTGTGTGGCCCAGGGCAAGTGTCTCCACTTCCACTTGAACAACCCATTTGAAAATCACGTTGAGACCCTCATGTCACAGACGAGAGCAATGCACTAGCAAAACCTGAATAGGAAAGAGCTTGAGAATTGATTTTCTGTATTGCTGTGACCAATCTGCTTTTCATTAGTTCCACTGACATCATTACCAAATATATAAAAACAAGAGCTGTGTGTGTGTGTGTGTGTGTGTGAGAGAGAGAGAGAGACAGTGTTTTGTTTTTATCTTAAGATCACCCCCACAAAGCTGTAGTCTTCTGATGAAAAGGGAAAGGAAAAAATAGTCTTCATTATACTCCTATTGGTCCCAGACCCAAATTACTCCATTTTCCCAAGTCAGCAAATGCCTTGTACATCTAAAGCACTAAACTTGGCTCCTGAAAATATTGCCTGCTAGTTAAATCACCCACATTGGATAGGCCCTTAAAGAGTCAGACATGCTTTGAAATTTACTGCCACAAGCATATATATCTTTCAAAGAGTCTTTTGACTTCTGAGTCTTTTCCCCAAACAAGGCTCCTGATGTTTGTCCCTGCAGAGGGCAACCAAGAGCCACGCTGCTGGCCTGAGCCATCCTTGCACCCTGAAAGAACTGTGTGCGAGGATTCCCTGGCTGGGGCCTTTGTAGAACCTTGACAGCTAATCTGTGTCATGTGAATGGCTTCAGGCTGACCCATCTTTTCTTTTTAATTTAACAGTCTGCACAACTGCTTGGGAAAGACCAATTAGGCTGCGCCATCATTCCTTCAAAGGCCTGATTGTTCTGAACCTTGGTCAAGTGCACATACCGCACAGAGATATGCTGGAGAAGCCAGATTCACATAGGAACCTACAGGCATTCCTAGTTTTACTGACATCCAGCCAGTTCCATCTCTGTGTAGCTGGACGTAGTCTGATTTGGAACCTCAAAGTGGGGTGCAACCCATCAGCTTTCCTTTAGACCATTTTACAACAGGTTTATTTCTTTAATAAACCTCTTTTTGTGAGGTCTGATAGCCATAAGCCAAAATCATATTGGCTTGGTCGCAAAGAGTTTTATAGATATGTCGTGGCATATTTAAATTTTCCAGCTAAGATTGTCTAGTGTGCTCTCTGCATTACCACTTATAGCGCAGCAAATTTGCTTTGAAGCTGTCAGTACCCTGTTCCTCCTCATTACGGTAACCCAGGACTGCACTATTAAACATGCAGGCGGCGGGAAGGCCTGCAGGAGGCCCATCCTTAGTTGCCCCAATCGAGCATATCTGGCTTCAGTTCAAAGATAATACTGGCCACTTCCATAGCTCAGAAAAGTAAATTAACTCATTATCCAAGAAAGAAAAAGGTTTAAAATAAAATTTTTGGAGATTTGTGGCTCTTCCTCATAGAAGATCTGTTTTCTACTGCTTCTAGCTCCCAATTAGTAGGTATTTTATGAAGACCTACACACCTGGTCGATTTTTAAATTATTATTAGCACACTTGAACTTCACTAATGGCATTCTGGGATTACAGGAAACCACAAAGAACACATGTAAACTGAAGGATTAGACTATCTCGTAATAACACCTAAGACCAGGTTTCTCGAAGTGTGATCCTGGGACCAGCCACATCGACATGATCTGGAACCCCCTGGAAGAGCAGACTCCTGGGCGCTCCCAGCCCTGCTGAATCAAACATCCCGGGGGTCGGGTCCAGCAAGCTGTGTTTCAACAATCACTGCAGATGAAGCTGATGTCAGCTGAGTTTCGTGAACCACCGCTTCAGACATTTTTGAGGTTTTCGAGATTTCCAAATTACCTTGACATAGAGCAGTTCCACTTCTTTTTATTAAAACTTAGTAGGCAGAACAGATTTCGTTTCTGAAACTCCCTGAAGAGAAAGCTATACTTCAGAAATGGAATTTGTTCAAGGGCATCCTGTTGTTAAATGTTAAAGCAAGACGAGATCGTGAGGTTCCTAATTTAGTATCCATCCCGCTGTGTCAGCCCACCTGAGCAGCAAAGCTGCTACTGAAGGAACAGGGAACCCAAGAAGGTCCCCCTGCCCCCAGCGCCTACACTGGCTCGCTGCCCAAGAAGAGCCCCTCATTGTCCAGTGCCTTGAAAATAACTTTTTTTTAAGTTAGAAAATTGGATTAAGGACAGAAGACAATGGGAAGGGATGAGAATCCAAAACTCCAACAAGCACCGTCGGAGTGGTGAGAAAAAAGCAGACACGCCACGGACAGCTGGGAAACAGAGAAGACCGCTTCAAAGACGGGAGAGGGCTCAGCGCGGACAGTTTTCTTGGGCCTTGCGGCGGGAGAAAAACCGTGCAGATTCAGAGCGCTGTCTGTGCAAACACAGAAGCCGCAGAAAAACTGATTGGCCCCAAACACTTTTAAAACAGGTTTTCCCCCTTATTTATCTTTGCACTCAGTTGTCAGAAATCGGTGTTTCTAAAAGTGACGGCAGGCGGCTGATATCAGACACATCAAAGCGCTTGTTTAAAATTCAGATTACTGAGAAACACATTACATTTCCCAAATCTGGAGGTGGGGCCACAGTCACTCTAATACTGCGTCTCAGGTGAATTTTCTGATTTACAGTCATTAGCTAGCTAGACCAGTAAGAGTTTATAGTTTCATTTGGGTGTGTCTGTGTGTGCACGTGTGTGTGTGTTAACTAAATAACGTTTTGTGATTAAAAAGAAAAACGAACTTCCTTTTCAATATCTAAATAAGGCCAAAGTGGAAGGAAAAGAAGTGACTCGGCACATAATGGAAATGGCTTTTTGGGGGGCTAAAGTGATCCCTGTGAATTGAGTAGCAAGGAAATAGCATACTTACAACAGACCTATGTGGTTATGCCTACTCAGACATAACACTAAATTGTGGTAAAAATATTGTTTGTTCTCTAAGCACAAATATTGTACAAATATATTAGGTTATATTAAATATGTTACTATAAGGCATGATTCCCTGGGGAAAATGAAGGGAAATTTATGGACCCAAGGATATAGTCTCTGGAAAATGATGTTTCCGGTATCACCCCGAGCTCCTACTCCTGCTAGCGAGAAGCAAAGCGCCTATGCAGTCACATGACTGAATAGATTTTTATTCTGGTGAGAGGTCCTGACACAGTTTCATGTTGCCATTCTGCAGCACTTAAAACTGAGGAAGTAAAATGTCACAAAAAAGACAAATGGAAAATAAGTAAGTTGCCCCACTCCATCTCAAGTCAATTCAATCTGCTCCAAATAATACCCTTTTTTCCCCCTTTATTCCTAAACCAAAGTTTCCCAACATGTATGCCCACAGATTGTGATTTAATTCATTTAAGATGTGGTCTGGGCTTTGGAATTTTTAACAGATCCCCAGGTGATTCTAATGTTCAGATAAATTTTGGAGAGTGGTCTTAAATTAATCATGTAAAGCAAAGGAAAAGTGAGTGTTAAAGTACTTAAAAGCAATCATTTTCCCTCTTTAAAGTCCTTCAATGACTTCCCTTTGTGCACACTATTTTTTAGATCCTATAGGATAAATCCCTTGTCTTTAGCAGGAAAAGGCAGGCCTTCCATTATCTGGCTGTTGCCTGTCTTTTAATTTTAATGTCCATCTTCCTGCCTAAAAAGTCCCAATCAAGGGATGCGAAGCTTTCACATACAAACATATTCAACAATATCTGTTGGATAAGTGAGTAAATAAGAATGAGAAAGTATTTCCAGATGAGCCTCCAGAACCACTCTAATGTGGACTGGATTTAAAATTGGAACCGCCGTGTAGATTTGTGGAGAAGGGAAATATTTTATTTATTTATAATTTACTGGGTGGTTTGCTCTCATTTTCAACCACTGATTCTCAAATACTTCAAAGACTTCGTTACTTTGCTCTAAGCCTTAGATCGTGTCAGAGCTGCTAATACGTTCCTACCTTCTGGTTGCTGCAGCCTGCAGTCTGCAGTCACACGTGTCAACTGTGAAAGGTCTCTCTTCGGTGGAACACACCACATCTCACCATTACACATAATGAAAATGGAAGTCAAACAAGGGAGAGTGGTGGAAATGCCATATTCTTTCCCTTGGCGTGATACACACACCATCACAGATCAAGACTTCAAATCTACAAGGATATAGAACCCTCCACCTAAAGGAAGGTCATGCATGCCTGTCATGCCCTTTCCTGGTTTGGTTGCTTCTTCCACGAAGCCATATTTTCATCACATCCGGCCATGTCCTGACCAGACTATCTAGAAATCTCAGAATAGTCACTCCCATGTATCCAAAATAACAGCCAAAAATGATCATTCCTCACAATTGGAGCAGCAACTACAACCAAAAACCTGGTCACTGTCTCACCCACATTCTTCCTGACCTTTAGTTAGTTAGTTAGTTTCCTTCCCAGCTCCCCATTCTCTCTTAATGGAGTCCAGTTCTATCTTTTCAAATGAAACTGGATTGACAGCAACTGAACAGAACTATTTCAGACTTCTTTAGAAAAGCATCATTGCTCCAAAAAAGGACCCGCGTCATTTGTATTCTACAATAGAGATTTGGGGGAAGCATCAGAAATTGCTTTCCTTGTGGAGAGCCGGCCCCAGCCCTCTTCTGTATCCAGATATATAATCAGCATTGCTAAACACGAGATAACACATTTATGTCAAACCCTTAGGCTTTCTTTTTATTTATTTTTATTGAATTTATTGGGCTGATGTTGATTAATCAACTTATATAGGTTTCAGGTGTACAATTCTATAATATTTCACCCGTACATCGTATTGTGTGTTCACTACCCCAAGTCGAGTCTCCTTCCACCGTCACTTAGGCTTTCTTTCAACTGACTCAACTGTGTGAATCTCCTCAAATGTGTAGGGAAAGTGGACCTGAAATGATCTGAATGCCTCCAAGCACTAACATTATATCGCTCAGGAAAATATAGAAAGGCAAATGTAAAAATTGTATAATAGAGGCGTGCTGGACTTAGGCCATGGCATTCAACATTATCCAAGACAGCTAAATCATTCGCTCCTGGTGACAGTGGTGGATGATGTGTTTGTCCTTAATGAAGACATAAAAAAACTGATCTGGACCTGGTATGTTTCAGAAGTTGAAGTGGTTTATTATGATTGTTCAAGGAAAATGGCTTGTACTTTTGTAGTAAAAGGAATTATAAAAAAATGAATTGGTATTTATTTAGCCACAAGATAAGCATAGTGAGACAGTACTGATATTTAACAGTACATGGACAAGAGAAAAATGAGATGAATCAAACAAAAAAAAAGAAATGTGATTGTCTATTACATACCTGGTCTTGTGTAAAATGCTTAAAGCATAAGTTCCATATACTAAGTTTACCTTCGCATTTACACTCAGCTTCATTTGTGAGAACTGGAAGGTCTTTGGTTAATATTAAAGGTATATTTTTGTCTTTTAAAAAATAGAAAATGCCAATTAAGTTTTTCCAGTGAAGTGTTTTCAGCCAACTTGGACACTCCCTGCTAACGTACCACATGCACTTGTTTCTGAGGTTTAGAAAATTGCTGGTTTTCTTTTCAAGTTAACATTTTATATCCAGTCTCTTTTCTTAAATAGGCTAATTGTGTCAGTGAGAATAACAATAAATATGAGAGTATTTTTGTAAAAGGAAAATATTAGTTAAGGGCGAATTGCTGAAACTTAAAAGAGGAGTGTAAATATTTGACTCCTCAGAAATTGCGATAAGACTATTAATTTAAAGCTGGGATCTGAAAGGCCTTTGAAAATAAGTAATGAAGTAAACAAGTCATTGATTGCCTCTCATAATACAATTTGAGAAGGCAAGGGTCTGGTTTCTTATTTGGCCAAAAAGAAGGAACAGATTTTTTTTTTCAAAATAGAAATAACTCTACTGTTGTATTTTTTTTTATTTTAATGGTAATGGTGATTCATTATAAAAATCCAAACACTAAAGGCATACCAATGACTATCCAACATGACATGAGATTGTTAAAGGGTAAAGAACATCGTCCTGAAGTCAAAGTAATAACCATTATTGTCTTAATCTGGAAAAACATTAATTTCCAATGTATGTGGAGGTAAAGGAATATCAGGGCACATCACAGGCACTAAGTAAAAGATACTAAGTAAACTATCTTTTTTCTTACCCTTTTTTTTCACTACCAAGAAACTGACATTATACCCAAGATTCCTGAGTAACTTTTTAAGCTGAACTTCCAAATCATATATTTTAGGAAACGTTATGTCACTAAACATTTTTAAAATGCACAACATAATTATAATTATTTATCAGAAAAATACCAACCAGCAGAATGGCTAAAATTAAGAATATAAAGTGTTGAAGAAAAATGAAAACTCACTTGAATTGCTTGTGGGACTGTTAATTTGGTACCCTGACTTTAGGAAAACATTTGGCAGCACCTGATAATCTACATACTCCACGACCTGCAGCTTCATGGCTGAGCATATATCCATCCAATGAAATGCTTTTGTTCTACATAGGATATACGCAATTTTGTTTATATAAGAACCCCACACTGGAAAAAACAACCATCCATCAACAGTATAATGAGCAAATAAATTGTAGTATGCAACTATAACAGAATTCTATTCATCAATAAAATGAGTAAACTAATGAAACACATAATAATGTAAAAAAATCCAATAGACATAATGATGAGTAAAAAAAACTCAGGTCTAAAAATATGCATTCCATATACTTCATTTATATGAATCTCAAAAAGAGGTAAAATAGAATAATGGTTCACCTCGGGGTACATACTGAGTGCAGGGCGGTGTGGGAGCCTTCTAGAGTGCTAGAAATGTTCTATATCTTAACATGTGGTGGTGAAAGAAGTTTATATAATACATAAAACTTTATTAAGATCTTTAAGATCTGTGCACTTCAACATATAAAGTATAACTCAATTACACAGTTTATTTTTTAGTGTTTCTGACGTGCATGTACATTTAATTGATCAGCATTCTCAACATTAATATTGTATTTGATCAATTTTTATATTGCTTGATCTGTGGTCAGCAACTTTTCCTTTCTTAGAAGTTCCGGTGCATAATTGTCATTTTCCAGGAAGGTCTAGTACCCTTCTCACAAAGCATACCTGTAAGTGGTGGTTTTTCCCACGGGCCAAAGAAATAAGGGTGTGTCTCTTGATAGCTGTGAGAGCCACGGTGGCCGGAAGGTAAATTAAGTCAGTGAGTTACTTCTGCGAGGTTTAACCTGGACCGCCAGTGATGAAGTCAGACAGCGTCACCACAACCAGACTCAATGGAACAAAGGCTAACATTAAGGATGCTCCTTTTTCTGTTTAATGGATAGGACAGCATTTTCTTCCCCTTCTAATTCTCACTTTTCACTTATAAAGTATTCTTTTTTGAAGACTTTATTTTTTTAAGAACAGTGTTAGGTTTATAAGAAAATTGAAAGAAGGTACAGAGATCTCCCTCACACCACCCTGACACACACAAGCATAGCCTCCCCCATCTCCAACATCCCCCACCAGAGTGGTACATGTGTTACAACTGATGAACCCACACTGATACATCATAGTCACCCAAAATCCAGTTTACACTAGTTTACTCATGGTGTTATGCATTCTATGGGTTTGAAAAATTTATAACATATCTATCACTATAATATCATACAGAATATTTTCACTGTCTATATTATGATGATAGAAAATCGGTATAACCTTCTGTGCTATTTCTATTCATCTCACCCGCCACCCTACCCACCACTGCTGGACACTACTTTTCCTTTATGTCTCCATAGATTTGCCTTTTCTAGAATGTCATAGAGTGGGAATCATACAGTATTTCGCTTTTTTAGATTGGCTTCTTTCCCTTAGAAATATAACTTAAGCTTCCCCTCTGTCTTTTCATAATTAATAGCTCATTTCTTTTTTTTAAGATTTTATTTATTTATTTTTAGACAGAAGGGAAAGAAGAGAGAAAGAGAGGGAGAGAAACAGCAATGTGTGGTTGCCTCTCACATGGCCCCCACTGAGGACCTGGCCCACAACACAGGCATGTGCCCTGACTGGGAATCGAACTGGCGACCCTTTGGTTCCCAGCCCGCACTCAATCCACTGAGCTACACCAGCCAGGGCTAATAGCTCATTTCTTTTTAGTCCTGAATAATATTCCACTCTCTGGTTGTACCACAGGTGCCTCCTGACGGGCATCTTGATTCTCTCAAGTTTTGAGAATTATGAATAAAAGCTGCTATTAGCATCTTTGTGCAAGTTTTTGTGTGGAAATAAGTTTCTGATGGCTTTGTGTAAAAACCTAAAGATTAATTGCTGGATGGTTTAGTAAGAGAATGTTTAGTTTTGCAAGAAACAGTCAAACCATTTTCCAAAGGGGCTGTACCATTTTGTATTTACATCTGAAGCATGTAGGAGTTCCTGTCACTCCACTAAGTAATTCTTAATGAGAGAAAATTTCTATGCATTTTATATCTTAAGTAAACTGGGCCTCCTCTAAAGAATATATTTCGTCCCTCTTTGCTTTGCTTCTCTAATCATTAAACCATGAACTTCTCAAGCATTGATCACAACTTGTGCACCATGTTTATTTTTACCCTGCAATCATGTCATTTTTTTTCTCTGAAGGAATCAATGCAATACAAAGATTATAAAGAGGGGACAATTTTGCTTTTGTCAAAAACAACGTTTAAGAAAAATGCAAAAGAAAATAAAACAAATAACTCAGAAATAAAGCATTAAGGAAGACTACCTGTTTTCCTGATTTTTATGGCTCCGATGCGTTGGACTTGACCATTAACTCAGCAGGGGCCATCTCTGCAGATGGCACATGCTGTTACTCTTCACAGCAAATCCTAAACATCCAGAAAGAAGGAATGATTGCAGCCTAACCCGAAGAGAGAGGTGCGTGCACACGCAGCACAAACAAAGCCAATCAATACGGCCTGGAACTAAAAAGTGTTGTTAGTTTTACTTTTGAAACACAGTCTCAGGATCTTGGTAAAGTCTGACCAAGCAACGCTGAGGCTTGCTAAGGGAGTAAGTAACACATTTCCTGTCCAGACTCTCATTCTACTCTGAATCTCCAGTTAATTCAAGGTCAGATGTCAGGACTCCCTTTTCTCAAACACTACGAACCATAAACAGCTTTAGCCTTGGATGGTTAGAAGCCTTCTGAACAGTTTGAAGAATGAGAACACATGGGTATTTGGGTTTCAAAGCTGGCTCGTACCCTTGCTCACCTTCTATTTTGTTTTGTTTCGTTTCACTTAAGTAGTCTGTGTCTGCCAAACACATTAGTCTGCCGAGTCCTTTAGGTTGAACTGTGTGACCTGTGACCCCACTCACTTTAACACAGACCACTCTCCTGTGTGGAAAGTCCAGATCTGCCTCCAGCTCTCAACGGATAGACTAGGGCCTCCTCCTCACTCTGTGTCTACTACTGTTCACGTGCAAGTTACAAAAGCCAGAGCAAGTCCCAGCCTCCATCAAGGGCAGAGCTCCAATTTAAGAGTAATGGCTGGAGTAGGTGTTATTTGTACCCCGTGTCAAGCTTTGATTGTTCACATCTGGCTGCAAGCTGAATAGGGCTTTAGATTATTCAGAGCAGTTCAGAGAAGCTGATGGTAATGGGGATAGGGGATGGGAATGGTGGTTTTGACTTATCTTGTGGTTTTCAGGCAAGTAATGAAGTCACCTTATTAATAAAGAAACATAATCAAATATGTTCCCTTTAGTACAAAGTGATCACGTGGACACATACCCATACCTACCAAGGCCATAAATTCCCCAAAATTAGCCAGTTAAAGTATCAAAGTGGAATAGGCATTTCTGCCCATTAGCTTTTCTGAGAATGGTATTGATTATGACCCAACAAAGAAGTCGCTCCTCACCAGCACACGTGCACAGGCATGCTAATTTCAGCTACGGTTCCCTATCTAGTTTCTCCACACCAGGGAAGCAATCACTGTTTAAAATATTATTTTACGCTCTTTTTTCTCTCTCCCTTTTCCTTGGCTATTTTGTGTAACATTAACAAAGTGTACATGTTTATGACTCTAATTCTTATACCAGAGGATTAGAATGAAGCCGCAAATAAAAGCAGTGTGAATACTGATAGAGAGAGACTCTGAGACATCCTGGTTACTGATTTTTCTTGAAAGAAATCTCCTGGGGTGAAAAGTACACACAGCATCAGCTGCTATTCAAATATTTCATCTCATGCACTGCTGCAGAGCTGCATAAAAATGTATGTTGAGTACATACCATGTATGTGACAGAAAAATAGAAGTTTGGGTTAAAATTAGAGATAACCTAAAAAATTACTATATGGAAGATTAGACACATATTTGAAAAATTAGGACAATATGTAAAATACAATTTAAAACTAAGAGAACAATTTATTCTCCAAAAAACATGAAAATCTGTTTGGGGTTTTCTTTTTTCCCTGTAATATTCCCTGCTACCTCTTCAAATACTAATTTACTAAACTCAGTTCCTAAAGCACCAGATAGTAAAATAGACAAAAAAAGTGTGAATCGCCCTGTTACTTTTTAATATCATACAACATAATAGTATAAATTAATTAGATAAGGAGACAATTAAACGTCTTTTAAAAAACTACACAATTGACCATAAAGAAACAATGCAGAAAACATTAGTTTTCAGCTGTCACCTTGAGAATTGTTCTTTAATTCATTCTTCGGTAGGACGCCCCAATACATAAGAAAACAGGAGGAAAAAGATGTGAATGGTGGTGTTTTCATGCACAAGATTACTTCGAATATTTGTCTTCCTCTGCACAGCATCAGCCCTCAGCTAAAACACATAGGATTCAGTTAGTGCAGCATGTCCTTTATTTCTTTTTTATGAGAAATCATTAAGAGTAAGAATTTTGCAAGAATACCCATGTTTCTAACATAGAGATTATTTCCACCTTCAGTGTCTGATTTTTCTAAAGTGTAATTCACAGCAATATGGTAAAATTCATCTGTTTGCTGATATTGAAAATAATTATTTCACTCAAAACATTTAATGTTCGAGGTGACAGTTGAACTAGTCCTTCTTGGGGAGACCAGCATCAGTCATTAGGCGGTGATCTCCCATTCGTGGCATGCACACATTTCACAGGAGCCAAATGAATGTTTTGCACCTTTGCTTTTAGACTTGTGAGTTGCTAAACCTACAAAAAGCATTTTGTAATCCATTACACTGGAGTGATGTGATGATTCATGCCTTCTGGTGCTCGTTCCTTTGTATACATAGTGTCTTCTCCTTACATCTGGGTGGAACCTGAAACTTGTTTTAACCAACAGAATACAGTGGAAGCAATGCTGCCCCTCTTTCAGGGCCAGCATCTTCTGCTTTGCATTTCTGGGAGCCCCAGATTCCATGCAAGAAGTAAGACTGCCCTGCCAGAGAGACCAAGTGGTAAGGCCATGTGAAGAGAACATGCAGAGAAGCCAAGAGCCTAAGATTACTGGGGGAAAAAAACCCGAGAAACTCAAGTGTAAGAGAAAATAGAAGTCCCAGGCAAATGACCCCAGTCGAGTCATTACTGAACCGCAAACGTATCTGAGGCATGTGACTGAAAAATGCACTTGCATCCTGCTATCCCAGCATTCCTTTCCTTTCCCTTGTGCCATCATGGGAAATGATGAAAGAGTGGTTGTTTTATCTCATTACCTTCTAGAGCAGTTCAAAATCAAATATTTTTATTGCTTCATCTGCTTTTGAATTTTAAAAATGAAATAGAATTTATGTTTCACAACTAATAATACACAGGGCCCTTTCCAATTTGATACTCTTTCTGTAGCATTCCCAGCTGCCACTTGGTCTTCTAGATTGAGAGCCACTAAGAGGCAGTTTAGTGTAAACTGAGGGACTTGAACTCTTTAGTGGATTCCAGTCTTTAAAAGAAAATGAATTCATGTGATTATCCAGAGGGGATTGCTATTTTCTTCCTTTTTCTTTTTTTTTTTTATTGTAGACTTTTAGGCATTGGAGAATAATTTACTGATCCTGAAAATCCCTAAATGAGACTGGGAGAAAGAAAAGAAAACCTGAACTCAGCAGAATGCACCCTAATCTAGAGCACAGAATTTCCCTGGGTGCTTTCGATCTTCCTCGGTGTAGAGTGAGCACCTAGATGGTATTTTATTTATTCATTCACCTATTTATTCATTGTGCATTAAACAAACTTGTGAAGTGTCCCACGGTATGTCAAAAATAGTATTTTCCTATCCACTTCCTTTTTTTTAAGCATTTAATAAATAGTAAATTTAAGGTGATAAATTCAACCTAATCTACTTCTCCTAGATATCTTTGAACCAATTAGATTTTTAAAAATATACCACAGTCAAGACAATATTTTTATTTGTGTGTTTATTTCAATAGTTAATATAGAAATATTCAACATAATAAGAAGAGACATTGATGGATATATCTATACATAAGTGAACTTATGATTGAATGAATGATGCATAACTAAATAGATTATAGGGAGGTTTGATGCAACAAATATATCTTATATTGAATATTTATTCAGGTTTATCATTAGATGATAACATAGAACCATATTTGGAAGGCAAGAAGAGTGTCAACATAGTCCTAGAATTGTCCAAAGATCAAGAATTTCCCTTGTTCCTTTGAATAACTTACAAATGTGCAAACATAAAATCCTGTCTTGGGGTTGAATTTAGCCCCCTAAAATAAAATAATAATGACTCAGCCACTTCATCTTAAAAGAGAACTGGAATTTTAGTAGACTTGAAAATAATGTAAGAAGACCAGAATAAAGCCCTAGTCGTCTGGGACTGGAGATGGTTGGGCAGGTGCCAGAAGCACTCCTCCCCTTATAGGTACTGAACAGTCACTCCCGGGCACTGTTCATTTATCCGCTGAGCCTGGGGAAGTAAGCAGAGACAACTCTGAGGCTGAGAAGCTTGTCAGCCCCATTCCTATCAAACAGAGTCTAGCAATTCTCTTAGGGTCCATTTTCCTGGTTTCTGTAAGGATAAGGTATTGAAGCCAAATATTAGAAACAATACATAGAAGCAGAATAAATAATTAATGACTATAAATGCATCCAATACATGTTACAAAAGTTATAAATAAACAGCAGAAGAGGGGTGAAATAGATAAATGCATGAAGAAAATTGGCTGTATTATCTAAAAAAGTGAACTCATAAATGTGCAAAAGATAATAGGAATCTTGGGGTGCATGATTATCTGCAATGTGCATGAAAAGGAAAAAGGGAGTGGGGTGGTAGTTTTTTTAAGATGGACTGTAAGCTATCTTTGTTCTAGAGAAAAAAACATTTCAATGGCTGCCTAACTAACCACCTAAAACTTAATAGGCTAAAACAACAATAATGTATTTGTTCACAATTCTGCAATTTGGACTGAATTATTTTTGACATGTTGTTAAAGATATGGGGTGGCTCTGTTGTGCTGGGAGTGTCTACTTCCATGATGGTTCCCTCACTTGTCAGATGAATCAATGCCCGTTTTCCACTCGAGTTTCAGGGACTGCAAGCAAGGGCCCTGACTCTTCCTCGCATGACCTCTTCCTGCAGTTAGGCTCATCTCTCCCCTGGCCCTCAGTGATTCAAGTCTTTTCCACATTCAGAATATATTTACTCCTTCCTACAACCCACAAAACTTCCTCTTATGAGAGTATAGGCTTAGGCTTGAAGTCCGGATTCTTACCATCTAAATCAGATCCAGACACAGATGAGGTTCATCAGGCATGGCTCCTCTTGAAGATTCATGAGAAAATGAGACAAATTGTGAGTCTCTCATAAACCCAACACACAATTGTAAATCAGAGACAGAAAAATCAACATTGACACTATCATTCAAAAATAGGGAATATGCTTTTTTCTTGTCTGCGAAGCTCTTTATCTGCCTTCAGATTCTAAATAACAGCTTTGCTCGGTAAAGCAATCTTAGCTGTAAACTAAAGGAGTTCATCATCATCAAACCATTATTATATGAAATGTTAAAGGGACTCATTCAAGAAAAATAGGATCAAAATTATGAACAATAAAATGGCAATAAATACATATCTATCAACAATTGAATCTAAAAAACAAACTAAGCAAACAAGAAGAACAGAGACAGAATCATGGATATGGAGAGGGTTTTGAAGGTTGCCAGATGGGAGGGAGGTGTGGGGGAATGGGTGAAGAGATGAGGGGGTTAAGAAGTACAAATAGGTAGTCACAGAATAGTCACGGGGGGGTATAAAATACAGTATAGGAAATGGAGAAGCCAAAGAATTTATACACATGATCCATGGACATGAACAATGGTGGGAGGATTGCCTGAGGGAGTTGGGGGTGTGCTGGGTGGAGAGGGCTAGAGGGGGGAAAATTGGGACAACTGTAGTAGCATAATCAATAAAATATAATTAAAAAACAAAAATAGGGAATGTGGAAGACACATAGTAATCACTGGTTCAAAGAAGTTCTGAAATCATTAAAGTAAATGTACATATTTCCTTGATTAGGACTCAGTTCTATTGCTTGGAAGAAATTTTCCATGACTATTGGCTCTACCCGCTGAGCTGTTGCTCCATTTCCATAATAAATGAGCCATATTTGCAGATGAGTAGCTTTCTCAACCTATTTTCTGCCAATAGAAAGCTAAGGGTTGAAAAGCCTCTGTTAATTTTGAACTGTGTCTGTCCCTTTTAATCCAAATTGACAGTGCTTCTGTTAGTATAATTATATTAAAAGGTCTGTAGATTTCCAATGCATCATATTGATATTCATCCTAATACTAGATAAAATATACAAAAGCCGGGACAAGAATATCTTTACAAAAGATTCCCTAATTTTGGCTGTGGGATAATATCCTAAGATTCTTAGAAGTCTTTTTTTTTTTCTAGCTGAGGAGGTCCATAAGGTATGCTCATAAAATTTGCAGAAAACCCATGGTCCAGCAGAGAGAGTCTAGAAAACATCCTGTTAAGTTTTTCAAAAGACCTAACAAAGAGTCTTAAGACCTGACCTTAACCCAGATGCTGCATTTTACTGGCAACAGCCTGATTTGATCTTTCCCCTCAGGCCATTGATTACTTTGAGAATTATGTGACACTTGGAAAAGCTGAGAATAAGAAATGCTTTATATTTGAATAAAGCAGAGCCTGGCTTCCTTATATTTTAAAGTTTGTTTGAAAACTGAAATTTCCTTCTTAATGAACGTCATTCCTCCTATCTTTATTGGAGAGAGGTAAAGAAGCAAGTTTGCATGTTTAACGTTCTGTCTGTAAATCTAAATTGCCATAGCCAGAGCCAGTTTAAGTATTCTTTCTATTGTCCACCCTCCTACAGATGGAAGTCCCACTACTTTTTCTACCAGTCCCACCTTCTCCAGCCACCAACTGCAATTCCCTTCCTATTCTCCCAGCCTATAGCAAAAGTCTGCTTGAGGCCCTTCACAGTTCCACCTGCCACCTAATCCCAAAACCAATTAGTGCCACACAATTCTGTTTTTTGTTATAGCAATGCTCCACTTATAAGTACCAATTTTTGTGTTTATTTTCTATTGTTGCCTAAAAAGTCACACCAAAACTTAACAGTTTATTTCTTATAATTGTCAGTTGATATGGTAGACTTTTTTTCTGCTTTTCCTAGTGTTGACTGATGGCTAGCTGGTGTAAAATGCCCTCACATGTTAAGACAGACTGATGATGGCTGGCTGCTGGGAGCCCAGTGGAGGTGGTCTGCCTGAGACCTGGTGTCTCTCCCCTGGCTGGGTTCCTTAGTTTTCTTGCATGTTACCTCTCCATGTGTTTATCTTGAAATTTTCCAAACATGAGGGTCTCAGGATAGTTGGGCTCCTTATATAGTGATTGGTTTCCAAGAGCACAAAAGTAAAAGTTGTAAGATCATCTTAAGGCTCAGGTTCAGAAATGGCACAGCATCACCCCTCCTAATTCTGTTATTTAAACTCGCAGGGGTGTCCAACCATTGGCCCCCACGTCGCATGCGGCCCAGGGTGGCTAGGAATTTGGCCCAACACAAAATCATAAATTTACTTAAAACCTTTTTTCTTGCTCATCAGTTTTCGTTAGTGTTCATGTATTTAATGAGTGGTGTAAGACAACTCTTCTTCCAGTGTGGCCCAGACACACCGAAAGTTTGAACACCCAAAGCAAGTCACAAGCCCAGTCCACATTCATGTGATGGAAGTCAGTACTGGGAGGTGTAATTCATGGGGGGCCAAACAATGAACAATGATCCTTAAAATGTGGTCCCCACAGCCACAGCAGCCTCACTCTAAAACCCTTTCCAAACCCAAATTCCAGGGCTGCTCCCCAGACCTACTGAATCAGAAATTCTGGGAACAGGCCTACACTCAATGTTTATCACACCTTCCAGGTGATACTGACGCAGACAGAAGTCCCATCATTCAAGGGCAATATGTGTATATTAAATAGCATTTGTGAAAAATGTTACATAAAAACACTGGAGCACAACCAAACAGCTAGCTCATAATATGAATTACTTAACTCAAATTTTAACATAATATTAGTTATAAAAAATCAGTTGTACTAAAAGCATTCTGTGACTTAGTATAAATCATAATTTATAATATGAAAATGGCTGAGAATTAATTAACAATTACTGTTGTCTCTACACATAAATACACACACTTCCTTGTTTCTGTATTTCTTTTTGCTCTCTCTCTGTTGCAATTCTTGGGGTATTTTTTGTATTTTTTAAATAACATTTTATGTTGGAATGTTAACTATTTTGTCATAAATAGTTGTTTATTCCCAAGGATGTGAGCAAGGAGGTGGTCATGATAAACAAGAAAACTAGAACACATACTAAATATTGTCAGAGCCACAAACAATTTTTCTGCAAATTATTTTTAAAAACAACTTGGAATTGAACATCTAAAATAAATATACCAAGTCATTAGGGAATTAGCTTCTTATCCAAAGACATTTGGTAGAGAAAAGATTATACTCATGTATTGATTATTCTCTGTTCAGTCCACTCAGATGAAGCATGTGCTATGTCTTCAGGCTGCTCCATAATCTTCCAAAGTATTCGGGTGTTTGCAAAATGAACCTCTCAAAATATTGCAACTGGAAATGGCCTATTGAACTCCATTAATTGATTAAATTCTACATGCCATTAAGCAGCACATGTTGAGTTGTCAATAAAAATGAATCATGAGAAGTGGTTGGTTGGGGATTAGAAGGTAAAAATAGAACGAAGTCAAGTATTTTACTGGAACCATAAGAAACTTGTAGTGTTGATCTCTGTGCAATATACTAAGAGCAAATGGTATTTGTAGCCTTAGATAGTTAATCAGAATATTAATGAGAACAGTGGTAGTCATAAAAGCCTTGAGTACATTTTATTTTATTTTATCAATATCAGCAAATGCTTATGGAGTACGCGTTCTGAGCACCATTCTATATCACAGAATCCCCACATTAGTCCTATACTGTAGGTAGTATTATTATCCACGTGTTACAAATGGAGGGACAAAGTCAAGTAGGAAAGTTGGGGTCTGAACTCAGACTGACTTGCTAGAGATTTGTGCTTCTATTCACAATGTAAAATGGATTCTTTACATTCACTTATTTATTTTTTAATTACTTCATTGTTGTTCAATTACAGTTGTCTGCATCCTCTCCCCTCCCCTCCTCCCACCCCCTCCCACCCCACCTCCCTTTCCTGCTTCCAACCTCCCCCTTGGTTCTGTCCATGTGTCCTTTATCTTTACATTCACTTTAGATTATCACTTTGAAAATACTTGTTTATGTACCAACATGGTAAATTTTGAAGACATTCAAACAATATTCTTATAGTTTTGCCATCTGAAATTGAAGTAGGGACTAATATAATTGAGCAGATAATAACCTTCTCTATGCATAGTTATTTACTTTTAAAAGGTCTTGAACACTTTCCATCTTATTCAATTCACACAATTCTCAAAAGGATTTGTTCCAATTTTACCATAAGAAAAAAGAAACAAACAAAAATAAAACAAAACAAAAAACCCAAAGTTTAGAAAGGTTAAGTAATGTTGGCAGTTCATACAACTGGTAGGTGCCATAGCCAGAACTCTTACCAGTATCAGGCGATAAGTTCCATACTCTTCCTGGAAACTCCAGATATTCTCAAAATCAAGTACAGATTCACAAAGAAAGAGGAGCAATAAGGATTATGGAATTTATAACCAATTCCCTCAGCCTCACTTACACATCTGAACAGCAAAATTACCATCACATATAGCTTTTAAAATATAGCATGAGTTTTTATTTTACTTTAAGTAAATCTCAAAGTTATACTTCTTTTTTTTTTATGGACATTTTTTAAAGATTTTATTTATTTATTTTTAGAGAGAGGAGAAGAGGGGGAGAGAAACAGCAATGTGTGGTTGCCTCTCATGTGGCCCTCACTGGGGACCTGGCCTACAACCCAGGCATGTGCCCCAACTGGGAATAGAACCGGGACCTTTTGGTTCCCAGCCCGCGCTAAATCCACTGAGCTACACCAGCCGGGCTCAAAGTTATACTTCTAATATAACTTCTGCTCTTGCATTTTGATCTCTTTCTTTGACTGGGAAAGATAGAGACAGAGGGGATTAGCCCAGAACCCGCTTTGTGGGTACACACATGAGAACATGCAATGTGTACAAAAGTGGTCTTTCCCAAGTATGTCTCAGTGGACAAGTGGTTGACAGTCCTACGTATGGTGACATGACAATGATGTAGTGTTTCTTTCTTTACAATACTTGGATAGGAACCTAAAGATAGATAGCTCTTGGTGGCTTTGCCTCCTGGGTATTTTCACACTTGTAATAAATGCTTAAGTTCCACGATACCATCCCCACTCTGCTTCCCTTCAACACGCTTTCTAAACAGCCATTAAGTGTGAGGAAACTTAGAGAAAAAGATAGAAGGAAGAGAAGAGCGCACACAAATAAAAGATTAAGTATTTAGAGAGAACAAACAGCAAAAGGAAAAGCAAAAAATCAGGACACAATTCAGGTGATTGGTAAATAAAAACTGGTGGATGGGACTGGAAAAAGGACAGCGCTAGAGAAGACTCATGTTACGTGGTTGCAAAGGAGGAGACAGGCCTAAGTCCCTCTTCTCCTCTAACTCAGTCTACTGTGTGTTTGTGTGTCGCACCACGGTCAGCTTAACTCTTAGCTGGAGCTCCGTGGAGACTTACCACCATTTGTTGTGTAAATCCACGTCTGTAATTTCTGTGACCTGGGCATTCAGGGCATACGTTGTTTCCATTTTTTCCCATTGCATGCATCATTTTAGAACTGTGTAATCACTGTGTAGAAACTGTGGGTGCCAGTTTTGACAAGCATAAAAACAAGAGTCATAAAGCCCGCACTGCCTACATCTGCTACTCTCATTTCCAAACCAGAAGACGGGAGGTAACAAGAACAACTAAAGTTACTACAGTGGGTCATGTGTTCACATAAGTGTCCTGTTTAACTAAGAGGCAACTGTGCATAATCCCTGCAGAGAATCAGATTGCAGGTTGGCAGGCCTCTGGAGCCAGGACACCTGCGTGGTAGAGACGCGGGATGCTCTGTGAAGGGTGCCAGCCGTGGCCTCTCCACATCACATGCTTAGCGTCTGACTAAGAACGTCAGTTGTTTTTGAGGGCCAGTTGCTTACAGAAAAATAACTACAGTTCTGTTGAGATTCTGTTTCTCTCTGCTTTTCTCTCTGAATCTGACTACCCTCTTTCATACTTCACCCTTTCTTGTATGGCTTTTAGGCCAAAGCCTGAGACAATTTCTGAATGTTAAATACAGAGGGCATTTATTAACTGATTGGATCCTGAAACATCAGGAGAACTGTATGAGTAACTGATATCGGATGGCACTTCATGGAGATCACTTTACTGAGTCAGTATTTCCAAGCCTGTGAAGGATAGGGTCTCTCCTTTGGTTTGAAACCATTGCCTTATGTGGTGGGGGTCTCTTCATCATTCTCCTCTTGGTTCTTAGCAGATGCCCGGCAGGATGAATGAATGGCAGAACTAACAAATTAATTGAGGGAGAGCTGTTTGCTAATTTATATACATGTGACTAGATCTGGACTTTCGTTTTCTTTTATAATTTATCTACTTGAATAACTTTCAGAAATATCTTACTCTTAAGTACTCTCTGTCTTCCTTTTTTCTTCCTCCCTTCCTTCCTTTCTTCTGTCTTTCCTTTTCTTTCTCTTTAATATGGTACAAGAAGACAGGTTCTTAGGTAATGGACTTGATTTTCACTATTAGAGCACAGTAGTTATTTTTTGACAGCACATTGGGCCATTGTATCCTAATTGATATATCCTTTAAAAAATGTGCATCTCCATAAAAGAGAAGGAAATCCTCCCATTTGAGACAACACAGATGAAACTGGAGGCCATTGTGTTCAGTTTAATAAGCCAGGCAGAGAAAGACAAATACTCATCTGTGGAATCTAGAAAGGAAGAAACACAGGGTGGAGGGGGCAGAGAGTGGAAGGAAGGAAGGAAGGGAAGAAGGAAGGAAGGAAGGAAGGGAGTTGAACTCATAGAACAGAGTGTAGATGGTGGTTGCCAGGGGTTGGGGAGTGAAGGAAATGGGGAAAAGATGGTAAAAGAGTACATACTTTCCATTATAAGAATAAAGTCTGAGGATTTAATGCAAAACATGGCAACTATAGCTGATAATACTGTATTTTATCATTGAAATTTGCTAAGAGAGTAAAACGAACATTTTCACCAAAAAAGATATATATGCAAGTAATTAATGTATTGTTAACTGTGATAATCTTTTCCTAACGTATATATATATATATATATATATATATATATCATATCATCACATTGTATATTTTAAGTATCTTACAATGTTATTTGTCATGTCTCACAATGTTAACTGTACCTCAAGAAAGCTGAAAAAAATTAAAAATAAAATAACAGAAGTTGTGCTTTTCCTTCCTAATGGCCATTTATCTTTTATTCAATTTATTGAACTTCTGGAAAGAGATGATAATATCATACTGATTTTTTGCTTTGGATCCAAATCAAAACCATAGCCAAGAGAGGGTCCTGTACAACTAATTCTCCAGAGGTTTTAGAATTTTCCAACTATAAACCAGCCTGAGATAAGAATCCAGACAGGACAATACCATGAAAACTGCTAAAGCCAGCACCCATTGCTAAACAGTGACTGGGTGACAACGTTAGCTGGCCAGTCAGCTGTGCACCCGCACAGTGGCGCTTCTAAATGGTTGATTGTATATGATAAAAGAGCAAAAAATTGGATTATAAGAACTGAAACTTGTAACACTGTGTCAGTGTTTTGAATCTCCTGCTTGTCTTCTTTCCGGTGCAAAGCAAGGTTTTATTTTACAGTTTTGAATATGAGATTAATGCTAGGAGATCATATTTTTAATCTCACTAGCTTCTCCTTGGAATGAAGTCCTTCCAGACACACTAATTTAAAGGATATTTCTTTAGAAATACCAGCTATCACAGCAATTGTAGCATATTTAAAAATATAGTTAATATTGTTTTGATGTTTTAAATATAGACAGGAAGAAATAAAATCTTTACTGTCTGTGGCACTGTCCATTCTGGGTAAAATTTAATAAATTTGGTATCTGGAATACTAATCAGGATATTCGCTACCCATGAAAACAGCAAGTCAGCCATGGAAATGCCTGTATTATTAACTGTGAAAACTGAAACACAGAGGAAAAATATAATCTGTTTTAAATATATTCTAGCATGCAGAGAAGTGGAATGTATTTGGAAAGTCATAACTGGCATATCCTCTTGCTGTTTTCTAGGATGCATGTGTTTATATAGAATTAAAACAGCTCCAACATGAGAAAGATGAGGCACAGGAAGCACTAGCGGCGGCCTGATAATCTCGTTGGGAGAGCGTGGAAGAGCAATATCTAAATGCAGCACTTTATTTGTATTGCTAGGTGCTAAAGCAATATCTATTTTGAAAAAGTAGATTTTCTCTAAAAAAATGCAAAAGGGTTACAATTAAACTTCTTTACCGAGAAAAATGTGCACAATTCCCCACCTTTGAAGCTACAGCATGTGTATTTCTCAGAAAGACAAAAACAATGATCAAAGCCCAAACACATGCGCACACACTGAGAAAATTGGATTGCTTCTCTCAGCCGAATGAATGGATGCATTTATTGACTGCTGAGTCCTTATTTGAACATAAACATGTGATCAGTGATCATTTTTTAAAGAAACAAACAAACAAAATCTGCAAAAATGGAAGTGGGTTGCATTTAAGACCCCCAGGCAGATTAGGTCCTGCTACTGCTGTGAACCTTAATTGAGGTTAACTCATGTTTTGGTCTTTCTTTGAGACCTGAAACTCCATAATGCGTTACCACCCATTGATCGACATAACTATATTTCTGCTGTGTCATTTCATTCTATTAACTAGTATTTGAGATTTTTAAATTTTATCACAGTTTTTCATTAAGATAAAGATGTGAAGAAAATGTTGACTCTCTGTAATTGTCTTGGTTTAACACTTGCGTGTCCATTGAAGTACAAAGCACACAGCAAAGACAACCCCAAAGCTTCAACATTCCATAATACTCTGTGATCCACTAATGTTACGAGTAACCTGCTACATGCCTGTATAATCATTTAAGGGTCCATTTTGTTTATGCTTTGCCCTTTTAAATATTTGCAAGGCTTCTTGATGACAGAAACTTTAATTCCTCTACGGACATCAGGAAATCTGTGTTGTCGATGTGTCTGGCAATTTTCCATTTTTCCTTTTTAAGGTCACTCACTTGTCAGTTTCTTTTTCCTCTTTCCTTCCTTCATCAAGGTTAGGCCATCTAAGACTCCACCCCACTAGGCCCAATCAAACCCTGCAATGGACAAATACTTTTTACGCAAAAATGCTAGTGGGTACAAGCATTTGCCTGCCGACCTTACATTTTCAAATAACTTAGAGCTTCCCATGTTGGAAATAAAGAAATGATGCTTTCATGAAAGAACAGCACAGCAAACACAATCAGAAGAAAATATTGTGAAAAAGATTTCTCAGAAACCTAAAACCTAAGGTCACTGAGCAATTAATTCTAAATTTGGTGAAGGGCAGTCATGCCACAGAATTAAATCGAGAGTGCCCTGGGTGCTGTAAGGAGTAGAAGGGCCAGGTGAGCAGTGAGAATCCAGGGTGGCATTTGACAAAATGTATGTTCAGAGAATCGATTATAAATCACCTAACCCTAGAAATCTGACGTGCCTAAGGATGTAGCTGGTGTTTTTGGGACCCAATGGGACTCAGTCTACCAATACTAATCCATTACTTATTTTTCAAAATTCTGTCATGTAGTAGTAGACACAGATATTTAGTCAACAAGTATGGTTTGACTAAATGAACCATTTGTACTATCACTACTCTTATTCCACACTTTGTTTCAGATATATAAATAATCTCAATTACACCACTGAGGATGTCTTATATCACATAACAATATTATAGCAGACCAGTCTATCTCAGTGAGTGTTAGGGAGGGGGAAAGAGAGCAAGAGAGACTTATTTAAAAAAACAAAGATGACAAAAACAAAATAAACAAATAAACAACAACAACAAAAACAGAGAACACTCCTCATACCCCAAACTGGACCCAACATGGAATAGGAACATATAAAACGTACAAGAGTAGAGCTTGTACCATTTTTAAAAATGTGTACAAAAATAAATAATTAAAAATTAAAATAAAAAAAAAATTTGTGCAAGGCACGTGGTGTCTTCTACAGCACTTCCTACAGAGCTTTCAGAAAGCCACCCACTGTTCTGGCCCAATCAACACCATTTACAAATAAAGGGCACTAAAGCCCCTGCGACGTACAGAGGCAAAGGTTGGCCAGTGAAGAAGGCTGCTGCAAAAAGTCAATTTGCTTAAAATATGGTGCTGGAGCAGAGCTCTGTGGATACCCTGCACCACCAGAAAAATAAACAAGTGGGTCCTAGGATGAAATAAGCCTGAAACACAGCTGGAAGCTGGAGACAAAGATGGCAAAGCTGAAGCTGCCCTTCTTTAAACACATCATGAGAAGACAGAGTTCTCTGGAAAAAGACAGTAATGCTGGGAAAAATACAAGGCAGCAGGAAAAGAGAAAGACCAAATATGAGATGGATTCACTTCATCCAAGCAGCCACAGGCAGTAGCCCACAGGAGCTGAGTGGGGCTGTTGAGGACGGGGCATGTGGCCATCACAGGTTCCCGGAGTCGCCAGGAGGAGGAGCTGACTCAAGGGCAGGAAGCACAGGAGCTGGGCTGTGGGCAGACCTACCTAAATGATCCCAGGGATTTGTAAAGCTAGCATAGAAACTCACATCTCTGACTTTGACCTCATGTTCTTTCTGGTATATCATACTGCTTGTTTACATATCACTGAACTTAGCTCTTTCCCTTTATTTCTTTTTGTTGTTTGTTTACTTGCTTGCTTTTGGTTTGTTAACATCGATAAGCTACAACAGTACATTTCTTTATTTAGTACTTTTATTAGTCTTTATTATTGTCCCTAAAACCTAGTTTATGCCATTATTAACAAGCTTTGGTCAAATGTAAAACAAAATAAATTCACAAAGTTTAGTTGATTTGATCAAGGGTTCAATCTAATGTGGTTCAATTAATCATAACAAACCATGGAGTCAGAGTCAATTTTGAAGATAAAAATCTTAGAAAAGCAATTTACTTAAAATGTTCTATACTTAATTTCATTGTATAAGATTAAGGTCAATAATGATCATTTTTTTTTCATAACTAATTAAAAGCTACAATATGTTGGTGATTTTCTAATGTGGGATCCACTAATAATGAAAGAAACAAAAGGACTTCAGATATCTTAAGTGAATTTTAAAGCAATAAAATAGTGTACATAAGTGGAAAACACAAAATTGTAAAAATTACAGTAGTAATTAAAACAACATAAATGTCTGGTCTCTTTTTTGTTGTTAAAAAATCATTTTTTTAATTACTAGAAGTAGATTCTTTTTTTTTAAGATTTTACTTATTTTTAGAGAGAGAGGAAGGGAGGGAGACAGAGAGGGAGAGAAACAGCAATGTATGGTTGCCTCTCACATGGCCCTCACTGGGGACCTGGCCCACAACCCAGGCATGTGCCCTGACTGGGAATTCAACCGGCAACCCTTTGGTTCACAGCCCAAGTTCAATCCACTGAGCTACACCAGCCAGGGCTAGAAGTAAACTCTTAAAGAGTTCATCTTAACCCTTCCAAAATAAAGCCTTGAGTTAACATCCTCTTTCCTGAATGAATTTTTGATACTCAACATGTGCACATTTTGGGAGTTGTGAAACATCAAAGACTTAAGCACAGGATAACTTTAAATTATTACTACATAAAATGTGTCACTATTTTTTTGCTATGTTATAATGAAGAAGTTGGTCACCTTTGGTCATTAGAAAAGAAATAAGGGGATTCACTGCAATAAGCAACACTATTAGATATCGAAAATTAAAATTAGATATTTGAAAATTAAAATTTTAGTAAATAAACTGAAATTTTATCATTTTCAAAAGGCTAATACATATATAACAATTATATTCTTCAAATAACCACATAATTAAAATAACTAAGTTGTTACCAAACTGAGCAAATAATATTCTTGGACTTAGTTGGTCAGGCAGTGGTAAGTGAAAGATCCTGGGCTCTGGAGTGGAGGAGCCTGGGCTGGATCTCCGCGCTGCTAGCGTGACTCTGGACTAGTTGCTGCTTCTCTAACTCACGGTTTCTTCATGTGTTTATTGAAGACTTTATTAACTAACTCAGGGTCATGATGAGTCATTCTCAATAAAACAAGGGATTGTGATATTCATCATCACTATCTTAAAATGAGTAGTCATTTTATTTGCCAAGTAATGACTACTACGTAGAAAACAGGCTGTAAAATATTACATACTTCACTCGATCATTTAAATCAGTTTGAATTTCGAAACAACTCATGAAGTGGTGTAATAAAGTATATAGACTTTTATGTATTTTACTTTTACAAATTAAAGATATTGGCTCCTACGAAGAATGAAAGTAAATACATAGGGAATCACCCACAATGATAGACATGCCCAAAGGCCTTTAGTTGTTGTCATTACTGATGCGCTCACGTGTGCACGCACGTGGGTAGGAAAAATTACCAAAAATCCAGAGAGATAGAAAAGCAGACCTAAATCTCACTAATCTCAGAGAGACCTAGTATAACCAACATCTCTACAATTTTATTGTATTACATTCTACTTCTTTCCCTGTGCATATCATTATCACAACTAGGTGTCTTATGAAGGTTAGGTGGTATCACTATTTTCAACTTAAAGAATGTAGAGCATGGAAGAGAGTAAAGGACTTGCTTAACTGCACCCATTACTTGGTGGGCCTCTGTGGTCCGGTTTCTATCCACCCAACCAACCCTCCAGGACCGAGTGATGGCAAAGGCAGAGGCTTAAGGCCGGGCGTCAAGCACAGTGACACATGTTAACCCAGCCAGCAGGAAGTACTCTTCCCAACCCATTAGACATTTTGCCAGTAAATACTGGAAAGAGATGGAATTCAACCCCCACAGGCTCAGAAATGAAGTGTATCTCCCAGTACTTTTGCCCAACAGCGTGAGCATAGCTGGTCACAGTTTAAGGCCATTGCTTCCAAAGGGAGCAACCCATGCAGTCTGACCAATAGTCACTGAGGCAACATTTTTAAAAAGGCCACTGCTGTGAAAACAGGATATGAGAGCAGGAACACTTTGATTCTCATGAAAAATAGCTCAGTAAACATTCCATCATATTTCAGAGCAAATACGTTCCACTCACTTGCACAGAACCCTTGCCTACTCTCTCCTGGGTACTTCTAGCTCTTAAACATTTTAATAAAAGTAAAAGAAACAACAGCACACTCTTTCTTTCTTTCTTTCTTTCTTTCTTTCTTTCTTTCTTTCTTTCTTTCTTTCTTCTTTCTTTTAGAATTTCCATATGGCTAGGGCTTCTTTTAATATCTCTGTCCCCATTAAACCCAGTAATAATTAATGGAAAAACAGGCACGCCCATTGCTGGAAAAGGTAAAACTAAATTCACTAAATAATGCTTTCAAGCCACCAGGAAAAAAATCAAGGTTATTACTAGAAAGTCAGACAAGTCTCTTTGTATTCATTCCAACAGCTGTTTAGCATGAATGGAGGGCAAGTAAGGAACGTTAAGATAAATATCCCAATTTACTAGAGTTATCCTGGGGTCAAAAATGGGCTATGTGTTTTCTGGGGAGATGGTGTCATATTTACTTAAAAGCCAACTTTTAATTTAAAGTGAAGCCCCTGGTTTTAGAGACCTTAACATATTTTAGGCAGAGAAATCTCACCATTGTACACTTGCCTTATGCTGGAGAAGGTGTGGCTACATTGAGAGCCTTGCTTGGGATCTCAAGAAAATCGGAGTAACACCTTCAGCCCTGTCTTTCTACACCTCTGAGTCCACTTGCAGGGCCGAAATGGTAGGTCGCTAAATAATGTGTTTTCCAGCACAGTGATTCTATGTTGCTTGCATAGACAACACATGGCTATTTACCCTTTTCTACTCAAAAGTCATCCTCTCGGCCTATTTAAGAATTGGATTTTGAAGACTCAAGAATTGGTATCTATCCGAATGTCACTACACGCCTCTTCCTCCCCCATCTCAATAAATACAATTTCAGACAACCAAAGCAATCATTACTTGAAAAAGTCTTGTTTCTGGAAGAAAAAAAAATCAATTTAATTATATGAGATGTGCCTTGTATTTTAATTGTTGTTAAGTATAGTGCGTTATTGACAGAGTCTCCCTAGATCTCAGTTTATGAGCTTTTACATTACTCAGATAACTTGCTGAGGAAAAAAAAATCCATCACGTTACTTGAAAGAACTGAAGCGGCATTGTGTCCAAGTCATTAGGCCCCTTGACTGTGCTCATAATGATGAATGCATCATTTTTCTTACAAGAAACTTTGGTAACAAGTAGCACAGCCAAGTCTTTTCCAGCACTGTTATTCTGTTTTAAAAAACACTGACATTTTCTTAAACAGACATAATTTACAATTTTAAGGAGCACAACAGGGCCTTGGTGTTTGAGGGCCAGAAAGCAAACAACACTTCTTTCAGTTCGATTTTTTTTAAAAGGGAATCTCGTGCTTAGTGAGTTCACTATAGCATAAGGCCAGAAAGCCATGGCCGAGGGAGAACAGAGCTCCGCTGCAGCATGTGAAGGTCATGACTAACCGGTCACATTACAGGGAGGGTCAGAGCAAGACAGAGGGAGAGAAGTACCATAGGAGAAGAGAGCACACGCAGCACGAGAGCTGGGAGGCATCACAGTGGCCGCTATTCCCTCCGGGATAGCGCGGATTCGCGCGGATTCCTTTCTGCCAGCCCTGGGAGGGAAGCGGCAGCCTCACAGATGCTTCTGTACTTCAGAGCTGTCTCAACAGTCTCTTCTGTCTATTTCACACAAAGGGAGCTTGCCAGTGTCCATGTGCCGGGATCAATATCTGTAGCAATGTTCGATTTCCAGTGGGGTCAGCTCAGCCCAAGCAGATAAATGGAAGTATGTGCAGTACGCAGCAGGTCTGTTGTTTGGATGGGCCCTTAGAAGCTAATGTTATGTGTAAGAATGAAAACTCCCACGGTGTTATTCTAAGACAACCCATGTGTTTCAGGCCCTTGGTAAAGCTTCTCTTCCTGTATTAGTTAATATTTTTTACTGGATACCTCTGTTTTATGGCTGGAGAAAATGATATCTACGAAGGCATAAGTATATGCTTATGTGTGTCCCTTGCATACATACAAGCTATCTGTGTGTGTATTTTATATGTGTGTGTATATATATGTGTGTATGAGTGTATTTTATATTTGTGTGTTATATATGTGAGTATATGTATATTTTCAGATAAATACACAGACATCTTGTACTTCCTTTACTTATGAGAGCATTTTTGCTCTTTTTTTGCTGTATGTGTGTTATCTAATTTATGACATCCCAACAAACAGAAGTTCAGAATTCAGAATGATGTTACCCTTGTGTGGTATATGGCCATTCGTTTGTTCTTTAAACATCTGTTAGGTTCCACCATATTCCAGGCATTTTCCTAAAAACTGACAACACTGAGTTGATCACTTCTATCACTTATAACCTGTTAAATGCATTATGTTCACAAACAACTACAAACCAGTATATGAAGTCAATCAAAAATGTAGAAAAATGGGAACAAAACATCGCAGTGGAATTAAGGAGAGAGTGATTGGCTTTATAGGGCAAGACTGAGGGAGGAATTCCCTTGCCTTGGGGAGGCATCTATTTTGGATTTGGAAAGATAGAGGAAAGAAAGTTTACCAGGCAAGAGCAGGAAACTACTCTAGGTAGAGGGATGGGCAAATGCAAAGGCAGAGAGAAAGGTGACCCTGAGGACCCTTTTATATTCTCCTTTTTCAGGGAGAATATAAAAAGGCAAAGCATTTTAGGAGTGGAAAATCAGGCTGGATGGGTAGACAGGAAATCACATATCACAATTGCCCTATGCTACAAGTTAAAAAGCTTAGATTTTATCTTAAAAACCATTACCCAGTGTCTCTCGGAAAACTAGTACTATAGATATTTAATAGGTAAAACTTGAAGGAATTCTATGATCAAATATTTAAAATTCTGGATTGAACAAGTCTCTTTACTGCAGAATTCTTCAGGTTCATTACTGGTCTGAATTACGAATACATGTGGGCTCTCCAAGAGAGGGTTTCAATATCAATTTTTTAAGATATATCTGACCATTTATTTATTATTTGCTGACTTCATTTCTGATTCCCTGCCCTTTAGAATATACTGATGTAAATGCTGGATAGTCAGTGAAATGTTTTAAAACAGTAGAATGAATGAAAGACCTCACCAGTCTTGTGTTCCGACGTTTTTGCCATTATCCTCTGATGACAACGTGAGAGAACGAGCAGCAAGGAGACTAATTAAGAGGGTGTTAGCGGTCAGAAATGTGGTCCTCTTCTAAGCAGGGAAAATGGAGATAGGAAGCAAAAAATTGTTTCGGAAAACATAGTTTCTAGAATAATCTTTACCTACTGACTTTGCATCATATGCATTTCTTTAGGTGTGAATCTTGGGGGAGGAGAGTTGCAACGTAAAAAACTGTAGTGTGTCCTACATGTGGAGTGAAGATCAAGGCAAACACTAACTCCTTGCTAGTTTGTGCTTTGTCAACTTTTCTTCTTAAACAATTGGATTTTCAGCCAAGAAAGCTTCCCCTATATTACCCTCCAAAATAGAGTATGGTGGGAAAAGGGGTGAGCATCCTTTCTAATCTCAGTGGAGAGACCAGTGACAATGAACTCCAGCCCTGGGATTTAGACAAAGAGCAGAATCCCAAAACTGGAGTATACTGAGTCCAAACGCAGGTCCCCATACCTGAGAAGTGAGCTGAGAAGTTTTCCAATGCAGACGCAGAGTCACCCAAAATCACCAAACTGGGAGTGGAGTGGATTGGGGGACAGAAGAGTGGGAGAGCTCCATGTAAACCCAGGAGCACCAATGCTGTGTAACAAAGAAGGTGAATGATAGATCAGGCCCGCTCCCATGGGGCTAGAGGTAAGAAGCAATAAAAAAAATGTCATATTTCTTATTCAATACCCTTGAAAATGTGACTCTGCTATCAGCGAATGTAAATTCCAAATGCCTTCCTATATTTCTAATGTGGGCATAATTCCTGAAATTATCAAGGATAAGGAAAGGTATTTTTTTAATTTTATTTTATTGGTTATGCTATTACAGTTGTCCCAATTTTTCCCACTTTGCCCTCCTCCACCCAGCACCCCCCACTCCCTTGGGAAATCCCCCCACCATTGTCCATGTCCATGGGTCACACATAAAAGTTCTTTGGCTACTCCATCTCCTATACCGTGCTTTACATCCCTATGGCTGTTCTGTAACTACTGATTTGTACTTTTTAAATCCCCTCATTCTTCACTCATTCCCCCACACCACCCTCCCATCTGGCAACCATCAAAACACACTCCATATCCATGAGCCATCTCTGTTCTTCTTGTTTGGTTAGTTTGTTAGTATTTATTGCCATTTTATTGTTCATAGTTTTCATTTTATTTTTCTTATATAGTCCCTTTAACATTTCATATTATAATAGTTTGGTGATGATAAACTCCTTTAGTTTTTTCTTCTTTGGGAAGCTCTTTATCTGCCCTTTGATTCTAAATGATAGTTTTGCTGGGTAGAGCAATCTTGGCTGTAGGTCCCTGCTTTTCATATCTTTGGATATTTCTTGCCAGTCCCGCCTTGCCTGTAAAGTTTCTTTTGAGAAATCAGCTGACAATCTTATGGGAACTCCCCCATAGATAACTAACTTATTTTCTCTTCCGGCTTTTAAGATCATCTCTTTATCTTTAAACTTGGCATTTTAATTACGATGGGTCTTTGAGTGGGCCTCTTTGCATCCATCTTGTTTGGGACTCTCTCTGCTTCTTGGACTTGCATATCTATTTCCTTCACCAAATTAAGGAAGTTTTCTTTCATTACTTTTTTCAATAGATTTCCAGTTTCTTGTTCTTTCTCTTCTCCTTCTGGCACCCCTATGATGCAAATGTTGGACTTCTTGAAGTTGTCCCAGAGGCTGCTTATACCATCCTCATTTTTTTGGATTACTTTTTCTTCTCGTTCTGATTGATTGTTTTTTGCTTCCTTATGTTCCATATCATTGATTTGGTTCTTGGCTTCATCCACTCTACTGTTGTTCCCTGTAAATTGTTCTTTATTTCAATTAATGTATCCTTCGTTTCTGACTGGATCTTTTTTATGCTGTTGAGGCCCTCACTCCATTCCTCAAAGATCCTTACAACCAGTGTTTTGAACTCTGCGTCTGATAGATTGTGCATCTCCAGTTCATATTGCTCTTTTGTTCTGGGGTTTTAATCAGTTCTTTCATTTGGGCCATGTTTCTTTGTCTCCTTGTTTTGGCAGCCTCTTTGTGTTTGTTTCTATGTATTGGGTAGAGCTGCTTTGACTCCGTGTCTTGGTAACATGGCCCCATGCGGTAGATGTCCTGTAAAGTCCAGTGACAGAGCCTTCCCTATCACCCAAGCTGGGTACTCGATGTGTGCCCTTCATGTGGGCTGAGTACAACCTCTTCTTGTAGTTGAAACTTGGTAGCTGTTGGGAGATCCATGAGAGGGATTTCGCCAGGCCAGTCAGCTGCAAGGACTGGCTCTGAGCACTGACTACCAACCTCTGCTGTGCAGGGGCAGGTGATGGTGCTCTGATATGGTCTGTAGCTGTCCACTGGGTGTGCTGGCCCTGGGGTTTCCCTGGCGGTGCAGGCCAAGGTCAGTCCCCACCTGTGTTTTCCCTGCAGCCACCCTGCCTGTGCTGTAAAGCAATCTGAGATGGCTGCTGCTTGTGCTGGGCTTGGAGATTCCCAGGCAAAGCCAAGCTTTGAATCTAGGCTGGCCGCTGCTAGTGCCTGGCCTGGAGTTCACTGAGGCCAGCTGTTGCTTGTTTGAGAGGATTTAGGAAGCGGGGAAACAGGAGCCAAGACCAGCTATTCATATGGAAAAGTCTGTATGTTGGGTGGGGTGGAGTCTCTGGGGACCTCTAAGGCGGTGTTGAACAGTGTTAGCCAAGTTGATGGAGTTTCCGATATGGCACCAGTTTGCCAGTTTTGTTGGGGGAGGGTTTAGAATAGGGACAATGGCCTCTGCTCACCTTGATGCCAGGCACTTCAGTTTCTCTCTGTGTACCACTGGTGCCTTTCCAGCTGCTATCCCGGTGCTGGAGCTCAGAGGGAGTGAGTCTGAGTAGGTGAGTCCATGTGTGGGTTCTTTAAGAGGAATTGCTTGGGGCTCCAGAAGTTTCTTCCACCAACTTAATCTGCACCGGTTTTTGCAGCTAGAAGTTGTGAGGACTTATCTTCCTGGAAGTGGAACCCTTGGCTGGGGCACCCGGTATGGGGCTTGTACTCCTTGCTCCCAAATTATGCCTCCTGAATTTTTATCCACCACAAGTGTGTGTGGGACCAGCCTGTTCCCTGTCTGTGGGGAACACGCTGGTCTCAGTCTGGAAGCATCCTACCAGTCTGGATGGATGTAATTTCTTTAATTCCATGGTTGTCAGACTTTCATTCAACTCGATTCCTGATGCTTCTGAGTGATGTTTGATCTATACCTTAGTTTTAATTTTGATGTGGTTGTGTAAAAAGGCGAGCCTTGTCAGCCTATGCCTTCATCTTGACTGGAAGTAGTAAAGGTTTTTGAGTGTGAATTTGGAAGAGGCTGTGGGAATAGAAGTAGAAAAGAAAAAAACAAACAAACAAACAAACAAAAAATCTGAAAAGAGATTTTAGCAATGCCCATAAAATGAACCCAAGCAGGTGACACTTCCTCTTGCACAAACTGCTCACTCCATTAATACTTTTATGTCTATTTTAACCAACCCTAGCCTGAAAAATTCCTAAGTCTTGCAAAATAGCCTGAGATTTAGAAATTTGTAGCTACTTTTTCTCTGATTTGCGGAGATTATGAGAATCTTCATAAACACACTGCAGGTTTATCTGAACCAAGTGTCTGTCAGAAACCCTGGTCCAGAAAGCAAAGGGCACACAGCAAGTATTTTACTATCTTCTTCAGTGATTTTACAATTTTTCTGCTGCCTAAAAGGGTTCCTTTGATCTGAGGGCCTTGTGGACACATGAGAAGCATCTTGCTTTTTCTTTCTTGCTCTTGGTCTATCCCTTGCCTGTTAGGATTATGAGGAATTTGAATTTAAATGAGAATTTAAAAAGTGGCTGAAGCTGGTCAGAGCTGGAGTTATTCATGGGGATGTCAGTACTGAATAAGTTCACGGGATCAAAGCCATCGTCTGTTCCATGGCAGCTTTTGAAAACTATTTAGAATAAAACAAGTGGAGGAAAAATCCACCTTGTGCCAGACTGCAGGCTGCTGCTTAAACACACATCAAGGCGAAGCCGTAAAGCTTACAGTTCGCCCAGATACTGGGCGGAGAGCCGCAGCCACTTTTTGAGTATTTTTTCATCCTTTCCTTCCCTGAAGAAATGAGGTTGCCAACCAAAAAGTTGCACCTGATGTTCTCGGTTTCCTGAGAAGGTGTGTGCTTACCCAGTTTATGTCATCGTCACCCACGGAAGCTGTGTCGTGAAGCAGTTTGGGACGAGGAGAGGGTTTTAGGGACACAGTTAATCGAGGAGGAAAGGCTCGAGAACTGAGTTTTGTTTTCACCAATGAAGGGAGCGCACTAGAATGGGAGAGGTAAGGGAGAGGTATTTAACCAAAAGCCTCTGTGACTAGCTACTCTACCCCTGTGCTTTTATCAATATTTGCCGAGCGTTTGCAAATGGTTTTCTCTGCCACATAAACATGGTGAGTCGTTAAGTCACCTGAATGGTAGAGAATCCAAGAATGTTATAGAGGGTGTTTTTCTCAGTGCCTTCCAGATTAAATGTAGAGTACTAAACCCAACACATTCTGTTCTGCTGCAATGCAATGTTTGGTAACTAAAATTAGCAACTAGTCTGCACTGCAATTTGGTGATTGGAATGAAGTCCGTGATATGCAGAAGTCAGCTTGGTTTATATGTGATTCCTGCTTTCCACCACCCACGCCTGCCCCTAGGCTTAGATGGGTGCAAAATAGTAGAAGTAGAATTATAATCTTCAGGAGGAAAAGGAAAAAAAACAAGCAGTTCAGCTGTCGAAGTAGCCTATTCAGCTGTATTTGAAGGAATTTAGAAGCACAGCTAAATTTGAGGCTCTTAACTCAAGCTACCTTGCACCACTCATGTCCCCTGCTCATCTTAATGGCAGCCCTACCATCCCCAGACCTCTCCACACCCATTAATGCCTTTTTAATTGAAGTACTGCCCGTGTTATTACTGTAATATCTTTTGCTTATTTTTAATATCCACAGTGGCAGCTTTCAACAGTGCTGAGCTATCTGCCTGGGCCATCTGCATTAACTCCCCAGGTACGAATCATTACATTGTTTTGTTATTGCTTTGATTACAAAAAAATCAATAGAATGACCTGTTTCCCTAACTCTATTATTCTTAATATGCAATTTTTAGGAACCCATATTGCATTGTGAAAGAGATGCCTGCATTCTCATTCTACTTAATGTCTTATCATCACCTTGACATACATTGCCATTAAAGTAATCAATAACCACACCTTTAGAGTGAATGCTGTATGTCAGATACTATGCTATGCACGTCCGTGCATTATTGTATTTAATCCTTATACATCAACCTCATGAAGGAATTGTGAGGAATTTCTTCAAGATCACTGTATTTGAATAAATGGCAACCAGGACTTCGAGTAGGCCAGGGGACCAGGTTATAAATTATCCACTGGAAACGATATCAACTTTGGATTTGGATAGGGTAGGACTCATGATAAAATAAATTTTAAGCCTGGAAAATACTTTATTGCTGCTCAAAATTTGATGCATATTGGCAGCATCAGTATCACCTCAGAATCTGTTAAAAACGTGGTTTCTCAGGCCCTATCCAGACCCACTGAACCATAATTTTATTGCTCACTTGTTTGGTTCTCCGTCTGAGCCTTGGAAACAGGAGAGGACACTGAGTTATTTATGGGAGTGTGAACTCACAGGAGCAGCAAGCATTGTCTATAGAATACAAATGTGTCTTAAGTTTAATTTTTGTAAAAGTATAATTTTGAGGTATTTTAGTACAAAGTTATATGACAATAGTTCTGGATCCAAATAAATGTTTTTTATATAACTGTATGAAGACACATGGAATTTTTTTAATTAAAAAAATCTTCATAGTTTTAAAAATAGGAAAAGAAACTGATAATATTTCAAAACTCCTACTTCATGCTGAAATGTTCTTTCAAATATCCCTGACAAGTGGTCACTTAGTTTGTGTTTAAGGTCACTTAGTTAATGAGAAGAACTGTATTTCTTATCAGGCAGCTCATTCATTTTTTTAGAAGATCTAATGTTTTAAAGTTCTTTCAATATTGAGTTTAGTCGTACCTCATTATACTAATTTCACCTTCCAGAGCCAAGGAAAATGAGGAGCCCAACCTCATACCATTTCTTCAAATATTTGAAGACGCAGGTAATGTGTCTTCTTTTACTTAAGCATTGTAATTGACTATTTCAACTTTGACTCGTCTGACATAATTTCTAGATCCTGAGAGTTTTCTTTCTTTTAGTTTTTGTCTTTTAAAATATAGTACCCAAAAGACGACTATAATACCTGAAATGAGAGAGATGTCTGCCAGCAGAGGTAAAACCTTCCTTGTTTGAGGTGATACATGTCCATGAGGAAACTGAGTAACACTTTGGAGTATTTCTTTTAAACTGAAAATCAGTAAAATATGCAGATCTTCTTACTTTAATTGCTATAAAGCTGGATCCTCAGTATTCTTTCATTTGCACAGTTGATTTCAGTGTTTCTAAACCCAAACATAGGACTTTCTATTTGCCCCTGTCTATTTCACTCTGTGGGTCTATTACTTCAAAACTGAAATATTCATTCCATTTTGATCCTGCCCTCATTGATTAGTTTTCTCTAAACATTTGTCCCCTGAAACATAAAAACATAAATGAGGTGACTCACGATGAATGCATTTTTGTTAAACCCTTCAAGGGAATGACTGCTAGAATATGTCAGGGACCAAACAGAAGGTCACCAACCTGCAGTCCTTATGTCCTTGCTATTTAGATGCCAGTCTTCTGGCACTTTCCCAGTTCTTTAGAACTCCTCGGAGTGTAATGGCTCTGTGATAACATCTGGAAATTATTCCATTATCCTGGAATAATCTTAGAGGGAAGACAGGAACTCTTTTAAAGCAAATAGATGTTCTTTAAGTATCTCTGTTGTCTATCTTTGGAAACAATTCTCTTTGTACCATCTTTATTACACCCGTTTTCAATTTGAAGATCATTCTTTTGTGAAGACACAAAATATCACTGTAAACTTTGCTTTTATAATGTCATTTTGCATAACAGCTCCTTTGCTTACATTCTCTTTGCTCTAAATATACATTGTAGAGGGCTTTTACTTATCCTCAACATTTTGACGCACTCCCTGGATTTTTCTTCTCGATGCTATTCACACTGCTCTGTGCCATATCTCCCTATTGGTCCTTGGCCACAGTCTTCTGTGTACATCATCTCATTCCTAAAGAAATTCTTCATCTAAGTACACTCTGATTACAGCTTGGGGGGTATTTTAAGCATAAAAAACCAGCCAAATATTTAACTACTCTAAAGATGGATCCTCACTCAACATTCTCCCACTGGTACTTTAAGTCAACATATCCAAGATGGAAGCCATTATCTCTTTCTTCATCACTACTTATTTTCTTGTCTAACCAGGTACCCATGGCAGAAACCATGAGTGATTCCTTCACCCGTTTTTCCTCTGGGGCTCTACATTCATCCCCTCAGGAAATTCTTCTAGTTATCCCTTACATTTCTCTCAAATTCATCTTTTTCCCTCCATCATCTCTGCCACTGGCTGTGTAATCATGAAAGGTAGGATCATGGCCATTCATATCTGAATCCACTCCCCACATATAGTGTGATAAGCAGAATAAAGCCTCACAAAGATATCTGTGTCCTCGTTCCCAGTACCTGTGGATACCTTATATTTTTTAGCAAAGAAGAATTAAGGTTTCTGACTATCTGACTTTGAGACAAGGGAGGTTATGCTTGCTTATCAAGTGGGCCAAAGTAATCTCAAGGGTCTTTACATGTGGAAGAGAGAGGCAGAGGAGAAGGTCAGACTGATGCAATGTGAGACTCGGCCCGCTCTTGTTTTCTTGCAAGACGGAGGAAGGAGCCACAAGTTCAGGAATAGTTAGATTCTAGAAACAGAAAAAGTCAAGGACTTCGATTATTCTGTGTAGTCTTCAGAAAGGAACATAGCCCTGCTAACACCTTGATTTTAGCCAGTGAGACCTGTGTAGGACTATTGACCTCCAGAACTGTAAGATAAATTTGAGTCGTTTGAAGCCACTAGGTTTCAGGTAACTTGTTACAGCAGGTATAGGAAACTAATGCAGGGAGCACCTGCCACAGAGTCAGAGTCTGAGGCATGTTTACGGAGTGACTGCGTGTGTTCCTGAAATCTCAGCTCACTGAACATAATCATGGTAGACTGTTGAGTTAGGGATTTTCTCAAACTTCATAGGATACTCTGATGTTTGTCTTAAAGAAGGCATATATCCCAAAAGCACTACTACCCTTTCAGGCTCTGTGTCTCATAGAGAAATAACAAGCAGCCCCCTTAACTTCTGAGATGCCCCTAATGGATGTTGGTGGTTACCTGGATCCCCATCATGATATAGAATGGTGAAACATTCTTGATTAAACTTTGCTTTCTTTCAATCTAGAAGAATTTTATAAAACAATAGACTCGACTTAAAATACACACCCTCCATCTCTTCAACCTGGAGCATCTTTACCTAATTAAAGTAAATCTGGCTCAGTTTTCAACACACTGTCTTTTACACATCTTCCCATCATCATACGCTACTCCTTGGGACCCGAGGCAAGCATAATAGGTCAATTCACTGGGGTTTTCTACATTATCCACAAGAAAAAGAGGTAAGTGGTGGTAAACCTGAGAAGGTATTACCCTGTTTGTGCTCCCAGTCTTACACTCTGAGACACAAAGGAAAGCAGGCTGTGAGATTGAAGGTAAGCAATAAGAAAGGAAAACTGCTGAAAGTCTCCTGTAGCCAGTCTGAGACCCCTGGTCCTCACCTTCCCTGTGGTCCTTGTGTGGTTCTGACTCCTAACTTTCTGCAGTCTTAATTTTGTGACTAGCCCAGGATCCGATATCCAAATCTCCTGTTTTTTTTTTTTTTTAATTGTTTTAAATTGGGTTTACAATTCTTGCAACTAGAAGAGCCCTGGCAAATATAACTGTCGTCATATAAGTCAGGGTAATTAAATAAACAACAAAAATAAGTGATTCACAAAAACTGGGTCACAGCACCCAGAGAGTGGCTGGAAATGACCCCACTCCCAAAGGTGGTAAAATAGTATGACCTGTACCTAAACAAGGACTATTTTGTTGATTGTTGGGGTGGACTGGAAGGTCTTCAAAGAAAGCAAATGCATGTCTCTAATTGTTGTAGGTCATGCAATTAGCCTTCCTTTGCCCACAGCATTAGTTTTCAAAGGGTGAGTCCCGGATAAGCCATCCCACCTAGAAACATATCAGCAACAAACACATTCAAGGCCCCGCCCCAGACCTATTTCATCAGAAATTCTGGGACTGGGGTCAAGCAGTCTTAGGTTGAATAAATCTTCCAGAGGATTCTAATTCATTCTAAAGTTTGGGACTGGCTTTCCTACATGTTAACCATACCATTGTGGTTTTGTTTTTTTTATCATGTTGGTGGTGGTAGTGGAGTTTGTTTTTTTGTTTTGTTCTGTTTTGTTTCTGCACTTAGTTTTGTTTCAAATAATGATATATGACATATGAAGAATTTATGAAATATCAACCCACTTTATTGCAGAGCTATTAAATCTCCACCCAGCAGCCTGGAAAGAGCATGAAAAGGATCAGCAGTATGAATCTCACAAGTAAGTCGGCAAATTAATTTCAGGTGGATTTTTTGCTGAACTTGGGTAATTTTCAGCCTGATAAAGTATATATTTTCTATGATAGATCAAAAGCATTTTAGAGATTAAAATACTATTAGCATATTGAATATGAATATATAACTTTTTAGTTCAAATAAAGAAAAATGGGTATTTTAAGGCAGATTTCACATTAACTTTATGCTCTCTTACAACTCTCATTGCAGTTTTTCTTTTTCATTTCCTTAGAATTCCTTAAGAGTTAAAAGGTAAACATATATTTCATTTTTTGAGTTGACTGTTAGAAAGAATACCCTACATTGAGGTTGCATTTCTGGGAGAAATATTTCATTTTCAGGTAAACCAAGAAATCTTGGCTCTGGTTACCCAAGTTTTCAATATGGCTGTTGGAACCAGCTACCCTGGTGGGGGACACTTAGAATAAGAGGCATGGTAAGTGGGCACGGCACTTCCGACATTCCTAGGGAGAACAGTGTTTGCCCCTTGAGGCTGGAGACTTAATTCAGTTCTGCACTAACTTCATGGATCTACAACCTGCAGTATAGAAGAGAAAAACTGATTACATTCAGTGAAATGGACAAATATACCAGAATAAGAAACCCTGTTAAAATGTTGGCTATATTCCCCAAGACAAGCAATGCTATCATTATCATAATATACTACCTCTCTCACATTGTTGTGAAATATAAAACACAGCAACTCACATAGCTTTAATTAGCTGTATTTAGTACTTTTTATGGCCACTGAACATGGTACTCAGATTACCATATGTTAGCATATAATTTGCATATATACCTCAAGGTATTTGCTTTTATGGCTATTACCTTTTGTGGCACCCTATTTCAGTAATGACTCTAATGCAATATAAAAAAAGAGATTTCTGATTCAATTCAGTTTACAATCTTGGGAGTTTTAGAATGGAAAATTCCATGTTTAATATAAAATGCTTCAAAAAAATGTTTGTGTTTTCTTAATGTAGTCAATCTGCCTCAGTACTTGTCTGGCAAACCCCTGATAGGTGCCCCAGTGAAAGCATTTACTTTCATTTGAGCTCAGTAAAGGTGTATTTTATAAGTAAGGCCTGGGGTATAAATTGCTTCATGTTTGCTTAAAAGAAAGTTGCATACCCAGTTTAATGAATCTTACCAGTCTATCAGCAGCTAAAGGCCCAGAGAAAGAAAAATAACAGCTGCAGCTAGAGAATTCGGAGAAAGGTCAGAGGTCAGTGCCTGCATCTGCATTCACTGGGAGACAGAGAGGAAAATAAAGGGTCTCTCTTTGTTGCAAGTCAGCACTATTTTAGAAAGTGCAGATACCGACTTAATTACCAATGTTCCCTTTTGCTCTGGGGTGCTTTGGCGAGCTATAAATCAATACTTAAGGTCACATTGCTAAAAGCATGACAAAAAAATCAGCCTTTCTCGCACTTCAGAGCATTGTTTTGTGCTTCTTCCCCAGCATTACCAGGGTTCGATATCAGATGGAAACAGAGGGCTGGAGTCATTACAGAGGGAACCAGAATTATGGAAACTGATGTGCAAAGTGGGCCTTTTGAACTCCATGCAACCCTTCAACTGTGTCAAATCTCCTGTCATTACTTGATTATGTGTTGCTGATTAGTTTATTTTTAATCCTTCTACCCAATTCTTAAAACTAATTGCATAAATTTTACTGTGAATTATGTGCCAATAGGGAAGAAAGCTAACAATTTTTTTTAAAGATTTTATTTATTTATTTTTAGAGAGAGGGGGAGAAACAGCAATGTATGGTTGCTCCTCACATGGCCCTCACTGGGGACCTGGCCTGCAACTCAGGCATGTGCCCTGACTGGGAATCGAACCGGGACCCTTTAGTTCCTAGCCCGCGCTCAATCCACTGAGCTACACCAGCCAGGGCCTAACAATTTTTTTAATTCAAAAATAATTTCAATATAATGTGCTTTGGGCCGCTTATACCTTTTTATTCACCTTTCTGTCAACATGCTCTAAGAATCCCTACATCTGATTTCGATAAGTAGAAGATTATTGCTCTGTTTGTCTAAAATTGGTGCCAGTCCTTCAACTGATAACTGTCCTCATTAACCAAGAGAGAGAAACTATACTTGTGCATAATATGCCAATGAAAAATAATAATTTCAAGGCAAGATAGTCTTAAAATAACTTACTTTGATGGTCTAAAAAAGTCAAAAAAGAATCCCTTTTAGATTTGCATGCATCGAAGGAACTCTCTTTGAGACATAGCTAAGGTTTGGTTTACAGGGCACTCTGCCATGTTCGCGTGGGATGACCACAGCATGATTGTGACTATTCCAATGAGCAGGGCTGCCATCATGGGTCGGACCAAGCATCCAACAGGGTGATTTGGTTATTAAGACAAACAAAATAATTGCATTGGTTTTGCTAGGGGGAAAGTGAACCACATCGTACATGAAACATCTTTAAATATTGAAGTTTTACAGCTTGTCTAGACATTGACAGTATCTGTAATGGTTTAACTTTCAATGTGCACTGTATGAATTAAATATTCTTTGGAAGTAGGTAAGGTGCAGATTATGGATATATGAATATAATATCAACAATTGCTGTGCACCATCCCCATTTCTCTATGGTTTTCTTTAGTTAAAAAAATTCTGATTTTTTTCCAGAGCTATTTAATTCAGCCCAAGTTTTTATTTAACTTATGCCATCTAGACTGGTCTTTGTGCAAGTTTCTTTCTTCTAAAGATATCCAATTTAAAGAGTCTATGCTATGTATAAACATCCTCTGATTGTTATATCAGTGAATCATATGATTTTGAGCAGGAATATGCATTACAAGGCATCTGGTTGAACCTCCTTTATAAACTAGTGAGAAAACAAAGAGGTTATCTCACGTCACTGTGAGGACTCAGCTGAAAAGAATATTGCAACTTAGTAACTGCTTCCTTTGCAGGGAAATTTTCCGACAAGTAAAAGGCACTAGGATGTAGGACCACAAGTGTTTACTTATCTGATTATCTCTACCAAGTCCCAGTGATAATGCAAAATATGTACCTTTCTCAGATTGGACAAAGGAGATTTAACTTAAAAAGAAATGGTAGCATATACTGTAATCACAGCTTTTATTTTCCCAGACTTTACCATCAGAAAAATGTGAAATTGAAAGTAGAGTTTCATTTACTATTTATTCTCTCATGAAAATGGGAAATAGATGGAAAAGGCTGTTCATTTGGTTGCCACAGAGAGTTCTCCAGAATGAGCACACATATTATTATAACTGCTCAGATTATAAAACCCAAGTCGTAATTGAAGATAGTATCTCCCCTAAATACTGAGGGCAATCTGCCCCTGGCATCTAGCACCCCATTCTGCCTTTAGGGATCCATTGAGCATATGCACATTCCATCAGCCGGAGTCTGCCAGCATGTAATTTCTCTCTAGGGTTTCACCATTACCCGATTTGAATGCTAAGAAGATGCTCATAATTGCTTATTATGACATTAGACAAGAGAATTCAAGTCCCATTTGATTGTAATGAGTTTGTGGAGTCTCTGCCTTTTGTGGGCCCAATCGCATACAGAATTGAACTTAAGGCATCTATATTGAAACAGAATTACGCTTGAACAACTGAGCGTGATGCTTGGACCTTGTGCATTTAAATTGTATTCGGTTACTTTCTCCAGTCTATTGATAGAAACAGAAATAATGTATACATTATTAAATCTTTCAGCAGACACACTCAAACATCTTTCCAAATTGGCATTTATTTTCCCAGGTTACCTCTGAAACAATTCAGACTTACTGTCTCCATGTTGCAGGTAAGCAAATTAAATGGTAAAAATGATCAAAATAGTTCTTTAAAATGATGTACGAAGTCGATGGCAAAATCACTCAATTTTATATGTAGCATAAAACTTAATAGGAGAAAGTAAAACCGAATGTCATGGGCAGGTATGTGCATTGAAAACACCTATTTAAAATTAAATGAAACACCTCTGTGACTATTTGCGTATGGAAAATGCTTAAGAAATTACCAGTGAATGTCCTCTATCCTCTTTTTACAGGAAAGAAAGTCAAAGATGCCTTATTATGATAACACAGAACACAGATACAAGAAAAGGGCCCAAAGAGGTACAAGATCACGTTTGATTTCTAAGTGAAAAACTAGGAACCATTTGAAGTGCTTAGGATTTCGTCATTCTGTGCTTTGATAAAGCATCTGCATTTCCAATTTACTCACAGTAGTAACCAGATGGCTGAAGGAAGGAAACAAGGATGAATTGGATTCCAGTGGAAGCACACTGAGACCCCAGGGCCTTCCATTCAAAAGGAAGTCTGAAACTGTCCAAAACGTGGAGGCACGTGGGTAGGTATTACAGGGAAACAACTACTAATGCACAGGTAAATTCGTGATCTTAAAGTATACAGACACATATAGGTTTAATTGCGTCCCCCATAGAGTAAGGTTTTTCATTGTCAACTTAAAAATGCAGTTTGGCTCTTCTGAAAATAGCACTGAATTCTCTTCATCTCAAGCTGGCTCTGAATTATTAAATAAATATTTAATTGTGGAAAAGCTGTGAGTTAAAGCTCTGTTTTCAAGGGAACACTACCAAGCACTTTTTAAAGAATATGAAATATGTGTTTCTCTCTCTTACAAACTTTAGTTGGTCATTTCACTCTTAAACGGAACACCTAATTTTAAAAGTAAAGTCACTAGATTAGAAATGGAATAAAGTTCTAGTTGTTTATTTATCTATCACCAATTTACTGGTGACCTTAGGCAAACCGCTCAATCTCTTCATTTGGTTTGATTCACACATGTATGACGCACCAGGCTTTCAAGTTGAACAAAATGGTTACTAATATGTTCCACATAACTAAGCTAGCTTCTCAATGTCAGGCTGAATATATTGTGAAGTTACTTATCTATTATCTCCTACTTTTAAAAAATAACAATAATTAAAACCAATAGTATCTCAAGTCAATAGTATATTGAGTATCAGCTATTTGGCAGGCACCAAGCTAATGTGCTAGAAATACAAAGATGAATAAATGGAGCTTCCCTATAGGAGTTCAAATCTGTATAAAGGACACCCTGGCCCAGTAGATCTGTTGGTTGAAGCACCATCCTGATATGCCAATGTTGCAGGTTCAATCCCCGGTCAGGGTATGTACAAGAATCAACCAATGAATGAATTAATAAGTGGATCAGCAAATTGATGTTTATCCTTTCCTCTCTCTCTAAAATCAATAAAAAAATTTAAGAATAACTGTATAAGGAATAACTTCTCCATCCCCAACAAATTACATAGTACCTCCAATAACCATTACACAAAGCTGTTTTGCATACAAAGGGGCTAGACTAAACTCTGTTTTCTCCACTTATAAGTCATGAACTTTGCAAGTTAATGAACATCTCTCACAATAAATCTCAGTTTCCTCACCAGCACAATAGGAATAATATCAGTATGTAGCTCACGCTGTTGCTATCAGACTTGAATGCCATAATTCAAATAAAATAATCAGTGCCACACTTGACAGCAAGCACTAAATGTTAAATAGCAATTAATATTATAATCAAAGAGATAAGTGTAAAATGTTTACATAATGTAAGGTTATATATAAAATACCATTTAATGTTAATATAAAGGGATTTTTATATAATGTTTTTATATTAACAAATTAGATAATGAAAATTGTTATGGACGTAATTTATACCCCCTTAATCCTCAGTACTTCAAATGTGACCGTATTCTGACACGGGGACTTTAAAGAGGTATTTTAAGGTTAAATGATGTCATACATGTGGGTCCTAATCTAATCTGACCACTGTCCTTAGAAGTAGAAGAAATTAGGACACACAAAGAGACACCAGGGATGTGCTTGCCCAGCTAGAAGAACAGGTGAGGACAGAGAGAGACGGCGGCCATCTGCAAGCCGAGGCGAGAGGCCTCGGGAGAAACCACACCTGCCAACACCTTGATCTCTGGATCTTGCTTGGACTTTCCAGCCTCTAGAACTGTGAGAAAATAAGTTTCTGTTGTTTAAGCCACCCAGTTTGTGGTATTTTATTGTGGCAGCCAGAGTAAATCAATACAAAAAGAGAAAGGATGTTAAATATGCTCACGCAGCAATGATTAAAAAATGTGCAGGTTGTCTTAAATATGTCAGCTTCTGAGCATGTGCTTTTAAAAATTAGTTTTTTAAAAAAATAATCTATGTACAGAGGAAGAATATTCAAACAACTTGAATATAAAATAAAAAGTAGCTTTCCCTTTATACTTATGAAATGAAGATATTATCAGTATATTTCTGACCAAATATATACATATGTTATGTATAGTACATATATGAATGCATGGTATATACAGATAAATGCATAGTGTATACATATGAATATGTAGTATATATATACTTGGTGTATACATATACAGCCACATACACAGCATGAATTTTTTATGTGACATATAGACGACCTGTAGTTCACATACCCTCAAGAGTGTGCAACAGTTAATTCAGGGTCATCATTCATCCGTTATTGCCACCAGAGAAGAATAGGCACGTCACTCCACAAATGTGAGTCAGTTACAAGCAAGCCTTGCACGGTGGTTTTCAGGTACACACGTGACACAACATCCAACACAGAACTTCAGACACAGTATGAACTCAGCGAGTGTCTGTTAATTCCATGTGCTTGTTCAACGATGCCTCAGATGATAAGTTTTATGAAACCAGATGCACATGGTTTCACTGCACATAATAAGCTCTAATGTTTGGTCAGGTCTATGTGTGAGCAGCTAGATGCATATTGATATGTATGTGAGATTCAGGGATTTGGCTAAACACTCCTTTGTATCACTTTATTGCGTTCATTTGACATACATTCATTTCTGCTTTAACTAGGTGCCAAATAAAAAACGTAACCTTTAACTGTCATCCTGTTCTCTGTAAGTCTGTCTCTATTTTGCTTGTTAGTTCAGTTTGTTCATTAGAGTCCACATGTGAGTGAAATCATATGGTATTTGTCTTTCTCTGACTGGCTTATTTCACTTAGCATGATGTTTTCCAGGTCCATCCATGCTATCACAAAGGGTAAAATTTTCTTCTTTGTTTACAGCCTAGTAGTATTCCATTATGTAAATGTCCCATAGTCGTTTTTCCCACTCATCTACTGATGGACACCTGGGCTGCCTCCATATCTTGGTGATTGTGAATAACACTGCAATGAACATAGGATAAGGGTGCATATGTTCTATTGAATTAGTGTTTTGTATTCCTTTGGATACATTCCCAGAAGCGGGATTCCTGGGTCAAAAGGCAGATCCGTTTTTAATTTTTTGAGGTATCTATCTCCATACTGCTTTCCACAGTGGCTACAACAACCTGCATTCCCACCAACAGTGGAAAAGGATTCCCCTTTCTGCACATCCTCGCCAGCACCTGTTTATTGATTTATTGATGAGAGCCTTTCTGACAGGTGTGAGATGGTATCTCATTGTGGTTATTCAGGTCTTTTGCTCAGTTTTTAATAGGGTTGTTTGTTTTTTTTCATTGTTGTTGTTTTATAAATTTTGGACATTAACCCCTTATCAGGTGCATTGGAAAATATGTTCTCTCATTCTGTAGGTTGTCTTTTTATTTTGTTCATAGTTTCCTTTGCTGCGTTTAAACTTTTTGGTTTAATGTAGTCCCATTTGTTTATTTTTTCTTTTGTTTCCCTTGCCGGGGGAGATATGTACGATACTATATTGCTAGGATTAGTGTCCAAGATTTTACTATCTGTGTTTTCTGTGATTTTTATGGTTTGGGGTCTAACATTTAAGTCTTTAATCCATTTTGAATTTATTCTTGTGTGTGGTGTAAGAAGTTGGTCTAGTTTATTTTTCTGCATGTATCTACCCAATTTTCCCAACACCATTTATTGAATAAACTATCTTTGGCCCATTGTGTATACTTGCTTTCTCTGTTAAATATTAATTGACTATAAAGGTGTGGGTTTATTTATGGGCTCTCTATTCTGTCCCATTGTCTATGTGTCTGTTTTTATGCCAGTACCATGCTGTTTTGATTACTATGGCCTTGTAGTATAGTTTCATATTAGGTAGCATGATTCCTCCAACTTTGTTCTTATTTCTCAGGATTGCTGTTGGTATGCAGTACCTTTTGTGGTTCCATATAAATTTTTGAATTATTTGTTCTAGTTCTGTAAAATACATCATTGGACTCTTGATAGGAACTATGCTGAATCTATAAATTGCTTTGGGTAGTATGGACATTTTAGTGATGTTAATTATTTCTACCCATGAACACAGTATGTGCTTCCACTTATTTATACCTTCTTTAATTTCTTTCTTCATTGTCTTACATTTTTCCAAGTACGAGTCTTTTACACCCTTGGTTAGGTTTATCCCTAGGTATTTTATTCTTTTTGAAGCAGTGGTGAATGGGATTGTTTTCTTAAAGATGGGGGCAAGTCAGGAGGTGGAGAGGTTGAGCAAAAAGAAAGAAGGACTCAAGGACATGAACAACAGTGTGGTGATTGCAGGAGAGAGGTATAAGGGGACTAAATGGTAATGGAAAAATAAAATAAAATTTTTAAAAATACATAACCTTTCATTTTTTTGCTGCTTCACAAGTGTCAGAGAATCTAAAAGTGAGGATGAACTTTACCTGAGATATAAAATCTGTGAGCCAAAGCTATAATTCAGATTCAATTACAGTTTTCCTCAATTTCTAGGAGTTTTCTGCAGCTTCTTGGGAAATAGCAGAAAGGGAGAAGAATTATGCCGTTTTGTTTAAAACCATAACTCCTACATGACGTAAGAGCATTACACTGGGCAACTCCTTTATTCTGTCTTCCTACCATGTTTGTAAGTAGGATTAATACTGTCTCAGGTACCTAATAATAAATTATTATTTCTGAAAATTCTGTGAGTTGACTGGCTGGTTATTTTGCTCATCTTTCCTGGGTTCTCTCAGGAGGCTGCATTCAGCTGGTGGGTTCTCTGTGGGCTGGGTTCACCTGGGCTTATACAGGCTCACCTGAGTCACCTGGACTGCCGTCTCTCTGTCTGACGGTTGACTGGGACTTTCAACTCTGGAATTCACTTTTTCCCTTGTGGCTCGTCAACCTTCAGCACCCTATGACAAAATTCTTCCATTAGGATGAAAGCTTTATTTAAAAATATCTTATTTGATATTTCAATAATCGTTTATTATAATTTGGCTTTTAACTTTATGACTAAGTTTGACCTTTTTGGAGAAAGCCTGTTTTTGAAAAAAACATGAAAAATCATTTTCACTTTTCATTGTTTTACATTTACTTTGCTATATATCTTTGATGAAAGTGTATCCAAAATTAATTTGATATATTTTCAAAATGTTTGAAAATTGATTTTGGGCGAGGAGAGAGAGAGAGAAAGAAAGAGAGAAAGAAAGACTGATTTGTTGTTCCACTTATTCATGAATTCATTGGTTGCTTCTTGTATTCTTGTTTGTGCCCCGGCCAGGCATCACACCTGCACAGGGACAGCACTCTAACCCACTGGGCTACCCAGCCAAGGCCTACTTTTAATATTTGTAATTCTTAAGATCATTACTGTCATTAGAACATAAGTTATGTAAAAATCTTGATTAAAATAATGTAATTAGTGATTTTGCTAAGGTAAATATTACAGAATAAATATATAATAAGTTATATGTTATCTTTATTTTATTAATCATCCTAACATCATCAGGCTGTATCAGATTATGCAGATATGCACAATAATATAATTTAGTTGTTTTTACTATTTTTTAAATTCGTTGGTATAAAAACCATACTTTTACATATATTTTTAGATTCTGACAGCAAAAAGGAGGGCTAATTTATCACACAAGGAGAACATATTCTTTTAAGCTGTTTGTAAAATTAATTTATAATTTTTATACATTTAACTACATGCATGTGGGTTTCCATTTGTACTCTTCCCCCAAGCCCTGTGAGTATTATGAACAGGTCTGATTATTGAAATTTCTTAAAGAAGGGAGTAGCATGATCAATAGACTCTCTTCTGGAAGGGTGAAGGAACAAAGTCTGCTACATAGGAATACATAGGAAGGACAAGAGGCCATTAGCAAACTACCACAAAGACCTACTTCACAATATAACATGAATTTTAAGGAAGTCATTCAGTGTATCAAGGCTATAGATTCTTCTACCTTCATGCCACAGTATAGCCATGTTGAGAGGAACCATCAGTTAAAATGCAAATAGACATACTAAGGGTAGACCCAAACTCTAAAATAATCGCCAAGTACCCATGCATTCCTGGGCCATAGTTTTCATTTAAAATAGCACAAATTACAAACAGCCAGTACTTGATAATGAGCCAAAAATAATGTTTCCCGAATTTGCCTCAGATTTCACTAGACACGCACGCGGTTACCAGGTCTCACTTCACGTCAATATGCCATTTTGTAGTCCACCAACGTCAGAATAAGCTGCTGGGTGGGGTGACTCTTCTGCTCAGTGCAACCTGTCAAAGTCTGACTACTTGAGATTGCTGGAAGTAAAAACCTCATACATATTCACAAATGACTACTTCACTCAGTTTATTATACCTCTGCCCAAAATAAGCACATATAGCCTGTTTGATGCCCGTGTTACCAAGAGACCAAACTCTGTTATATATTATGATGACACCGCACTTTTTATGGCAAAGGGTAATAGCTTTTGGGAGTGTTGCTAACTGTCCATTAGATGAATTGGAAATTGAAAATGAGAATTCACCCTCTATTAGGGTTATAAGATTTAGAAAGAAAATATTGCATGAGGTACGCTCAAAAATTATTTGTTATTTATTTAAAATTCATCTGATAAACTGATTCTTCAAAGACAGTGCCTGGGTTTCCATTATTGTAATTTCGTGTCTTCAGTATTAGCCCAGTGTCAGTACTCACTACATACACAGTAAATGTTTCTTGAATGAATGAATGAATGAATGAGCAAGCATAAAAGAAGGTTACTAGAGGATAAAGTAAAGGAAAAGGGGAGAAGGGAAGGTCAACTCAAGTCCTAAAATTCACTGCAGATCTTTTGCAAAGCTGAGTAATGGAATTGGTTGGTGATGCCGCAGAGGAGTAGCATCTAGCCTGCTGCATCTCAAAATTTCCTAGAAAGCTTTTTAAAAATAGCAACATTTGGGCTCTACCAATTGAATGAAGTCTCTAGAGATATGGTCCTGGCATAATATTTTTTAAAAGCTCCCCCGGGTATTACTAAGGTGCAGCCAGGGTTTAGAATTACTGGCTCATGGCCTCTTGAGGCATGCAAAACCCTGCAGTAGAAGGAGTCTGGAAAAAACAAACTATAAAATTAAAAGACATTGAATGAGGTGTGATTCTAACACCCTTCTCTAATAACTTCACTTGAGTGAGTTTCTTATTTTAATGCTTGTTTCTGCTTCTGCTTGATACATAATTTTCTTCCCAATGATGTGAGTTCTTGGCTAATTTCTAGAGAGTCTGGGAATCGAATGCATGTTGTGACTGAATGGCCCTGCAAACGAATGGGTATGGTGAATCTGTCTTCAAATAGTTGTTTGGAAAAATAAATAGCATCCATGGCCAGGTAAAGAAAATAGTTAACGTTAGCAATTTTGTTAACAAATCCAGGAAACAGACTTGCTACTGGCAAACTAAACAAATGTGTGCCACACATGACCTTCAAAGTCATTGATCTGAGAGGTCATAAACAATACCCAACTGACCCATCAGTCTGTGTCCTCGAATTAAGAGATCCTGTCATGTATATTCCCCTTTGTAGTGCCTTGCTGCCAATAAGGAAAACTACTTTAAAAATATATATATTGAACCAGGTTATATGTGATCATTAATCACAGACTCTCTCCAGGACTACCGTCATAAATACTGCATCTGCATAAAATTCCCTGCTGAAATTACTTTGCCATCTTTTCTGCCTTCTATGGAAAAACAACACATTTGGAAGAAAGAGGAAATAAAAAGGCACAAAGAGAAGAAACAAAAAAAGAAAAAGAAAATGTGCTGCCTTTTAAATGTTAAAGTATTTATATTACAATATTTTAATTATTTCAAATTTCATTCATAGTTATTAAAAATTGCTTTTAAATGTGCTAACACTTTCTCATAGCAATATTTTGATGGCAACATTAAACATGATACTTTAACTTAATTTTTTATATTTTAGCATTATTCTGTTACCACCTATGCTTTCATAGGGAAATTCCACACTTTGTGACCCTGGAAACATACAAGACAACAAATAGAAAATTAAGTAGAGGGTCTGGGAAGGGGCCCGGAAGCTGAAGCTTTATGAATATCACAGTGAATTTGCTCTGGTCCACCAGCATTATATTTGCAGATGTAAACAATAGATCTTTCCTCCTGTTTATTATTTTTTAAAATCACATCAAATTATATAGGCATATACAATTCTAATAATACAGAATTGCAAAAATAAAAATTGAAAGACCTTTTTCATTGACCCTCATGTTACTCTTAAGAGATTATTGCTTTTAGCATTTAGTATGTGAAATGTACCAATTTTCAAGAGTCTTCACATAGTTATTGAAAGTTTATATACAGTGAAATTTAGGGTGCCCTGTGAACAATTATCTTCCAGGAAACCTCCATACACACCAACTTGCATACTGTCCCCAAGGCCACAGAATAGAGAGGCTCACAGACTAAATTATCACATAGCTTTTGAAATCAGTTTAAAGCATACAGTGAGAGCAAGGGTGAGAAACTGCGGGTTGATAATCTTCGGTAGTGTAAGAGAGACAGAAGGGCCACCCTACCTGAGTACTGGGTGAGCAATGTTCACACCTCCTATCTCTGTAACAGATCAGCCTTCCCTGTGAATGTGGTTGCAAGTTGTAGAGCCAAGATTTGAACCGAGGGGCTCAGGAGATGAAAGATTCCTGGAGCCAACACATACTTCCACGTTCCCAAAGACACAGAGCAGTTCCATTTGGCCAATAGCTATACCTTGCCAATTAGCCTGATGAGGAGCTATAATTTATTTGTACTTCTCAGATACTTGGGGTCAGAATGACTGTCACCCATGGGTGCCTGATTTAAGGCCTCATGAATATTTATTGCTACCTTGGCCCTTGCATGCTTTCCTGTCCATCTTCAGCACTCACAAGCTTACTTACTTTATCTATATCCAACATATCTTCCAAGTTACTTTCTCCTTCACTTATTTATTTATTCTCCATATTTGTTTTCTTACTTTCTACAGAAAATAATGAAACATTCTTAAAGCAGAGAAACTTTCATTATACAAATTTTATACTCATTGTGGTAGAGTGGAATTGTCATAACTCTGCTCTCAAACCAGTTCATTTGGATTCAAATTCCAGCCCCACCACTTACTAGCTGTGTAAATGTGGGTGAGTCACTTAATCTTTCTGTGCTTCAGGTTCCTTCTCTGATGATACTTAGAGTACCTACCTGCTAAGGTTGCTGTATTGCTTAGGTGGCTTATTCAAGTAAAGTATTCAGAATAGTGCCAGAAACTTAATAAGGACACAAGAGGTATGAGCTCTTATGATTTCTAGCCCTTTGGAGTGCTCTTAGCTGGAAGCCTGACCAGAGGGAACTGAGAGGCAATATCATTGTGTTTATGAGTAAATAAGTCTTCCTATGTATAGAGAGCTTGTGACTTATGAAGAATGCGCAAGTAAATGATCATTTTAAGATTTCAAAACCACTCTATGAATAGGTTCTATCCCCTACATTTTACAGACCCTGGACCTGAAGCTCTGGGGCAGGGGTGTCCAACCCACAGCCCATAGACCACATGTGGCCCAGGATGGCTCTAAATGCAGCCCAACACAAAATCGTAAGTCTACTTAAAACATTATGAAACTTTTTTTGTGATTATATGTCACAATGTATTTAGTATGTGGCCCAAAACAACTCTTCTTCCAGTGTGGCTCAGAGATGCCAAAAGTTTGAACACCCCTGCTCTCGGGGCAGGGATAGATTGCAGAGAGGAACACATTTAGTAAGTACCAGGCCATGACTTGAATCCAGGCCTTTCGAGCCTGCTTTCTGCACGTTCTCCATCTCAATATAGCTGCTGTGCCCGGGGGGCTGCCAATAATTTCTCCCTGCCTGAGAAATAAAGGGCTTCCCTTCCCAAGATCTCCTTTCTCCACACACTTAGACTAATGTATGAAAATTCTTTATAAAGTCAACAGAAGACTTAAAAATGCTTCTCTCAAACTCATAACATAGTGATTAATTTACATTATTGCATAAACATCTTATGACTATCCATCTATAATCATGTCTGGGGGTTAAGTGTTAATAGTTGAGACACTCTGGGAGGTTAGAAGAGTGGAGAAGGTGGGTTCTGGAAAGGGTGGGCTGATTCCTAGGATTGCTATAAAAAGTTTATGTAAACAAGTATCAATTTGCCTTATTTTTAGGTGCCAACTACAGCACCATGCATTGTCATATTTAACACTTTATTGTAATTCAATCTCTTTGTTCAAAAAATGGTTTAACAATGTAAACAAAATATAGGCACAAAGGAGAAAATTCTTATGTATCTCTTTAATTCATTTACACAAATATAAGTGTAGGCCTGGGAAAACCTGAAGACTTCACCTTGTCTCTCCCCTTGCCCTCTGTGGGGGCATTGTATTGAGTCAATTTTCAGCAACTGTAATTGGGGGGCAGGGGGTACATTAATATAAAGAAATGCTGGGCAAGTAAAAGAAAATCAAGTAGAAGGAAATAAAGTGACTGTTGACAAAGGACAGGATCCTATTGCCCCTCTCCTCTCTGGTCTCCCTACCTCCCCACCACACACAAAGAGCAAAGCGAAATCAAACTACCTGCCAAACCAGACTTCCTCTCTCTCACATGTGACCAACTTGGAACACGGCTCCACACTGGAAGGACTGTCTTTACTTACAGCGTGCATTCTTTCAAATGTGCTGGGGGATTCGATTATTTATTTTCAAATTTCAAACAACTGAACACGCCTGACAGACAGCGTCCCACAGTAGCTGGGACCCAGAGACATCCACACCCCAGTCATCACTAACAATTTATCTATATGAGGAAGTGAAATGAAATGTTTCCTCAGAAATGTTAGTCTTTACAATTAAATCAGCTATGTGAAATGGAAAAAAAATGGACACTTTTTAATTTGTATCAAACTGGACCACTTTTTTTAGTCACAAAAGTCCTCCCAAGGGTGCTAAAATAACCACCCACCACCACCAGAGGACCTCTGTCATGGGAATGATGAGTCTATCCCTGGGTCTTGGAATGGGATAAGAATTTAGGAACTTTGGTATTAGTGTCTCTCAGTATCTAGGAATTACCTGCCCTTCATTTTTTTATGTACTTCTCTATTTCTGAATTCCTGAGCAAGCTTTATGTCTTACTATCTCTTCTGTCAACACCAGGCAAACCTCTAACCAAAAATAAACATGGCATATGTTTTTAGTGCTTTATGTTATGGTGCTACATATGCCTATCAGTAAGAGTTCAATCAAAGAAGCACAACCAGTAGAAAATATATATTAAGAGATTTATTGCAAGGAATTGGCTTATGCAATTGTGAGGCTTCCTAAGCGTGTCTGAAACCCACAGGGCATGCTGATCAGAACGGCGGACTGGAATTTTTGGGCATGCACAGAAGTTCAGGTTTCACAGTGGAATTTCTTCTTCAGGGAAACTTCAGTTCTGCTTTTAAGGCCTATAGTGACTAAAGCAGGCCCTCCAGGTGTGCTCACTTACTTAAAGCCACTAAGTGCGGACTTCAACCATATCTGTCAAGGACCCTCACAACAGCTCATAGATTTGTTTTTAGTTGAATAACTGGCAACTATATATAACCTAGCCAAGTGGACACACCCAACTGACCATCACAAAATGTATGTGCCAGGCACTATTTAAGGATTTCATATGTTTATTCACTGATTATCCATTTGGTCCTGGATTGAGTTTAGTGTGGGTTCCAGTTCCTCCTTCACCTTCTTCCGTTGTTTTGTGTTGGTGGTTCCTTTGTTGACGGATTTCCTCTTCCAGTAGGTGTACTGGTGTTCACTGCTCCCACCTTGCAAGTTCTCTGTAGTAGCAAAGTTAAATTTCTGTCACTGTCTCTGTTTTTTGGGCTGACCCTTGTCTGGGTCTAACTCTGGTCTCTTCACAGCTCCAGGTTTTAATGTCTCACAGTTCACCTGTCTTGATCTCTCCAGAATATCAGCTTAATCTTGTTAACGCAGGTAATCCACTGGGCTCTGCTTGGGTTCTCTCTACCTGCACCGCATTCTGAAAAATTTTTAAAGGCAGTAAACTTTTTGAGCTGATATTTGTTCCCTGTATCTCCAGGATCACTGTTGTCTGTTACCTGATGCCAGGTCTGTCTTGGAAGACAGATCCAGTGTTCTCTTTTTACCTAGGAGTTTTTTAAAAACAAAATTAATGCTGAGAGTTTCCCCGAAAACCTAAACTCTTTGCAATGCTTCTCCCTCCTGCATTGTGTGTTTATTCACTGATGAACCTCACAACAATCCAGTGAGGAAACTGGAGCACAGAGTACTGGAGTAACTTGTTCGAGATGGTGTAACAAGTAAATACCAAGACAGCATTCAAGCCCAGGTGGTCTGGTTCCACAGATTGCTTCAACCATGACTTCACTAATTTTCCAAAGATTTAAGCTTCCTGGGCACTTTAGCAATATTTTCTAGAATGTTCAATGTTGTTTTGTCAAGGGTAAATTGCTGTTTCTATGAAAACTTCCCTTGTCATACTTCAGAATACACTCCAATTCCTCTGTTTGCAGTGTTGTCTTTCTTTAGGGTGATGAGGTTTCTGAGAATTAGGGTTGTAATTACTTTCATAATTATTAATAATACATCTATATTAATTTCTCTATCTAGAAATAAGTAATTTTGTTTAACCCTCATTGACAGCAATTGTATTTATAATCTACTTCCTAATCCATTATGCAGGTGGGACCACAAAGGCTCAATTCATTCAAAGGTCTTCGTAAACCGACAGACGCGGAAGCAGAGCTAGAAGTGTTACTTCATGTGTTTGAGAAGAAATTACTCTATGAACCAGATCAAGTCCCTGTCTGTGGCTTGAGAATGGAAGTACGCCATGGAAACAACAAGACTTTAGAAAGGAAAAAGGAAAGGGAACTAGACCCAAGTTCACAAATGGTCTGGAAATTATTGGGGAATTTAATCAGTTTACATAGGAGCTTTTTTTGCCATGAGTAATTGCTCAGGAGAAGAAAAATCTATTATTTGTGTCGAGACTCAGGGGTGCTTTGAAGAAAATGTTGACGGCCACACTTGGCATGTTTTTCCAAGCTGTCGAGGGTGAGAAGAGATGGGCTGTGCTTGGCCGTCCTGCTGACCTTCAGAAGCCCACGAGGAAAAGACCTGAGCAGGCAGGTGTAAGCACTCCTGAATGTTTACCAACCAGAGGGAACTGCTTTTACAACACTGCCAAGTTGGCTTCTGTGAAGAATCCCAGCAACATCCCAGCTGCCTGACCCTGGGGTGCACACACAACTGAGGAGGCTTGTTTGCGAGATGTCACCACCCCAACCTGTCACTTAGAAGACTTGTCACCTCCTCCATCCCCCACTGAATCCTTCCTGAGGAGCACCTCCTTCTCCAGACTGCGGCTTTAGGAGACTGAAGGATAAAATAAAACTGCCACGGGGAAGGTACAGGTTGTTACTTTAAAAATTTCTACAGTAAACTGCCTCTTGCTTGCTTGCTTGCTTGCTTTCTGTTTCTTTCTTTCAAAATTATTTCATATTATTAAATATTTTAAATAGCTATATACAAAGTAACAGATATCCATATACCTATCAACGAGATTAAATGGACGTTAATATGTTTTGGTTTATTTGCTTTAAATCATTTAAAAGATATAAAACATTACAGAAATAAGTAGAACCTTACTTCCCGCCTTTTGCAACCCCTTGTTCCCTAGAATAACTATTATCTTGAAGGTGCTGTGTATCATTCCCATCCCTATGTCTGCGCTCATACATTCCACTTTCAGTCTATCAGCTATCTATCCATACGATTCTGAGTCTTCAACATTTATACATATTTGGCATTTTAGTATATATGTGTATATATTGCAATTAACATTTCTTTTTCAATTTTGTGTCTATGAGATGTGTACATGATAGGAGTTTTAGATCTAGGTTAATTATGTCCCCTTTGTTTAAGTTTTTTGTTTGTTTGCTATTACAAAAAGCAGTGAAATAAGCATTATATGACTTCCTGTGATCATGTGTTAGAGTTTCAGGAGGAAGAACATTTAGTAGTAGAATAAGGCAGATATTTGGAATATAACTTAACATATACTTAAAAATAGCCAGTGCTTTCCAAATCGGTGGTGCTGGCTCCGTGCATCTTCAGTGATGTGTGGGCAGCACAACTGCCGGAGGAGCGCTCCTGTTTGACACTGACTGGCACCCGCACACGTGGTGCAAATTTTCAGCCCTTTGTACGAGAGTTCACGATTCCTGCTATCCTCACTAGAGCATGCTGTTACCATAGTGGTATGTTTTTCTGGCCACCTAATCATGGTGTGTCACTATTTTTTTTTGTTTGTTTGTTTGTTTGCATTTGCCTGGTCAGAGTGAAGTTCAGTATCTTTTTGTATGTTTATTTGGTAATGTTGATTTATTTACTAGGAATTGCCATTTTTTAGAAAATGTCAATTTCTGAGTCCTCTTTCTTCCCATTTATGGAATTTCTGTACCAATTCAGGGTACTAATCCCTTGTTGTTCATTTGTTTGTTCATACTGACTGCAATATTTACTCCCATTTGTACTTTGTTTTATGTATCTTTTGCCAAATAGAAATTTTAAATTCTAATGTAATCAAATGTGTCAACTTTAGTCTTATACATTGTAGTATTCAGTGTTTAGGAAATCTCTCCAATTCAGATGTAATAGGATATTTTGTTGTTTCATTACCATTTTATGACACTTTTTATAGTTTTGTCCTTCATATTTTGGTCACTGGTCTATCTGGACTTTATTAATGAATGGCGTATGGAAGAGAACTCGTTTTGTCTTTTTCCCTTTGAATAACTAGTTGGCCTAACACCATTTACTGGATAGTCTTTTTTTTAAGATTTTATTTATTTATTTTAGAGAAAGGAAGGGAGAAAGGAAGTGAGAAAGGAAGAATATAGTTGGCATTACAGTCTATAACATTGTATTAGTTTCAGGCATACAACATAAGGATTGTGTATACTAGAAATGATCACCACAGTAAGTCTAGGTATTATAGACTTTATAAATATATAACATGTATATATAAAGTATATATGTACTGTAACTCTTTATATTTTCCATTAAGTTCCAACTGAAGGTGTATTAGCAATGTAATAGAAATGCCGTTGAAATTATAGATTAATTATGGGAGACTTCTCTTCTCTAGGATAACAATGAAACTTCCCCTCTCTAAACATAGTTAGGTACTCTCTATTAATTAGACTTGTCCTTCTGACCATTGAAATTTCATAATTGTTATGAACTTGTAAATGTATCATTAGACTTATTTCTATATGCTTCTATTTTTTTTATATTTTTAGTCTTTCTTAAAATTATTTTTCAAGTACAGTTGTCTGCATTTTCCCACCACCAGCCCCGTCCTCACCCACCCCCACCTTCCACCATCAGTTCTACCCTCCCTTTGACTTTATCCATGTGTCTTTTATATGTGTTCCTTGACAACCCTTCCCCTTCTTTCCCTCTTCTATATTCTTCTGTTTTTCTACTTAAAAATTACATTTTAGCTGCTTATTTTGAAATAATCATAAATTCACAGGAAGTTGCAAAAATAATATGGAGAGGTCCTGTGTACCCATCCCCCACTTGCCCCCAACAGTAGTATCTTCCATAACTACCACACCTTGTCAAAACTAGAACATTGACATTGGTTCAACTATAGACCTCATTTAGAGTTCACCAGCAGTACATGGACTCAGTTGTGTGTGCCTCTGTGTGTACTGCGATGCAATTTTACCACATGTGTAGATTCGTGTAGCCATCACCACAGTCAGTATGAAACTGTCCTATCACCACAGGAGGCTGCTGTTCTATGCCTTCATATGGTAAACGGTTCCCCCACCCTGACCACTGGCAATCAGTACTGTGTTCTCTGTGTAATTCTGACATGTTGAGAATAGTTTAAAAATTAATTTGTTTTTATGTATGTAATCATTTTGATATTGATTTTTTTTCACCCAACATAATTGCCTTGAAATTCAGTGTGTGTGTATATCGATATTTTATCCCTTTTTATTTCTAAGTAGTATTCCATGGTGAGACTGTGGCACTGTTTATTTAACCATTCACACACTGCTGCATATTTATGCTGCTTCCAGTTTGGGGTTATTAGGAATAAAGCCACTATGAGTACTTGTGTACAGGTTTTTATATGAGCATAAGTCTAATTTCTCTGGGAGAAATGCTGAGGAGTGCAACGTTAGGTTGCAGATAGTTCTGTAAAAAATTTCCATACTCTTTTCAGTGACTATTCACTTTTACATTCGCATCAGAAATTCATGAGAGATCCAGTTTTTCTAAGTCCTCACCAGTATTTGCTTTTTATCCACCTGTTTTTATTTGAGGCATTCTAAGTGTGAGTGATATCTCATTATGTTTTTAATTTGCATTTCTCAAATGGCTAATGATGCTGATCATCTTTTCATGTGCTTCGTTGCCAACTGTAGATCCACTAAACGGAAATAATCTGTCCATACATTTTATGTGTTTTCTAATTAGACTGTTTGTTTTACTGTTGAGTTTTGAGACTTTTAAGAATATATTCTAGATGTGAGTCACTTGTCAGATATGTTGTTTGCAAATATTTTCTTTCAGACTGTAGCTTATCTTTCTATCTTCCTCACGGGGTCTTTTACAATGAAAAGATGTTCTTATTACTTAAATGTAGGTGGGATTTAATTCATCAATTTTTCCTTTTATGAGGTTGAACAACTCTCTTCCTAGCTCTAGTTCTCAAAGTTTTTTTACATTTCTCAGCTGATTACACTTTGTGGGTCTATTTCTGGGTTCTCTGGTTCCACTGGTAGATAGGTATATCTCTCTGCCCATACTATGTTGTCTTGATTACTATAGCTATATAGTAAACCTTAATATTGGGTAGGTGATTCTTTCTATTTTATTCTTTCTTCTCAAAATAATCCTAGCTCTTCTAGGTTCTGTGCATTTCCATATAAAGTTTAAGATTAAGACTCTCTATGTCCCCAATAACCTTGCAGGGATGTTAATAGAAATTATGTAAATTCTATAAATCATGCTGGGAAGAACTTATGCCTTTGCAATGTTGAGTCTTCTGGTTCATGAACATGGTATGTTTCTCCATTTATTTAAGTCTTCTTTGATTTCTTTCATATGCTCTTTTTTTATTTTAATTATTTTATTGTTGTTCAATTACAGTTGTCTGCATCCTCTCCCCTCCCCCACGCCCTCCAAACCCACCTCCCTCTCTTGCTTCCACCCTCCCCCTTGGTTCTGTCCATGTGTCCTCTATAGTGGTTCCTGAAAACCCTTCTCCCCATAGTCCCCCC
>PVJI01000091.1:0-49188 GCA_004026765.1 Micronycteris hirsuta | reverse complement strand
CTGATGGGCATTTAGGTTGTTTCCAGCACTTGGCTATTGTAAATTGTGCTGCTATGAACATTGGGGTGCATAGGTTCTTTTGGATTGGTGTTTCAGGGCTCTTAGGGTATAATCCCAGCAGTGGAATTGCTGGGTTGAAAGGCAGTTCATTTTTAGTTTTCTGAGGAAATTCCATACTGTTTTCCATGGTGGTTTCACCAGTCTGCAATCCCACCAACAGTGCACTAGAGTTCCCTTTTCTCCACATCCTCTCCAACACTTGTTTTTTGCTTTGTTTATGATGGCCATTCTGACCAGTGTGAGGTGGTATCTCATTGTGGTTTTAATTTGCATCTCTCTGATGGCTAGTGATGCTGAGCATCTTTTCATATGTCTCTGGGCCCTCCGTATGTCCTCCTTGGAGAAGTGTCTGTTCAAGTCTTTTGCCCATTTTTTAATTGGGGTTTTTGTCTTCCTGGAGTGGAGTCGTATCCTTTTTCTTTTTTGACAGGCTGATTGCACTGAAATTAAATATTTTTATCTTATTTTTTTTCTGAAAGATATTGGGCACCCAAGAGTGTCAACCTAAGTTGTAGGCAGGTAGTATATTTATGGTGAAAGAAGGGACAGAGGGAGGTCAAAACACAATATAAATTTCTAATAAGATAACAGGAACTATTTATTTAGAACCCCATCTCGGTCAAGTTACATAATCCATTTCTTTCTTTCTTTCTCTTTTTTTTTTTTTTTTTTGTCAAGTGGAGGTAATAATAGAGTTTCCCACCAAGGATTGTTGTGAAGATTAGATGAGACTATACACTTAATAATTAAGACAATGCTTGGTGCACAGTGAGCACTCAATAAATCTCATTATTTTATCTATTGACTTATTATTTTAGTTGCAGTTGTTATTGCTGTTATTTGCCAAGCACTTTACATAGGTGACCTCACAGCACTCCTGCGAGGTAAACTATACTATCACCATTGAGGAAACTGAGAACTAGACATGGAAAAAGAAAGTGGGAGAACCAAGTTTTCTACTCTGACCTAGCAGATTTCAAAGCCCTTTCTCTCCCCCAACATTCTCAGTCCGTTTTCTAATCTATCCATTGAAGAGTCACAATTTGTACTTGGTACGTCTAAAGTCCTCCAGAGCTCCAAACCAGAAGATGAGAATGGCAAGGTGTCCAAGGAAGAAAGTGGTTCCTTCTCCATGCAGTGCAAAACAGGCAGGCATAGAGAGCTGCTCTGTGGTGCCTCACTCTTGTATCTGAAATTAGACTTTGTTTATATTTATTTTTTTATCCTTACCCAAGGACATTTTTTATTGCTTTTTAGAGAGAAAGGAAGGAAGAGAGAGAATCATTGATGCAAGGGAGAAGTATCGACTGTTGCCTACCATTTGCACCCAGACTGGGGATAGGGAGTTGTCTGCTCCCAGACTGGGGACCATACCCACCACCTAGGCATGCACCCTGACCAGGATCAAACCCGCAACCCTTCCGTTAAGGGACTTCACTCCAACCAACTGAGCCACACTGGCCAGGGTAGACATTGAACTTTAAATCTTCTTTTTTTTTTTTTTCTGTTTGGTTCTTGAAGATAGCTTATTACCACTCTCAATGTAATTTCCTACCATTCATCATGGACATTGTAGTGCCTTTTACAGTAAATATTAAATCACTTGTCACTTGAAAACTAATGGAAGGACACTAAGAAATAAAAGAGAGAGGCTTGTGTGAATGAAAAAGAGCATACATATGTAAGAAAGAGGATGAAAGTATGACATGTTTTAAATTAAAGATGATTCATGTTTTACATCGGGAGATTTTTATTTAAGCAAGATGTACCTTGCATTTTCTCTCATTCTCAGGGTGCTGAATCAGATACACCTTATGTCCCTACACTAGAAAAGAGTCTGGCACTGTAGCTTATGGGAGCTGTACTAGAAGTTGGTCCAAAGTATGCTTTAAGCCATGCAGGGGAAAAAGTATCACAGCATGTGGAATCTCTGCCCCTGCTATGTTCTCATCCCCTGAGACTGTGGACGCTTGCCAACAACCCTTAAGTTTGTAGACACTCTGCCCCTGATATCTGCTACTCATTATTTATGAATTAGGGAGATACAGAGACAGTTGAACAGCAGAAAGAAATTTGGAGGCAGTACTATAGGATATTTAGTCAGAACAGAATGAGAACACAGAGTGTATATAAAGAAGAAGAAAACATAGAAACTATATTAGTTTAGTTAATACAACACAAGCTACTTTAACAGAAACTCAGTGGCTTAACCAAACGGAAGTTGATTATTATTTACTCATGTACTATAGGAAAAAATAAGCATTCCTGAAGACATCACCTTGCACATGGTTACTTCAGTATCCAGGGACTGTCTACTGTGTGGATCCATCCTCTTTTAGGTGCTTAAAGTTCTCTGAATTCTGGCAATAGATGGCTGTGTGTGGCATCCATCACTCCATTCACACCCTCTTAGCAGCAAACTCGCCACATGGCAACACCTAACTGCACAAGGAGTGGAGAAATATGATTTACTGTTTACCCAGAAAGAATAGCAGGGGCTTGGGTATTTACCCCATCGTCCTGGCCAGAGTGATCTGGAAGTTAGACTGACTGCTTGGCAGCTGCACAACCCGTTCCCTAGGACACCAGGAGGTTTGGAATTTGATCCGAATGTAGGAAGGTGCCATTGTGATTCACAGTAAAACTCTAGCTGTGGGCAAGGTGTTTTATTAAAATGTTCCTACTTTTTATATCTGGGAAGCACATTCCAGAGTCAGATTAATTCCAAATATCTTTAAATGTTGGCTTCTCCTCATCATTCAAGTCCGTTTAAATGCAATAACCTCAAAGAAGTCTTCTTTCACATTAGTTTTTTATGAAAGTTTTTCCTACTACCCATTCAAACTCTAAAACACTACCCTATGTTACCTCCTTCATAGAAATTATCTGGATATAACATTACTATATCTGTGATATATTTATTTTCTTTCTTTCCTCCTGGGATATAATCTCCATGAAAGCATGGGACCTCTCTGTTTTATATAATGGCACTAGTATTTCCTCAATAAATAATTGTTAAGCGAATTAATAAAATATACTTCTCTATCTATAAAACTAGGAAAACTCCATTTTCTATGAGTGTATGAGAAAGTGTATAAGAAAGCAAAAAGCTAAAAATATAGTTATAGTCATTCCCACTTCTAACAAGTATCAGCGGTATATTAATTCACTAATACTTTATAAAACAAGTTTTTCATTTAACTGCGTTATCATTATTCCACTGAAAAGCAATTCAAAGAGAGTCTTTTAGAATTCTCTACTTCTAATGTGTCTACTCGATGTCAGAAAAATGACATTTCACTATAGTAAAGTCAAAAAGAATATAGATTAAAATAAACAGAATTTGCTCTTTCAAAATTAGGTCAATAACATTCTATGAATCCCAAATCTGTAAACAGTAATAATATTATCATTTTTATTGGAAAGCCAACATAGCATTTTTTTTTAAGATTTTATTTATTTTTAGAGAGAGGGGAAGGGAGGGAGACAGAGAGGGAGAGAAACAGCAATGTATGGTTGCTCCTCACATGGCCCTTACTGGGGACCTGGCCCGCAACCCAGGCATGTGCCCTGCCTGGGAATCAAACTGGGACCCTTTGGTTCCCAGCCCGTGCTCAATCCACTGAGCTACACCAGCCAGGGCCCAACATAGCATTTTTAACAAGATATATAAAATGAAGGTAGAGCACTATATGTAAGTGACAATAAACAAAATTAGCAATGAAAATTTTAGATCTGAGTATTCAGATTATTATATCTCTCACTTAAACAACAAATAGATTTTATTAATGCATTTGTAGATGGAATTCTAGGATTTAGAAAAAATATATATGGTCTATTTCATTTAAAACTAACCCATTGCCTTTGGGAGAAGCACAATCTAAGGTTACAGAATGTCCTCTTTCTTTAAAATACTTAGGCATCTACAATAAGTTTTATTTTATCTCTTAAGCAAAGGAACTACATAAATAGACAACTTCTCATATTTGCATCCAATGCCAATATTTCCCTTTCTTTCCCTCCCTCTTTCTCTTTCTCTCACTTTTTCTCTTAGGATCCTTGAGAAATCAGTAAGTCCCGCGACAGGCCTCACTCCGTCACTCTATTCGCGCTCTTCTGCTGGTCCAGACTGACTAATCATCTCCAACAGTACCGCAGGTACCTGAGTATTATGAAGCACCTAAGCAATTCTTGGGTTGCAGCTCCTTCATGCGTGTGGCATCCATTTTCTGAGCCGGGTTCAAGATGAGTAATGCTGTGTTGCCGGGGCTTCTGTCCCACAAACTCAGCCCTACCGTTCGTTCCCACAGAGACCAAATGCAGCATGTGCTCCTGGCTTATCACCAGGTTTCCTTTCCCAGTGGAATGTCTCTGCAGCACAGCCACAGCCATGCTTTTCAAAGCCAAGTACTGAATTCAGGTTCTACTCTCCCGCCAACGTGATGCCTCATTGATTTTCCTTTATTGTTTCCAAATACATTGTGTCAATAAATGAATAGTGGGCAGGATTTTTAAAGTTTGTATAAGGACTTAGAGAAGATTAAAAAAATACCCAAATGTTTGGGTATTCATACATTGCTTATCTACTCTCTTTGGAAGCCAGTGGGAAATCATCCAACAAGAGTTTTAGATTCTTGCCAACATTTTCTGCTCTAAGTTGGGTGAAAATAGCATATCGTCCTACTTCAATACTTACATGCTTTCAATTTTGGTCACAGTCAAAAACTGCTTTACTAAGCAATTTTGGGAAGCAAATAGGTAATTCCAACTCAGTTTGGAATTTTGAAAAACTTGCATTCTGGATTATAAACATAAGCATACGCCATTCTATCCCCAGTGGCCCTATGACCAAAGTGAACAGGTGAGACTGAAAGCTGTGCTTCAGAAGTTGTGTGTCTTGGTTTTACAACAAGTTATTTTAAAACTCTGAGTGGGTACTTTGGTTCCTTCGTTCTTTCATTGATAAAATATACTTATTCTAGCTAATATGTCTCTCAAAAAAAGTTTAGTGTTTTATAAATATGAAACAATATTAGAAAATCGGTAGCAGTTCATGACTTTCTCTGGGACCACCCACAGTACACAGAAATATCTTAAAGGGTTCAGATTATACACACATATTATCTGTTAGAGGGCCATTATCCATATGACTCAGATTCCTAAGTGCCTAAATTGACCACAAAATAGCCTAGCATAAAAGAAAATTAGGTCCATTATACCAGAAAAATATGTCTGTATTATCTTTGTGGAAATTTCGCAGATAATTTGAGTTTCTTACTCTTTGCCCTTCTAGATTCTGCTGGCCACCCAACAGTTCTCAGGAATGTCTCCCTCAAATCCTGTGTCATTAATCCCTTCCCTTGTTCCCACACCTGCAGGGAGTCCTCTCATAGGTATCAAACTTATACTTAAAGATTCATTGCTGGCAGCATTTCTTTTCTCTTAATGTACTTCATACTAGGATTTTATATATAATGTTCAGGAATGTTGTGGGTTATGTTTCCCTAAAGTTCAACCATTTGTACTTATAAGATTTCCCTAAAGGTTAGTGGGGTGTTATTTGTTGGATGATCCCCCAATAATAAATGTGCTAGCATCTGATAATCACACAGAGTCACGTCAAGCTAAGCCTTGGATATACACACCTCTGAATAAATGCATAAACGCTTTATATAGCCTATGTAGGCAAATATAATAGGTAGCTATAATACAGTAGCTACCATTTATTGAAGTGTGAGTCTATAAAAATAGGGAGCTAAACATTTATAAGCATAACTTCATTTTATGCTTATAATAACCCTAAGAGGCAAGACCATTATAATTCCTGTTTGAAAGATGAGTAAAACCTTATTCAGACCAGTTAACGGCCTTGCCCAAGGTTGCAGAACCTATAAAGATAGGATGAGACTCAGGCTTAGGTTCTTACTTCCAAAGATAATTTCCACTTCGTTTTGTGCCACCGACAGCCCTTACTGCGCCAAGCCAGGGTTTTTGGAGATGGTGGGTCAACACCCTAATCATCCCTGATCAGACCTCAACGACCCCACCTCTTTCACGTCTTCATACACGCTGACTGCCCAAACAGTGACCTTCCAGCAGGTCAAATCACATTGAATGGATGCGGATGTGCCAACTACTATGGACGCAGGCCATGGCCTTCCAAACCTCTGAGTGTCACCAGCCCTACAAGGAGACAGGAGAATGTTGAGATTTTTTCAGAGATTCAAAGGCCATCTTTACCTTTTATCAATGTATGATAGATCCCCTGGTTATTTCTCTCAAAAGTCAGTTATATATGCTTTCCCCCATACTTATTCCTATAATTTAATGCCTCAACATCTAGAAGAAGTGTGAAAAACAATATGGATTAATTTCCAAGAAGTCTGAGGAATAATTAAAAACAGTTCAGGTAATGACTACTCATCTTTTTTAAAAATATAAATTTTTGAGAATATATTATTTAAATATGTTACTCAAAAAATTTAAGTGTTTTTTTTAAAAATTGTATAACATAAATTTGTGTTAATTTTTTGGAATTTAAAAGCATAGAGTAATTCATGAAATATATGCTATTGAGTTTGTTACAGGGACAACTTTTAGTAGGGACAACTGCTCGTGATTTTCAAAATCTTTATTAGTTCTGTAGAATGCCATGTTGCGTTCTCAAAATCCAAACAATGAATTAATTATTTTATCTGAAAATAATGCAACTGGTAATTGTGTTTAAGATAAAATATATGTGCCCTGATTGGTGTAGCTCAGTGGATTGAGTGCAGGCTGGGAACCAGAGGGTCCCGGTTCGATTCCCTGTCAGGGCACATGCCTGGGTTGCAGGCTGGGTCCCCAGTGAGGGCCATGTGAGAGGCAACCACACATTGCTGTTTCTCTCCCACTCTGTCTCCCTCCCTTCCCCTCTCTCTAAAATAAAATAAATAAAATCTTTTTTAAAAATTTAATATAAAATATATGTATAAATATATAACATTTATTAACAAGTTAATAACTATATTGTTAAGATTTGCTGAATTATGGGTATAGCCAGTTTTTCATTATTAACTTAACGTAAGGTCTTCATACCAGTGAACCAGCAGACAAACTTCATTGTATTCACAGGCATGATTTGGGCCATTTTTTCTGTTGGATATAACCTTTATCCTCCTTTAGACTAAACTTTGAAGTCAGTCACTTGTCCAAATTTCACCCAGAAAATCTTGTTGGGTTTTATTTTTAGTTTTGATAGTATGAATGTGTTTTCTGCTCACAATATCAGTAGTTATCAAGGAGAGGAACTTACCTTTATATTATTTTTCAGGAACTCACTCCTCTAGTTTTCATGCTGTTTCTAATTTTTACTAGGTCACGCAAAATCACCTAGTGCAACCTAAGCTGTATTTTAGCTAAAATGCTAAAAATTACATGGGCACAAAACTAAAGATTTTTGTTTGGTTGTTATTGGTCATGAATTTCATACACCCTGCAGCTTTCTATGGAATTTATATTGCAGTCTTTGTTCATGCTCACTTTACCCAGAAATATACTTATTATAAGTGTTGGACTGTGCAAAGCAGAAAAATGATGACATATGATTGTTTGCTGTAAGGGCCTTTCCTCAGTGTTATGGATTTAAGTTTCCTATTTACACACAGCACTCACGGGCAGTTTTCTTTCACAAGTCCAAACAGCACTGGAGGGCACAGAATTAGGAACCGTATCTCTTCACTACCTTTCTGTACCTACTTTTCTTTCAAAGCTCTGTGGCCAGTGGTGGCCCCAGTGCACAGCCATTTATTCATCCCGGAGCTCATCGGAGGGCTAAGTGCAGTCTCAGGGCAGTTCACAGACTGGAGCATACAGCAGGCAAAATTGGCTGGCTTTAATTTTTTAAATACGCCAAGAATATCAAAGAATAACAAAGAGAAATTATTGTGGTTTTGCTCTTTTTCTTTCCATCTTTGCTCATGTGAATTCTTACTAATCCTTAAACTAGGGTACTTGGTAGTGGAACTCCTACTTGTGAGCACATGGACTTTTAATGTGGCCAAGAATCCTCAATTCTAAAGCACACATCCTCCTGCACTGGTTTTGATTTTAAGTAAAAATGTGCATATGTGTTTATCATTTTTAAGCTGACACATATTATTTGAAAAGAGAAACAGTTTAAATTGACAATATTCTCACATCGATATATAAGGAATTTTCAACAGAGTTCTGGTTAAAAAATTTTTAAGAAATACTTCAGTAAGCACTGATAAATTGGAAGCACAGATGCCTATTGAAAGGGGAATACTGAGCAACACTTCACTTGCGTTTTACTCCAGCAAATGTCCCAGTAAAACTTCAACTGATTCTCAGACAATAAAGTCTGGTGCATCAAAGCATTGAAAAAATAAAAACAATGAAGAAGTCACACATTTGCAAAAACAAATTTGAGAGAAATAACTGCTCCAATAACTAAATTATTTAGGAGAGGATGTCAAAGACCAGTTTATTCTGTGTATGGATGAACACTTTGAAATCGTTAGATCCCAAATACTTTTCTGAGAGAAAGACACGCAGCTTCTAGAAGAGAGCACATGAAAGGGTGCATCTGCAGCCGTGTGATGCTCTGCAACACACCGAACCCAATGCGAGGGGCAAATCACACACTTTGTACAAAATTCAGCAACAACAGACTTTTCACCAAAATTTAATTTTTCCTAAAGAACTATTTAGAATTACTTCACTAAGTTTTGAAATTATATTCTATTCTTCATAGTATGCCTATTTTCAAAAAAAAAAAGTTCAGCAGCGATATGGGTAAATGATTACTGTGGCGTTTTTCTCACACTGGAAGATGTGCCCCACAGTTGATGCAGCTACTGCAATTTAGGGAAAACGTGCTCTGCTGTCGGCGAGGACAGGGCAGAGTGCCACCGAGAAGGCAGTCGGCAGCCCGTGGGCTCAAATGCAGCGCACCCCGCAGGGTGTCAAAATGCCCAAGATTTGTGTCAGACAAAATTAGATCATACCCTAAACCTTCAGCAAAAGCACAAGAACAAGGGGGAAATGAATTGAACTACTTTTTTTATCTCTGTATGTTTAATGGCCACAGCGTTCTTGCATGTACATGGAGCAGGCTTCAGTTTCCTCTATTCTGTAAGTAAATATCCTGCTCACTGCACGGGGCCACAAAGCACAGAACCCAATACTTCAAGCCAGCACGGACATGAAAGAGAATAACAAAGCTATGTCGAATAAACACATGGGAGTCCAGAGTGCGGGGCTTTTCTACGTCAGAATATATGTCTATGTATATATATTCCCGTGATGTTTTACTGCTTCTTTCCTTGTAGGGCATGCCAGATACCAGTACTTTAGGATACATAGCAATTGCTTCATCGGTTCCATTTCTTTTCAAACTGAAGTTAAATTTGTGAAGGGGGAAGCTTGACAAGTTCAAGGTGGGTTCCTATCTTAAAGTTTGCAAAAAATAATTCATGGCTAAACAACTGTAGCAAAAAACATACAGATAGAAGTGGACCGGTGCAGGAGGCTGTGCGCTTTAGAATTGAGCGTTGTTGGCCACATTAGAGGTCCGTGTGCTTGCAAACAGGAGTTCCGCTACCAAGCACCCGAATTTAATGATATAAACTGTATTCCAGGGAAAAAATATTGACTTACCAAGCTGTTAAATCAGAAAGAAATTATCCAAGATAATTCCAAGGAAAGAGCATTTCCAAGGAAAAAGTTACATTTTCTAGTGGAACCAAGGAAACTGGAAAATTGCTGTTAATGCAACTATTTATGTCAAAGAAATCTCATTACTAGAGTGAGAATCTGCCATAGGAATTCTACTTTTGGGGTGCAACCCAGGAAGGGGTGCCAGCAGCCGTAATCGTCTGAGGAGATGGCGCATGGCGTCAGGGCGTGGAGGAAGAGAAAGTGAAAACACGCCCTAGGAAAGTCGTCATCGAAAACCAAGTGGGTGGTCCAAACGAAGCACCACGCTGAGAGGGGAGGCAAAAACGCAGAAGCCAGTCGGTCACAAGGCAATGGATGCAAACCACAGACGCCCGAGTCAATCTGCCAGGCGCAGAACACACTTGCTTTAGCCCAGGAAGGCCACTAATCTGGTTCGTCAACATGATAATGGCTTCATCTGATCTTTTTCAGTTTTATGCAGGAGGAAGAATGAATAAAATAAGTAAAAGCTGCATGAGTACGTGTGTGTTGTGTGTATGCAAACACACGTAAACACCCTTTCAACCAGAGTTAAAATAATAGTCTAAAAGGATGTAACTACCTTTTGGGCAGGTTCCGTGGTGTGTTTTTTCTATTTTAATCTTTCTGTTTCTAGCAACGAACACATTTCATGTATTACAATGAATGCTTGTTCACTGAATGAATGAAGAAATTTTGTCCCTTATTGCACTGTGTTTTGCAGTTCTATTTATCAGGGATGAACAGTTATACTTAAAAAGTTTGATATCTAAATAATAAAATTAATAACAGGATCTTAGAGAGATACCCCTACCATTTAACTTAGATCTGCTTTGATAAATAAATAAATAAATAAATAACTAGCTATGAAAGTGACTCTGTGGGAACGGGAAGTCCTGGGAGGGAGATGTGAGAGAGCCTCTGGAGTGCCACCAATGTTCCACGTTGCCCTGAGAAGGGGTTACGTGGACCCATTCATAAGCACAGTTCGTCACATAGCACACACAGGATCTGTCCACTTGATTGTATGTAAGTTATACCTCCAAACACAGCACCACATAAGCCAAGTAAAATGTCTTTAGGCCAGATATGGGGGGAAATCTGCCTTTATGAAAATAATTTAGCCCGGCTGGTGTAGCTCAGTGGATTGAGCGTGGGCTGGGAACCAGAGGGTCCCGGTTCGATTCCCAGTCGGGGCACATGCCTGGGTTGTGGGCCAGGTCCCCAGTGCGGGCCATGTGAGAGGCAACCATACATTGTTCTTTCTCCCTCTCTGTCTCCCTCCCTTCCCCTCTCTCTAAAAATAAAAATAAATAATAAATAAAATATAAAAAAAAAGACTCTTTAAAAAAAATAATAATTTAATGCAGAAATAATTTGGCTTAGCTAAAAGAGCATTGCAGAGGTAGATTTCTGAACAGGCCTCGTTTGACGGCAGACAGAAAAAGGCTTCGGTCCAGAAGCCTTCACTGCATTCTGCATAAGTACCAAAATAATAAGCTCATAATTTTATAGTCCTTTCGCAAAAGAGCAATCAGTACATTCTCCCAAATCTTCCTGAAGTAACATGGATTCATTCCTTTCTTACAAACTCACCTTCTTGGGGTTTACCCAAGTCTTTGCTCCACTGCCTGACAGGACAGCATTTCAGAGAGATCATTTCACTGTGGTTAAACACAACAGGGCAACTCCTGCCTCTTACTGAAGGCTGGCCCTCCGCATCCACTTACCCACCTTCGATACATGCTGCCTGTTTATTTTTTGTTAGTGTGCTCCCAAAGCACTTAAGATTCTCCACATGTGATCTGGAGCCAGGGTCTCGAGGACTGACACGTAACTCCAAGTTCGTGTGAGAGAACTCAGCACAGTTCCTGTGACCCAGCAAGCCTGGGGCCAAAACCGTGTTTATCATCTGTCCTTGCTGCACATGGGAATGGGAAAGGGAAATGATTTGTTTAGTATCCACATGACTCACGTAATATCAGCAACAAAGAAAGTTGTCTCTTTTTTTAGTTTACTTTTAAGGCATTAAGAAAAAATTAAATAAACAAATACAGATTATTTTTATAAGAATGCAATCTTCTTAGACTAATAGCCAGCGAAGAGCTATGATTGTTTGATTGTTATGTGGCTAAAAATCCCAAATGGCAAAATATAATTATAGTTAGAACTATTGAACAAATAAACCTGTTAACTACATAATATTACCGGGCAAAATAGCTATGTGTTTATCACTGTGCCACTGTAATTACATTCACTGCAACTCTTCATGCATATATTAATATCTTGCAAGCATTATAGAGGTTAAAACATAAATTGCAGAGCACTGAGTACAGTTTCAAACAGAAAGACCATGGTAAAAATGTTTGCTATTAAAAAACAAAAATAAAAAAGACCTTTGCATTTGATGTTAGCACTAATTGTTTTACTGAGAAATAAAAGATTCTTCCTACTGCATGCATACTCAGATGAACAATCATTTTGTACCTCCATATGGCTATCTGGTTAGAAAAGTTGTAACATTACCTGTTCCAGGTCTCTTCAGGCATGAAGCACAGAAATTATTCAGTTTAATCTGAAAAAAGACACACCAGGAAATGAGCCTAGGTTGCTATTCCCATGTAAATAGAAGACGAAATTTTAAAGTAATTTTAACTAATTTCCAAAGATTATGGATAAACTATAATTGGATAGATGTGGTTTAGAGTGGATGTGTTAGTTATTAGGAGCTAGGAGAGGTCAGGAAATTAATTCCCTTGGGGTGAAACTCTGTATCCAAAAATAAGCAAGTAGAAGCTTTGAAATGATTTCTGAAGGCTTGGCAAAATCAGTGCCAGAGACTGCACGGGGAAAGGGAAAAAAATGATCACTTGTAATGAATAGCAAAAGAAGAAGGTAGAGGAAGAGGAAAGGGAAAAAGAAATCCTGTATCTCTGAGTACTGAGTGCATAATACATTTTTATTGCCTCGGTTAATAAAATACTATTAATACCATCAAGAAATTAGACACAGGGATTGAAACATTTTATTATAAATCAAAAGCCTTTAAAAACAACAGCAGCAATGATGGAAACATCTCCTTTTGAACACTTCCTAATCTTATATAATTTGTATTAATTTAGATATAAATTAATTTTCATAAATTAATCCTTACCATTAAATATCGCAGAAATATGAAGACCTAGAAACAGAACAGAGGCAAGAAACTGACTGCTGTGTTGTGGTGTTCACACTCTTCACAATTGTTTTTGAAGAGACTTTTCTTTACCACAATGGCTACATTTTATATTGAAATTATTTAAGATAATTCTATATTTGTAAAGTAAGAATGTCTTTATTTATAACTAAGTGAATCCCTACAAAATTTTTTTGAACTTTTCTTTGGTTCCTGAAAAATAAATACCATGAAATGACAGTTTTAGTTGGTCACCAAACCTGTTTTTTCTCAGTGTAATGAATGGACCTGCGCACACACATGCACTTTAATGGCCACCCCGCCTGTTGTTTCACAGTGCGAAATTCCATGTCCTCACTTTCGGATTGTAACCAAATGATTTCTTCAGGTCAGGCTGCCCAACACCTACCAAGTTCTAACAACTCAAATTACATTCTGTCATGGACTAAATCACAACGTCATTTTGAAGGACATTATCCAACCAGTTAATTTATATATATGATCTCAAAATGGAAATTATTTGTAGCAGCGAGTCTCTACACCCCACACATCTGAGTGCATCCAGGACACAGATTTGATCTCTGTTTAAACGACGACAGCAATGGTCCATGGTTTGCTCAAGCCTTTGTTAAAGGCCAGCATTTTTCGTATGACTTGAAAGGGCCCTGACCGCCATCCTTCCTTGATGCCCTACCTTCTCTCTCCCGACTCACTTTGTGCTGCCACAATACTGAGATGACTGAGATCTCACTCACTTCTACGTTATCCCTGATCCTTTGTACACATTGTTCTATTTTAATGGAGATACACTTTTCATTTCTTCAACTTGCCATAGCCTGCGTTTTTTTCCTTCCTTCAACCCTCATTTGAAGTATCACCTCATTCAGGAAGTCTTCCCTGATGATGAAATCCCATCAAGGATGCCCTTGTCATGGTTTTCGAAGAGTAATCACTGGTTTGGTTTGTCTCTCTTATGGGCTGATAAGCTGTTTAAAGATGGAAATCTGCGTTATCAATCTTCAAACCCCAGGACTCATCAGAGTAACTGATACATACTTTGAGTTCAATAATTCAAACAAGTTGAATAAAGAGCTGAGTCAACAAAAACGAAAACCAGAGAAGAGGAGAAAGGACAGGATGGAAAACAGCGACTGTTCTATGACTGTAAAACCACTCTGTACGTGTATTGGTTTGCTCATACACAGTCCCTTTAAAAATCTTTCCAAACTCTCGTATGTACATTTTCCACTTGGCACATAGGGGATCTCTTTTAGCTTGATATGGGGAATCTACATTTTAAAGAAATTACAAAGATTTACCTAAAAGCAAGCCCGTCATTAATGACCAGGCTGGAACTAGGCCTTCTCACACTTAGTCACACTTTCCTTCCAGCCCATGGCTGCATGCCATGTGCTTCAGATATGACACATCAAGAGGGAGCATCAGGGGACAGGGAAGTGTCTCCCCAGAATAATTCTTTGGACACACAATCTTTCATTTAATAAATGTAGAGAGGAAACATCTTGTTCTAGTTTGAGTAAATTTAACCTCAGTAAAACTAGAAAATCTTGTTAAATTAGCTGGGGCACCAATTTCAGACAAGAAGGGGCACTGATATACACCCCTCGGTTGGGGTAGCCAGGATCCCACATAGCAGTAGCGAAATAAGGTAGTATCAAGTGAGAGCTAACACTGAACTTGGGAAATTCCCTGTGGAATCTGAGGGTGCAAGAACTGGCCATCAGAATAGGCTTAACTTTATCGGCAAAGAATGAGTTCAAGCATGGAACAAAAATCCTGGCCAGATCACTTGGCTGCTGTCACAGAGAGGTCCTGTAAACTCGGGCTGTAGCTGAAAAGATATGGTTTGAAGTCTTTCCAAGGCGTTGGCAGTTACGAAGAAGCCATCTCCGCAGAGGTACGGAGGGAAAGGCTGTGAGGTCACCCGGTGCAGAGAGCCTCAAGTATTTTCAGCTATGCTTTGAGCCTGAGACCAAAACTCGCAGCTCCTTGAACACGGTGCCACATTGTTCTCTACAGGAGACACCTGGGAACAGAACTTCTCTTTTCAATATGAAAGAATGGATTGTTTCTCTTGTTTATTTGAGAAAAAAATCTCCCACTCATTTTGGAGGGAAACCCAAACGCATATGGTTCCAGCTGACCCCGAGGGAGCAATATCAACTCAAACAGCATTAAGTAATATGCAGAAACCCTGGGATTTGACCTGGGAGCTGCTTTAAACCAGTAACTACCGGATATATTAGCCATCCTATTTAATCTCCTTGAGTCTCAAAAGTCTCATCCTTCAACCAAAATGTAACTTTCTACAGCATCATAGTAACAGACTTTGATGTAGATAAGCCTGAGGTATTTATTTCAATACCTTTCAGAGACACACTGGCAGGAGCAGGTGAACATGAGCAAGGGTGAGAAACGGAGCTCTCCTGAGGATGAGGGCAAATCCTGGGAGACCCCTGATCAGAAAAAGAAAAATAAAAAACCTGGCCAGTGTAGCTCAGTGGATTGAGCGCGGGCTGCAAACCAAAGGGTCGCAGGTTTGATTCCCAGTCAGGGCATGTACCTGGGTTGTGGGCCAGGTCCCCAGTAGGGGGCTTGTGAGGGGCAACCACACTCTGATGTTTCTTTCCCTCTTTCCCTCTCCCTTCCCCTCTGTCTAAAAATGAATAAATAAAATATTTAAAAAAAAAAGAAAAAGAAATAAAAAGAAGAAATCAGAATTTGCCTGCTGTTGCTGTGTCAGGCGCATAAACATTTTATCACCTGACTGTATACCTACCTTGAAATTTGATCAGCATCAATTCCAAACAAGGATAATATCTTAATAGGTTTTATATCCAATATTAACGTTATTTTAGTAACTTGAGGAACACAGGCTTCTCACCCTTCAGAATAGGAATTAGAAATATTGGAACCATATTATCCCTTCATCTTTTTTCTGATTGAAATTTATTAAATTAAACTCATGTTTTTCGCCCTTTACAGAGCCACAGTACCCAAAAAGTCAAAATAATTTTCTACTTACTTGTTGTCTCTAAGGTCCTTCCTAATGTTAAAAATACTGCAAGTGTACAGTGCCCTGGCTAAATGCCGTTAGCTGTTTGGGTACCATATGCTAGATAAATCTTGCAAATAAATGAATAAATAATATATTAATGCCCTGGGTCCTTTTGCACCAGATTTATGCAGCACAAAAGTGATATGGAAGACTGACAGTCACCATAATATATGTAAATACCTAAATTGGATAATTCAAGCACAAAAAATATATTGTAGCTTGGTACTTATTACTTTAAATTTATGTTTTATGCATTTCCATTATAAAAGTTAATATATTGCTTGGCTTCTACATTCTTGTATCTCCTATAATACCCTGCCTTTAAAGAATTGCACAAAATATTAATAAAGCATTCATCTACACAGTGTAAATACTAGGTTTGTTTATACCACCCCCCCCAAAGCAGAGTCCCTCCTTATAATGAGGTGTTTCTTAACAGCATGATAGAGTATTTTTAAATTGGCTTTGACAAGCTTATTCTGGGACTGAGTTCTCCCACGTGCATGCTTGTCTGTATCCACACGCCCTGTGGACACCACTGTGAGCTCAGGTTGAAATTCTTTAAATTTTCTTTTGTTAGACATCAATGACCTGAGCTGCTAAAATATTTTTTTTTAAGTTCGCAGAAGCAAGTTATTGTTAATTTCTTTGGTTGGCACACTCTATCTTCTCACGTAATATGAAGGGATGAGAGATGAAGCATCTTTTTTTAGCTCTACAATGGATGATTTTCCAGTCACTTTAATGCATTCTGTTTGAAAAGAGCCCTGGAAATCATCTCTTGCTATATTTATAAACTGCTTTGTATTTCCAGTTTTTTTATTATTATTCAATGCAGCTTTAGAATTAAAATGTGGGCATTCACTCCGTATTTTCCAGAGGCAAATACAAAAACTGCCATCTTGGTCATTGAACCAATTTCTCCTTTATGCAGACAATCAGCCAGAGTCAGGCTTATAATCACGTGGCAAGCATTTGACTGATGAAAAATGTGGAAGCTTTCTAGTCACTTAAGTTTGAAGAGTTGTGTGATTGTCCCAACCTATTAGATCTAATTTACCTAACTTTCTTTTTTTGCCTCCTTTTCTATGATAATGGATGATTTGAGTTAATTCTTTGAACTTCTGTGGAAATCATATGGCAATAGCAACAGCATTACTCCTTGTCCGAGGGGATGCGGGTGGAGAACATGTCACTATGTGACTTGGGGAAAAAATTATTAGGTACTGGAGTCTTCAAGTAAGAGTTAGGTTCTAAAGAATGGTCCAACATATTTTGGAGGACATTTATTCGAATATTTACTTATCAATTTTCATTTTGCTTCCAACTTTTATTATCATTTAGTTTCCTCTTCTCTTCCTTTGTTCTCTATTTCCCCTCTACACATGCCTGACCACATCCCTGTTTCACATGACTTTAGGGGACTCGGGGAGTTAGGTAGTGAGTAGAAAGTACAGAAAAGGTTTTTGTTTGTTTTTTGTTTTTTAAATATGGAAGTGTTATTCACATTCATTTTATTAGGGGCACGTCTGCGACTACCCCGTAGTTAATCATTTACTAGCCAGTGCAAAAAACAAGTCAAATTAGAGCTGCTGCAGGAAATGCAGAATTGTAAAAGAAGAGATGTTGAAACAAAGAAAATGGAAGGAATTGAATGGTAAATGTGACAATAATGAAATGTGTGAGCAATTCTACAGGTGAAGAGCAGCGAAGTGGAAAGGGTGGTTTCGCTTTTGTGTTTCCTGCTTAATTGAATCAAAATAACATATAGGATGTATTCCTTGCCTGAGGCTCCCAATTTCAATTCATCAGAGAGATAGGTATGTTATACACAAAAAGCTGAGAATAAGGTAGTGGGGGTGGAGAATTGGAGAGAGGCAGGTTAAACAGGATCCAAAGGAGGGTAGGTCATTGTAGGCAGTTATCAAAAGGGGCTTCTCTGGAATATTTCACTTGTGTGCCCTGCACCATTCAGGCAGGCTTTTGCAATTCCTATCATCCAGGTAGTCAGTCTGTCGATTTTCCCTTTATCCTCATACTTTGCTTTCTGTAGCTTATTGAGTGTATATTCGGTGTTGATTAATTGTGTTTATGTACGAAGCTGTGAAGGCCTGTCAGAATTCCACTTAGCTTGCTTGTCATGGGCTCATCAACACCTGGCAGGTTTGTTCTTTTATCCTCTGGTGTGATCCAGGCAAATCTTTGATGCCAAGAGGCAGCTTCCATGTCAATAACCAGGAGCAAAGGTGACTCCGCGGTGTCATGGTGGTGTGATTTGCAGGTAGCAGGACAGGGGAAAGAAGAATGCCAATTAAGCACAACACAAGCCTGTCATGTGTATGTATTCCTAGACTAGTATGTAAATCCCAGGGCTTTTAGATTGTGAATAATTGGCACATCTGTAAGGTAGATCACTATAATTGTCCCCATTTCAGTGAGGAAGAAATTGTCTTGCACTCAGGAAAAGCTCATTTATGCTCTGTGTTTCTTTGGTACGTACCCAGGTACTTCCCAGGGGTGCTGTGAGGACCAATTACTAATTATGTGAAAGCGCTCTTATGCTCTGATGACATCCTTTGGAATGGAGGCCCCTATGAAACAGTGATGATATCCTCTTCATGCTTTCTATAACAATTGGCGTAAGGCCAGGCACTTTTGGTCATCTGATCAATGCTCTCTGAACTAAACAGAGAAAGGAAAGAGAAGATTGTAGAGAGATAGACTCAGGAAAGAGGATGCTCCTCCCAGCCATGATTCAGTAGTCAAGACGACGCTAGTAGAAATGCTCATGAAGCCCTCCCTTTAAAATGCCAAAAAATATATAGAATGTTAGAAAATTTTAAGGGTCCTTATGTCTACTGGGTACTAAACAAAAGATAATAAAGATTTGATACAATACCCACATAAAAGAGAAATAGAAATGTTACAGGGTGCAGCCAAGAAATGGGCCCAAACAAGGATTTGTAGTGGGGTCCAGAACTCAAGGTATCCAGGAAATATTGAAAATATATGTATGGAGTGTCCTCACCCCGACAGGTCTGAACTGGGTGGGGGATGGGACTCCTGGAGCAGGGCCATGCTTTGAGGCAGGGGGATGGAGGAGATTTCCACCCAGGATGTAGCCGAGAGGCAACTCCCCCTAGACACAGAGCCTGCGTGAAATCTGGGAAATGGTTGGCTCTGGGCCATGGGGTCACCCCTGCCCACAGCCAACATGGCAGCCCAGAAAGCTGGAAGGATATGAAGTGCTGACAGGCTTAGCCAATTGAGGGAGGAGTCGGAGGTGGAGCTGCAAAGGAAGGTCTGCGCTGGGAATTTAAACCCAGACACAGCAGCCATAGCTCTCTCTTGGAACATGTGGCGTTTGGTGAGAGGGGAGAATCCCACAGATTTGGGGCTCCCTTTGCCACGTGGCTTGGGAGGCTGGGAAGCAAGATGTAGCAGCGATGCTGGGCTCTCTCTCAGCGGTTTGGTAGAGTGCAGGAGAGACGCTGTGGGAAGGACTCTCTCTCGGACCACATGGCTGAGGAGTGAGGACCCACCCCCCCACCAGCCTGAGAGACAGAGGCAGGACCACGTAGCTTTGGGTGCCTTCCTCGGCCACGAGGCCTAGGAAGCAGCAGAGACTTGGCCTGGAAGAAACGGAGTAAATGGACTCTTGCTGGTGGGCCATGAAAAGGTACCACATGGTTTTGGATTAACTGGGGATTGCGGGGGCGACACAGTGGATGGTGTTGGAACTGAGGGTCTGCCTGTATCACGCTTCTACTTCTTTCCTATGGTACCCTGGACTGGGAAAAGGGGGGAAGGAAGGACTGTGTGTTTGTGGGTATTCTAGAGAACTCTAGTATTTTAAAAGGAAGGCCTTAAGTCATTATCCCAGGCCCGTATAACATGTAAATAAATAATTCTTTTCCTTTTCACAAGTCTCTGGTATTAAGAGACGTTTTTCCATTGGTGGCGTGCATAACGGACCTGTGGAGAGGGCTTGGGGCATCGTTGGATGTGCCCCGGCACCCTTTGCTCTGTAACAGAAACATGATATTGGAATATCAAATAAAAAACTATGCAAATGACTCATAGGAAGCATCATGACTAGGTCATCTCTGTCTTCTGAGATGTTTGGATTAATTAGCAAAGAATTACAAGAGAAGGGTTTCAACTGAAGTTCCAACAAGAAGTGACAATGGGTAAAGGACATCTGGTTCTGTTATGTCTGCTGGTAGCTTGGTGGTGATTTATGAGCATGTGGTTTATAGCAAGCATGCTGGCCAGATGTAGCCACGTGACTTTAGGTAGCAACTTACTCCTTCTGAGTCTCAGTTTTTTCTTTGATAAAGTGGGATAAGTAATAGTATATGGCCAATGGAACCTGGGGACATATTAAATGAAATAGTACCTGTAAAAAAGTGAGAAAAGTGATTGACATAATTCATTACCAATAGATCCACTGGTTCATTGCTCCTGTACGTGTTACTTAGTTCCTGGAATGACGTAGGTGCTCTGTAAGTATTTACTGAATGAATGAAAAATTACCACTTTCGGTAGGTTATTTCTCTGTTGTGATGTAATAGTGTCAGAGAGCAGACAATGGAAATATGAATTTTAAAGATGTGTTTCATATATGTTTAAAGACAAAAACAAAATCCAAAAACAAGCAACCCTCACATACTATACTACACCTTTCTTTCCTAAGAGAATCATTTGCTTTGTTCACTTCCCAACAGCCAGCTTCCTCTACAGCATCTTTTTTCCACATGTCCTTTGTTCTCTCACCACTGCAAACTGGTTCCCAGTCTCCCTCGCACGACTGTGCTCATTAAGGTCCTCAGTGCTGCCTCCTCTGCCTGATTCAACTGCCGCTCCTCGGTGCACCCTTCCCTTGACTTCCAGCTGCACTCAATACCTATTTGGCCCCTTTCACGAAGTGAATTTTTTCTCTTGGTGCCTTTTATGACATTACCTATTCTAGGTTTGGTCCTGTATTTGTGACTACTCCTCCTCTATACCCCTTGTAGTCAATCACTAATATTATTAGTATTTAGGATCCTCCTACCAGTCCCTTCGTCCCCTAGATTCTCCAACCTCAGGCCCTGCCACCGCCCCCCCCTCCCAGGCAGGTGTGATTTGAACTTCTCTCAGTCCTGTGACAGGCCCTGAGGCCATTGCCTCTGTGCTTTGGATGCATCTACTTTCTGCTGAAACACCCTCCCTCCTTTCCATTGGTCTTATTCCTGGTCACCCTTCAGCTGTCATCCTAGCGTCCCTATACAGGGGGAGCTTCTCTGATCTTTACACAGCTGAGTCCCCTTGCACGAACTTCTTCCATTACAATTCTCAGCCTATTTTTTTTAATTAGTTGTAAATGTATTTCCTGCAGAGTCCCCACTGATGGCCTGGTTCGGTTTGTTCAGAGCAGAAGAGATAAACAGGTATCGAAATCTCTTTTTCACTCTGTGATCCCTGGAATGACACTCCTCTGCCCAGAGGCTGTGCCTTTATCTAATCTGTACAAAAAGAACATTTAAGACCATAACTTGTAAAACTGCACTGTCCTCTATGGTAATTCATTATTCACATGTAGCTATTGAGCACTTGAAATATGGCTCAAGATGTGTCCAGGGTAAAATATCTACCAACTTTGAGATTTAGCAAACAAAATTCAGCATTCTTGTTAATAATTTTGTCTTGATTGCAAAATTAAATAACCTTTTAGATATATTGTGTTAAGTGACAGATATAGTTAAGATTAATGTCACCTGTTTCTTTTTACTTTTCTTCCGTGTGGCCGCTAGATAACTAGCATTTGAGGTTTGCATTAGGTTTCTGTGGGGTAGCACTGTGCCAGCCTCCCATCTGAGACACCGTTCTGTATCCAGGCCTTCACTGGACGTCTCCCGCTGATGTGCCACAGACACTTTCAACTCAACAAAGCTGAATTTATCATGTTTTCCAACAGCTCACACTCCCTCCTCAAGTGTTAATGGTCACATTTATATCAAAGCACTCATATTTGCCCTTTTGCTTTTTTACATTAAATGTATTGGGTGACATTGGTTATTAAGATCACATAGATTTCAACTATATATTTCTGTAATACAGGATCTGTATATTGCATTGTGTGCCCACCGACCAAAGTCAAATTATCTTCTGTTGTTGTATATTTGATCCCCTTTACCGTTTACTACACCCCACCCCCTTCCTTCCGGTAACCACCATACTGTTGTCTATGAGTTTCCGTTTTATATCCCACGTACGAGTGAAACCATATAGTTCTTAGCTTCTTCTGACTGACTTATTTCACTTAGCATAATATTATCAAGGCCCATCCACGGTGTTACAAATGGGAGTATTTCATCTTTTCTTATATTGTGTATATATATGATTTCTTCTTTATCCAAACATTTGCTGAAGAACGGTTGGGTTGCTCCATGTCTTGGCCACCACGAATAATCCTCCATTGAATGTAGGGGTGCATACATCTTTGCAAATAAATGCTTTCAACTTTTTAGGGTAGATACACATAAGAGGGATTGCTGGGTCATATGGTAGTTCTATCCTTAACTTTTTGAGCAACCGCCATACTGTTTTTCATGGTGACTGTACTGGTTTACATTCCCACCCAGCAGTATATGGGGGTTCCTTTTTCTCCACAACCTCTCTGACACTCGTATTATCCATATTGTTGATACTAGCCATTTCACCAGGTGTAGTTTTGATTTGCATTTCCCTAATGGCTAGTGAAGTTGACCATCTTTTATATATCTGAAGGTCATTTGTATGTCTTCTTGGGAGAGGTGTCTGTTCAGGTACTCTGCCCATTTTTTAATTAGATTGCTTGTTTGTTTGTTTGGTGTTGAGGTTTATGAGCTCTTTATATTTTTGGAAATTAACCCCTTATTAGATCTGCTGTTTGCAAATATCATCTCCCACTTTTTTGGTTGCCTTTTTGTTTTGTTGGTGGTTACTTTCGCTCTGCAGAAGCTTTTAAGTTTTATATAATCCTGTTTATTTAGTTATGCCTTCACTTCCCTTTTGTTTGGGGTCAAATTCATAAAATGTTCTGTAAGACCAAGGTCTATATATTTAATACTTATGATTTCTTTTATGTAATATATTGTTTCAGATCTTATATTTTTGTCTTTGATTCACTTTGAATTAATTTGTGTACATCGAGATGAACTGTAATCTAGTTTCATTCTTTTGCATGTGACTTTTCAATTTTCCTAGCATCATTTATTGAAGAGGCTTTCTTTTCTCCATTGTATGTTTTTGGTTCCTTTGTCCAAAAGTGTTTGTTTATATACATGTGGTTTTATTTCTGATCTCTCAATTCTGTTCCATTGGTCTGTGTGTCTTTCTGTCAATACCAGGCTGTTTTGATTATTGTAGTTTTGTAGTATAATTTGAAGGTAGTATGATAACTCTGGCTTTGTTCTCTTTTCTCAAAACTGCTTTGGCTCTTTGGGGTCTTTTGTGGTTCCATACAAATCTGATGATTTTTTATCTATTTAGTTAAAGAAATGACACAGATTTTGTTAGACATTACATTAAATCTATATATTGCTTTGGGTAACATGGCCATTTTAACTATGTCGATCCTTCCCATCTATGAACACAGAAAATCTTTCCATTTCATTGTGACTTTTTCAATATCTTTTAATAATGCTTTTAGTTTATCGTATAAAGATCATCACATCCTTTGTTAAGTTTATTCCTAGGTATTTTATTTTTTCTGTTCTAATTGCAAAAAGAATTGTTTTCTACATTTATTTTTATAAAGTTTCATTATTAGTATACAGGAAAGCAGTGTATTTTTGTACATTGATCTTGTATCCTGCTACTTTATGGTATTTGTTTATTGTTTCTAATTTTTTTTTTTTTTTGGTGAATCTTTAGGGTTTTCTATATATATGGAATCGTGTCATCTGCAAAAAGTGACACTTTTACATTTTCATCCCCAATTTCGATGCTTTTTATTTCTTTCCCTTGCGTGGTTGCTCTAGCTAGGACTTCCAGAACTATGTTGAATAAGAGTAATGAGAGCAGGCACCCTTGTCTTGTTTCTGATTTTAGAGGAAAAGCCTTCAGTTTTTCACCATTGAGTATGATATTGGCTGAGGGTTTATCATATTTAGCCTTTATTAAGTTGAGGTACTTTCCTTCTATACCCATTTTATTGAGTTTTTGGTCATAAATGGATATTGTATCTTATCAAATACCTTTTCTGTATCTATTGATAATGCCATATCATTTTATCTTTTGTTAATGCGGTATATTGCATTGATCAATTCGTGTACGTTGAACCATCCTTGTGCCCCTGGAATGAACCCCACTTGATTGTGATGTATTATTTTTTTAAACTGTTATTGCATTTGATTTTCTAGTATTTTGGTTAGGATTTCTTTAATCTGTATTCATCAGAAATATTGATATGTAATTTTCTTTTCTTGTGTTTTCATTGTCAGGTTTTGTTGTCAGGATTATTTTGGCCTCATAAAATGATTTAGGAAGTGTTGCCTCTTCAATTTTTTGAAAGAGTTTAAGAAGAATAGATGTCAGATCTTCTTTGACTGTTTGGTAGAATTCACTAGTGAATTCAGATCCTGAACTTTATTTTGGAAGGGAAGTTTTTGATGGTTGTTTTAATTTCCTCACTGTTGATCAGTCTATTTCGATTTTCCAGTTCTTCGTGATTCAGTCTAGGAAGAGTATATATGTCTAAGAACTTGTCCATTTCATCTAAGTTATTGAATTTGGTGACCTGCAGTATTCCATAGTATTCTAGTATGATCCTTTGTATATCTGTGATGCCAGTGGTAACTTCTCCTCTTTCATTTCTGATTTTGTTTATATGAGTCTTTTTCCTTTTTTCTATAGTGAGTTTAGCCAGAGGTTTGTCAATCTTATTCATCTGTTCAAAGGACCAGCTCTTGTTGTGTTAATTTTTTATTGTCTTTTTTTTCTCTATTTGCCCTTTTACTCTAATCTTCCCTTCACAATACTGTGAAAGCAGCCACCAGACTCTCCAGCTCAAACCCTATTGATGACTCCCCATCAGCATCATATAAGAGACCTTTCTGAGTAAAGTATATCTGAAACAGCTTTCCATTATGATCAGATCATTGTCTCTCTCCAGTTTCTCCTCTCTATATTGTCTCACTAACCCTCTCTGCTTAATACAATTTTTTATAAAAAGCCATTTACTCTATATGTTCCCAAAACAAATCCTTTCAATACCTTATTACTCTCATTTCATACATAAAGAAACTGAAGCCGGGGGGTTAAATAATTTGCACCACATTTCACCTAAGTAAGTAACAAAGCTGGTTCTTGACCTGAGATCATCTGACAGTGCAGACTCACCTCTTAGCCAATGTGCTCAATTTCACTTCTGCACTAATGAAGTCATGTCTATTCTCTGAATGCATCGAGATTTCTCATCCTGTTCTATTTTTTCAAATGTATCCTCTGCTTGGGAACTTCTACCACTCCTTCATTGCCTTATTCACCAGATAAAGTCTTTGATGTCTTTTAAGACACAGGTACAAAAATATCCTGTGGAATGTTACTGGGTCTTACCAAGAACGTTTGATAGTTTGTGTGTGTGTGTTCCATTAGCATTTAACACAATATAAATTTTATGTCTTCTTCACTAGGAGAATATGTCTTTTATTTCAGTTTTCCAGCATCAGGCATAGAGCTTGACACACAGTTGGTTCCCTGTATGTGTCTATTGAACTGAGGTGCTGCGGGGTGGAGAAGACAGCACTTCTGAACAGACAACTTTGGCTAGAAGGTAGTGAGGTTGCTGATTGGGTTGACATTGTCTGACCTTTGGGGAGTTCTAATTCTAATTGAGAATACTGGATTACACAAGAATGAAGTTCATCTTAATAAATCTCTTATTGTTAAGGCTTTCATTCATGGAACCATTTTGACAGAGTTATAGAATTTCAGGACAATGGTGGAGCTGAGACAGTTTAATAGCCAAAGCCCTAATTATACAAAGAATTAAACTGAGACTACAAGATTAAGTAATTCATCCATAAGGACATTACAAGTTAGTAGCAGAGCCTGTACTTGAACCTGAGTCTCTTGCTTTCTAATCCATAGTTCCTGGCTCTTTCTTACAGACATATAAATACCAAGATGATTTTATTTTATGCACACACACACACACACATTTTCACTGCTAATGAGTTGATTCCACAAATACATGCATTTCCTTACCTTAAGCTTGGATTCGTTTGTGGGAATAATTACAGTAATAGAAATTCAGTGCCTTATACAGAATATCGTCCTAATTACTTCTAAACTTTAGAAAGAAATGCACTGGTTCACTTTCCTTCAAGACTAGAAAAATCTATCCAGTCAACTGTTTTCAAACCAGTCAGTGAAAATAAATCGAGTTCATGCAGTTTTACTGAGGTCTTTTCCCAGTTTTCACTACACCTATAACTATCACCATAATAACAACTAACATTAAAATAATTATTCTTTTCCATGACTTCTGCACGATTTACATGACTTACCTTATTCAATCCATACAACAAGCATATGAGATAGATCACTATTATAGTTTCCCATCTTACAGTTAAAGGTACTGAAACCCATGAGATTTAATAAATTCCACAGGGTCACAGAACTTTTCAAAGACAGAAACTGCAGTTGTGTCGACAGTAAACCTGATACCAAAGTTTATGCTCTTCACTACTAATCTAGTCCACCTGTCTTTAACATTGTACTTCTTTTCTATTCAGAAAGAGGGAATCACAGAACTGAAGACCTAGGAATTATGTTAGATTCTAGTTGATTACTATATGTCATTTGCCAGAAACACAAAATAAGATTCTAGAAAATGAATAAATCAAACTTTCTTGGACTTAGTGCTCATAATTTTTTTATATTTTTTCTGTATCACACAATAAGGTACTTCACATAATATACACACTCAATAAATATGGGTGACTGATTCTCATGAATTCTTCCATCAGTATATGCTACCATATAAACATATGCATAAGCATATATGTATATCAGTGTCTAGTCTATTTGTCTCCGATAATAAAAACCCAGCCTGTCAAAACATACTAGAAGGACTACATTGTAGAGGGAATGACAGTAGCATTACCACCAACAGGGGTAGAACAGATGAGATGCCTTAGCGACTGCCTGCCATAGCCTGCTCGCATCTTAGCACCGAGTTTAAACAACATTCAGCCAGCTGCCTGTGGATTTAGCCAACACTGCATGGAAACAAAAATTTCTGATTGCCCAGATGGTTTCTAGGCCCTTTATCAAAAGTAGTAACTTGTTGTGGGTCTAAAGCATATCTACCCTATATATAGGCTAGTGGCTTCTTGTTTCCTTCATAGATCTGCCTCTGTGCAAGCTGAGCAGGGAGATGGTGGTGTTTTAATAACTTCCACTAGAGAGAGAAAGAGGGAAACAGAAGAGACTGGGCAGCAAGTGTACAAATCTGTGAAAATCTCTATAATATCGTGTCCTTCATAACTTAGATTACACTCTTCTTTCCTCACTGTTGTTACTATATGTATTCACTCTACTTGTGCACTTCCTTGAGCAGATGCTTTGCACACCTTTATGTATCCCATAGGACACCATCGCACTGATTTCTCACATAAAAAGCAAAGTAAAGACTGGGTGAATTGGAGCAGACACAGACCAAATGCACAGACCAAACAAGCTCCAAGTACTCCTGGGGACGACAGTGAAAGAAGTTCTGATTTTGAAGTCTGGTTAGCCCTTGGCCTGTCCCCAGGAGAATAAGTTGCTAGTATGCTGTGGAACATCAGCTCGCTAGGACAATGCTTTTGAACAAGTCAATTTGTGACAAGAAATAGAACAACCCTTAAAATTTCATCAAGGTAACTGGTAACAATGAACAATTCTGAATCCCTTTTATTAGGATTAAAACTATAGAATTTGGGAAGGCCCTGGGTACTAGGGAGTCGCCCTTGATTATGCCCCACAAAGGGAGAGTTCCATTGCCTTGAAGGAGAGCCTCTCTTCCTATAAATAACATTAATTCAGACCTTCAGGTTCTGTTACAATAAGCAGACATAGGAATAAACAGTTTTGCTAGCTTCGTGTATTTTAGTTCTTTCTTCAACCAGTTACCTTTTCTAATCTTCCTACTACCATAAGCAGAGAAATTTTACAGGGTAAAATTGTTCGTTTCCACCTCAGCACTTTTTCTTACATTTGGAATGACTTGGCTCAGCTCCTCTGACCTTGAAATGCAGCCCCTCCAGCCTACCAAGAAATCAGCAGGAGCCGCAAAGTGGAGAACGCGAAGTTTCCATTTCTTTGCAAATCATATTTGCATGGTGAAGGCTATGCTGGCTCCAAAGGCAAAGGGACAGCCTATCAACCAAAAAGAATGATAGATAAGGATTAGGTTTAATACTGGAAAACATTTAGAAACAGAAAGAAAGAGTGCATTCATGACAGAAATAAAAGGGGCCATTCTTTGGCAAAACATAAAACAGCATCTGTTGAAACAACTCAAGTTCTGAGCTGCTTTGCATGGCGTCCTTTGTTGCCCAAAAATGGCAGCTTCTCTCAGGCCTTTGAGGACATGAAATGATGACAGATTAAGGTCCTGTGCCAAGCAGTAGGGAAAAAAAATTCACATTTTGATGTGCAACTACTTGATTCTCAGCCATCTAGAAATTCAGAGAGGAGGCTGTCAAGTGCATTTAATGAACTGCTTTGGTAGCACTGGGTGATTAATTTGCAGTTTTGCCCTGCTCTATCACATTGCCCAGAGCACATTCCCAGAGCTTCTGGCTTTGAGGAGAGGCTCAACCCCTGTGTAATATACTCCAGGTGTACCAAAGTGGGCACTCCGCCCTTTCTCTTTGGCTCTGTACTCCAGCGACATTCTGGTGTGATACATTAGCTTTTTTTTTTTTTTCTACGTGAAATATCCATAATAACATAGCCCAGAAAATGCCCGTTCAATTCACATATTTATAGCAACAACTCAGTTCTCTCAGTATTTCAACATAATCCTTTAGTATAAGATAGGGAAAACAAAACCACAATCTTGCTCATGACTTAACCCAAGTAACTAAATAATTAGGTCACCTACCACTTGTAGACTATTAACAAAGCTTTTAATACACGTAATTGATCATTAGTATCATTACAAACAGAGACAATGAACTTTTTGAATGGTCAAGGTCTTTGTCATTTGTATAGTGTAGGAAAAGTAAACATAAAATGCAGAAATGTTTCAATATTTTACATGAATTTATAAAACTTCTCAGATACATCAGATTAAAGAACTAGTAACATTTTATTCTTTTTTACATATGAGGTAGCTAATAGATACCAGCTATGTCAAGGGGAAAAAATGACTTTTTTTTACTGCAAGCAGATTTTATGGCTTTTTCTTTTGATGTCTGAACCGTGAAATATGCCAGAGGTTCTTTGTTGCTGTTTATATACTATGCGCACTCTTAATGAGTCGCCAAACTTTACTTCCTTGAAGGAACCCTAATAGTAAAACATTTATCTACATATTGAAAAAATCCCTTAAACATGCTCTGCATCTGCAAAGAAGCAAAGTGCAGTAATTTTATTCATTAAGTGCTGGTTTCAAGAATCTCCCTTTTAGTCTAAGGCTATCGGTTAGCTTTTGCATAGTAGATTACAGCTTGAGAAACATGACATTTAACTCAAGACTGTAATTGTCAAAGGAGGATTTGGTTTCACTTGTTTTAAAGATGGATGTTAAAAACAAGACAACAAGCTCAAAATGGAGTTGCTTATGCTAAGCCTCAATTTACCAAACCAAGACTTAATTACAGTTCCGGCTCTCCCACAAATGGAATCTTAAACCAGTCAATCAGGAATCACCTGATTACTTTAGTTGGGTAATCTGCCCAATTTCCTTTGTAAAAAGGAAGCAATTTTGTAAAAACAAATCCACTTTTTTTTTTGTCCAGTACTATGTCTTTGATTTGTTCCCTTCTGCCTATAAAAGTCTTTCATTTAGTACAGCTCCTCAGAGTTCCGTTCTATCTGCTGGATTGGATGCTGCCTGATTCACTAGTTATTGAATGAAACCAGTATGATCTTTAAAGTTTACTCAGTTAAAGTTTTTTTTTTTAATGTAGATAACCTAAAAGAAGGAGTACAGCTATTTTAATCCTGAGACCTTAGGGGAGACAGTCCTAATTTTAATTTCTGTTTAGCTTTTCTGATACAATATGAGAGGGAAAAAGTTTACTCCACAGGAAAATCTTTGTGGAGGCTTGACTTTGTGAAAGGTTATTTTTGTTAATGTGACCCAAAGGGACCAGTGGGTAACAAGCTGTAACAGCTGATACATCAGAGCCATAGGCTGATAGGTGTCTCAAGATCTCAGTGCCAGGATGCAATGGAGTGGTGTTACCTACCTCGAGGCTTGGTTATCCTGGAGAACTATTGAATGTTGTTAATGAGACAGAAATTTTTGGTAGTTGGAAAGGGTGGTATGGAAACACTGTTATCCTGCTGCAGAAACTGGAAAACAAAGCCATGGAATCCATTCAACCCCAAATTTAGCCTTTTAAATGTGTGAACAGGGTTGTGGACTTGCAGCAGAACTCAGTTGCCACCTGCTGCGTGCCCTGGACCGCCGTGGAAGCCCCTACAGCTGCATCTGGGGGCAAGGAGGCATGGCTGCACCCTTCAGGGAGGCGACGCCTTCCCTTCTTTGCTGAGCATTCTCCATTTCCAAAGGGGAGAGAAACACACAAAAAAGTATCGCTTTCCTCCCCTCACTGCTGAGAAAGAACATGGTATTTACTTAGGCAAACTGGTTTCCCTGCTCAAGCAGAAGGAATGAAAGTTCTTTCACCCAGTAAAGCTTAATTTCACTTTATATCAGGGACCATTTTTTTCCTGATTACTCATCTGAAACGCAGATCAATCAAAGTAAAATTTCTACTAGTTGGTTAAGGGCTTTCTTTTCTGCCTTCTTCCTGTAGCTTTATGTAAATATTCAGCACAACTTCTACTATTATATACTGTAAATATTCAGCACAACACTGGAGGGATTCCAACAGATGGTCTCTTTAGGCATGGTTTTCCAGAAACCTTCTTTTCTGTGTGAGCAGCCTACAGAATATGTTCAATCTTTAAAATTTCATGTGTTGGAAATGCTAGATTTCAGTGCTCAGCTTTACTTACACTGAAACTAAAAGAGTGATGGATTTGGAAGGTCAAGGGGACCATCTGGGTCGTGAATGGAACATGTCAGAACTCTGAACAAGCCTTTGTAGGACTCACTAACAGAATAAAAACATAGAGGACACCAGTTTTTTCTTGTTCGATCTGTGGAATGACCATTGATTCCCCCACTATGTGCTATTGTTCTCCTTTTAAGAAAAATGTACTAAAATATTAATGAAATACTAAAGAAAAAAAACATATAGATAACTATGTAAATAACCGAGCCAATCAGAGCAGGGGAAATAGCAGCTCAAAAAACCTAGCAAGGGCGTTAGAGTGGATTAAATGGTATTGATATTTATTGAATACTTTGTGCCATGCACAGTACTTGTTTATGTCAATTCGTATTCTTAACAATTCTTTGTGGCAAATATTATTATTTTTAATTTTAGATTAAGGTTCTGGGACTCAGAGTGAAAGAAACTAACCTTGGCAGTGTTAAGTGGCAGAGGGGTGGTGGGGCTCCCTGCCTGACACCAGAACCCCATCCTACTCTGTCTACCATGCTGGGCTTCCCCAGCAGAACTGAGTGAGCAAATGTTCTGTGCAACTAACTCAACAAAATTGTGTTTCTCTGATTCAAGGATATTTCTTAAGAGTCAGTTCCCATCAGATATCTGTGTTCAGAAAGCCACGGGTAAAGTTAATCTCATATTTAATGCTTATAAATACTCAAGTTTGGGAGGCAAGTTTCAGCATTAAAACTGGGATCCAGATTTGCCTTTATCTCCAACCCACTTCTCCCTCAGGATGCAGCCTCCGGTCAGTGTCATGTACACAAAACACCTGCCTGACCTGGAAAACTTGTCATTAAAGGAAACATGTTTGCCAAGGAGCCGAGCTCCTTCAGTCTTGGCCGTTGAGAGCAAGCAAGGGTCAGAGCAGAGCTGCGGTGGATTGTTCCATCATGTTATTTCGGTTAAGTTATGTGGAGCATCAAGAAATGTCAAAGAGCCTAGAGACAGAGAAATGTATTTCCTAATCCTCTCAAACAATGGCATTAACCAAAGCTACAGAGGATTTGACAAAAGAAAGAATGAATTGTCTAGGCCTGTCACGTCCTAACAGTTAATAGCACAAAGGGCGTATTCACGGTGGAAAGATACGTTTCCTTTCTTTCAAAAGAGGAGACAATGTATTGTAAGATATTTTCAGAAGTCCTTCCTCACAGGACTCTGTAAACAGAACTGGTTCTTGAACAAAGTCAAAGTTTTAATTCACGAGACCAATTCACCTTGTTTGTGCAGAACCCTCATGGAGTATTTGCACTGTGTGCTGCAGCCTGAACAAGGAATACGCTCCTTCATTTGTCCTGTTTGCGAAATGACGGACACCCCTGGGCCACCTTTCAATGTGTGAAACAACAGTTTCTTTTCAAATCTAAATATCTATTCACCACAACAGCTGCATTTGACAGATTTTTCTCCAGTCGTTATGTTCCAAAGAACCTTTCCCCAGCCCACAGCCCTCTGCGTTCTAAGTCACAGCTAAAAGCTGCTGCAGTAGAATAATCTTCTGGCTGCTCCTCTTTATGGATTTACCCTGTCGTCATGCCTCCCCGGCTTTTCCACCAGTGAACTCGGAAATTAGTTTGGAACTCGGAATCATAAGTATGGAAAAGGAAACCCAATGTTCTCTGTATGATAGCATAATTTTATTTGGAGAGACCAAAATATTCAAAAGTGAGATCTTCAAATCTTAGCTGACAACAATTAATTTGCTATAACCAATGGAGAAATTTTTAAATATCAGAACAAGTGATACCCAAAGATGGACATTTTTGAACAAAAACTTTCTGTGTTATAAAATCTGTCACCCTTCTCAATAGGAAATCATGCAATTTCAACACCAGACCATCAAAAATGTCTTGGTGGCGGTTCTCTTGGTTGACTTTTGGGATTTTTTTAAAAGATTTTATTTATTTTTAGAGAGAAGGGAAGGGAGAGAGAAAGAGAGGGAGAGAAACATCAATGTGTGTTTGCTTTTCACATGGCCCCCACTGGGGACCTGGCCTGCAACCCAGGCATGTGCCCTGACTGGGAATTGAACCAGTGACCCTTTGGTTCGCAGCCCGCGCTCAATCCACTGAGCTACACCAGCCAGGGCAACTTTTGGGATTTTTTTGACTGTTGATTGGACAGAAAACTAATTATATTTAGATTGTTTTTTTTTAATAGTAAACGTATTTTTAAAATAGTATATGTATGCACTTAACAGATGTTATAAAATGATTCTTTTGTAATGAAGTATCCAGGTGAGCAAAGTCATGTAATAGTCTCACATCAACTGGTCTTACTAGTTCAGGCACTCTAGATAGAAGCTACTTTGTACCCCAGCTTCAAAGATGATACCCTGTCAGAAGTAGATGTTTGTATACCCGTTGAACTACAAATAAAGTCCAAATGAACTCTAGCTCCAAATTCTGGTAGGTGAAAATTTTCCCCAAACCATGCTGCACCTTGAGTCGTGTATTGTGACCGAATGGGTGGCAGAGTCTGAGTTTTTTGTTACTTTTTGGCTACATCTTTACATCACATGTGAAATAAACCTCACTATTGTCTCTATTGCCTCTTCATTTTGGCCATCCTAACAACTTACATGGTTCACTGAGGGACTGGTTTGGCTTTAGCAACTGCTACTTATTGACAAAAAGGAATAGATCAAGTTCATGCTGTGCCCCAACTCATCAACAGCATACCATTAACTGCTGCTTCAGAGCATATGTTGTCTTAATTATGTAACATTGTGTTTTAGTGATTAAAAAATGGGCTGTTTTTACAAACTCAATCCTATAACTGATTTTAATGAAAAAACTTTAGACTACAGAAGCTTCAGATTAGTGTGTGAAAACATGGAATAAATGCACCTGAGCAAAGAAAGCAAAAAAAGTAGAAGTCTTGATTTTTAATGCATTTATTCACCCTATTGTATTATGATTTGCTGGAAGTAAATGTATACATTTTAGCACATTCTTTAGAATTTGCCATCTTTAGAGACATTCTTTTGAGACAGGGCAACAAACTCTCCTAATGCTGCCAAGGGGAGATGCCAAGGAGAGAAGGGACTCCTTGCCTCCAAACGCGGGAGGAGGTCTCAGGGCCCCTTAGTAACTGAGAAACAGTACTCGCCTATTGTATGTGGATATTTGGCAGTCGGCTGCTGCCACTCAAGCTTTCATCCACACCAAGGCAGTTCCAAACAAGGGGAGAGCCCAGAGTTTGTTTCTCTGTCCTACTTGGGTAATAACTAAACATTTCAGTGAGAAACTCTTCACTCTAGCAGAAAAGATCAGTTTGAATCATCATTGGAACGTCAACTTCTCTTGGAAAGGGTAGGGCACACAAATGCACACTCTTACTCTCTGTGGTTTTCCCCCGCCAAGATGTTTACAATCCTGTGGGCAAAACTTTCTCTTCCTTGTTCTCAAAAAAAAATTTTTTTTTTTGCTTTCCTTCAAAATGTCAATTTGAAAATTGTACTCTTCTGAAACAATAAAGGCTAATTATTCTCTTCAAAACTAAATCACAATATTTACTGAAAAGGCTCTGTATTTGACAGATTTGGACACTAAAAAAGAATAGAATTACTCCAGAAGCTATGTGTAAATAGAAGGCCATTGGCAAGCATCCTGTGTAAAATGAAAAGACCCCATGTCTATTTGACCTTGGGAAAACTGAAGGAGTTGGACAAGCCATGATAGTGACTAGTTTTTAAAACTTAGCAACACTTTGACTACCTGTGAGCCTGCAGTTCTGCCTCATAAAAGTAAAACAGCCAAATGCATGTTAACAGTAGATACATTTAAAATTATTATAAAAATCATTAATGTCTAATATTGTATTGGCTAGTTCAATCTAGCCAGTGTTTTCAGTTGTATAAGAGTAGCATTGTCATACCGATTTAGTCAACATCTCCGCATGTGCAGATTATTTTTAAAAAGAAGTTCAGGTAGATAAGGTAAATAGAATATTATTACACTCTTGATTTGCATTACAAAACAGTAAGACGGGAAACATTGTGGGTTTTATTAAGCCAAACAGAGATGCCTAGACATGGTTTCATATACATCTAATTCTTTGTATTATCTATTTATCTGTCTGTCGATCCATCTGGTTCAATTAATCTGGTGCTCAATTAACCTTGTGTGTACCGTGCACCATATTGTACCTTCTCAGGTGGTGAAGTACTTGAAACTATCATTCATCTTCATTTTTTAAAATGTATGTGTAATTCATATATATTTAAAATATATGAATATGCAGTGCTAATAAGGAGTCACCTAATTCTTTTATTTTAAATCACAGGTAAGCGATCCATTGAATTGTTAAAGTTGAAATTCAGATAGTAGTGGAAGAAAAGAGGCTAAAATATATAGCATAACAAAATATTAAGTGGGCAGAGGATTGATTCCACAGCAGTAGTTCTCCAAAGAACCCCCGAGGTTCCTAAAACCCTTTCAAGGCTCAATGAGGTGAGAGCTATTGCATAAAAAAAACCACGTTGTCATTTTCCTGTTTCATTCTCATTCTCTCAACAGTGTCCAGTGGAATTTTCCAGAGAGTACATGATGTGTGAGATAATACACTGAATAGAGAAGTAAATCTGAGAATCCAGCTGTCTTCCATTAAACCAGACAATACAAATGTTTTCTAGAATATGAAACAATGCCACCCTTATTTTCATGTTGAAGAAGATAGTTATTTTTCATAAGAATACGCATTTGTCAACATATAATGACATTATTATTATTTTAAATAAAGGACTAAACCTTGAAATATTCCTCTATTTTAATTTCTAATATAAATGTTGAAAGATATAGCCCACATTAACAGAAGCTTTTGAAGGTCCTCAATACTTTTTGTAATATTTCATTTTTTATTTTTTAAAGTTTATTTTTTATTGTTGTTCAATTACAGTTGTCCTCATTTCACCCCTATTACTCTCCCCTGCCCTACCCACTCCCACTCCCACTCCCACATTCAATTCTTCCCTCCCCGTTAGCTTTGTCCATGGGTCCTTTATCCATGTTCCTTGACAACCCTTCCCCTTCTTTTCCCTGTTACCCCGCTCCCCCGGGTTACTGTCAGTTTGTTCATCATTCCCGTATCTCTGGTTCTATTTTGCTTGCTTGTTTGTTTTGTTGATTAGGTTCCACTTATAGGTGAGATTGTATGGTATTTGTCTTTCACTGCCTGGCTTATTTCACTTAGCACAATGCTCTCCAGCTCTATCCATGCTGGTGCGAAGCATAGGAGTGACTTTATAATTTTTAAGCATATAAAGGAACCCTGAGACCAAAACATTTGAGATTGCTAATGAACAGTTTTAGAACCTCAATTTATTTTTAAAGCCTCAATTATTAATTTTACCACAATCAAAATTAGGGCGACACTATAAATTCTCAAAAATTACTCATTAGTGAGATTAGACCTATGTTTTTTACTGTATCAGTTCTAATAAAAAATGTAAGCCAATAGAGTACCTTTAAATACAGCATTTAATGTGATTCAGTCCACGTCTTCCATTCCTGGCCAACCAATCCTTCTGGACCCAACGTTTCATTAATACTAATGGAGTAGGAGGCTTTTTGCTTAGTACCCATGATGCATGCAATAAATATTTGCTGATTTGATGTGAAGTAAGGCTACTTCCTCACTGAAGCTTGACTGAATTGTGAAGCATATTCCTTGTTATAATTACCATGATGTTCAGCAAAACCAGATGGGCAGGCATTAGTTAACAGAGGAATCTCCAGAGCCATCCGGGCTGGGCTCAAATCCTGCATCCAATGCTTGCTCCCATGTGAACACGCACAGCTCTTTTTACAAAATTTAGAACTAAACTTACCATATAATGCTACATAAAGACGACTCAGGAAAATATCTCATTTCAACTGATGCTCAGAGCAAGAGCATGAATACTGATGACTTGGTTTCCAGAAAATATTTTGCTGTTTAAATAGATCAAGACACCGGCACACCTTTAATTCCATGTTCATTCCTACCACTAGATGTTAAGAGCAGTGAATTAAGCATGAGGAAAACCGCAAACACACAGAACGCTGAGGTGAGAATTGCAATAAAACACAAATCAGAACATAGACACAAAAGCTTAGATACACGATAGAGAAATTCAAACATATTCAGCTAAGGTAGCAGCAAAAAGACGACAGTTGAAATTGCCTGACCTATTTGAGCAAAGATAGAAAGTTAAGCTAAGCCTTCTACCTGACTTGACTTCATTTTTAAGTGAAATAAATACTGACATTGTTTTAAATTATCATTAATATTATCATCTTACTAGTGTCTTTGTAATTCTAGCTACTCTTTAGAAAATGTCTTTAAATAATAAACACATGTGATGTATTCTCACTAAAAGCAAAGAAAGAAAACTTTTAGAACCCTCTTTCACCCTTGGCTTCTCCAATTTCACTTGGGTTGATTTTTCCAACTCATCTTTCCAGGAAGATAAATCCCCCTTTTACTTGCCAGACTCTAAGTCCAAAAGATGTGGGCACAATGCAGAATGGACGGGCCACACTTATCCATACTGGAGAGTGCCCAGCACCCTCCACTTCAGTTGTCATCATGCCAAATATGCCAGCCACTGAGCTTGTTCAAACCCATGACAATGTGTCACTCCAACTGTCTTTCTAGCTCTGTCTTGTTCTTTTCCTTTAAGCTTATTGAATTCAAATGATTAGATAACATGGAGTGCATTACCAGAAAAGTTTTATTTAATTGACTCTGATTCATTAATCTCTTCATCTAGTCATATTTTACCCAAATGGAATGAGATTGGAAAAATATAGGTTTTTTTTTCAATTAAAAATAATAGAAAAGATGAACTTCCCTTGAAATGGGTTATAGACTAAAATTTGCTAGGATCTTGTCATTCGTCCTGGGATTGGAAAGTCCCCTGGTCTGTCCTGTGTATTAAGTGGTGGCATGATGCTGGGATTTCGTCCCAGCGAAATCCGTGGGGGACCGTACCCTGATTCCGTGAATCAAACTTACCCAGAGACACGCTTTGAGAATAGAATCCGGCTGCCACGGGTCTTTCCCTCCACCTCCATCTTGGAAAAGACCTCATGGGTAGCTTAGCCAGGTTTTTTATTAAAGTTTAGGACACATTTACATTGGATTGATTATTTATGGGCTTATGCAGAACAGGGGTAGGTTTACTCATTAACAGAGCATTAGGATGTAAATTCAGGTCCCGTGGCAGACAGGACCAGGGTAATACATTAAACAGGACTCAGCAAGCCAGAATCTCTTAAGATACATTTTTGCCAAATTCCTATTAGAGAATTCCTATTCCACAGACATGATCCACACTTGCCCACACGGGAATCACACGGAGCTGCGCTCAAAATGCGTAAATTCCGGAACTGCATGTTTACACGCGTGTGGAAAGAACTTCCACAGTGGCACCCAAAAGAAAAGGGCAGCCTCATGCCTTCGACAGCCTCGCCCCAGCCTGGGGCCGGAGAGGCTCGTGTAGCTTTACGGCGACAGGTCATCTGAGGCTACCAATAGTAAGAATATATTTGCTGTATAGATATTTTCTAAAACTGTGAAGTTTAAAACCTAAAAACAAATCTGAAATGCAAATATTAAAACATATAAGCATTTTGGAAAAATATCAAAATTTGAGATTTTTTTGGAAAAGTGTTTGAAATGAATGATTCAATCCCAACATGTACCTTTTTCCTCATGGATGTTTAGGCAGGCAAACTCCAAGAAAAGTCTGTTTCTGTGATAACTCTCAAATGCCTTTCAGACATGTCCTTTCCGACCAGAGGCCCTGCCATTCAGCACCGGGTGTCGCTCTGTTTAGGTTTCCACAGCTGTGAGCTGCAGCGCTTGGGGAGGGTGCAGAGTAGGCTGTGGAGAAATTAGGGGGCTATGACATGCAGGAGCTGCCAGCACAGCATCTGTCTCCTCCCGCCCTGGTCTTGTTCCCGCCCTAAAATTGCTCTCTGACACAGCCTTACCTCCATGCAAAACTGCCAATCACTTTTTCTATCTTGCTCTGTAGGGAACATAAAGCCAATTGATCATGTCATTTTGATCTTGTGTGACAGGAAGAGGTCAATTTTACAAAGTGGCATCATAAAACCAAGAACTTTGTAACTCTCTCTACTCCTTTCTCATATTCTTAAAAACTACCCAAAGCAAACCTGAAATTTTTTTGTAATGTATTCTCCTTCACCAATATTATAGAAAACAGACTTGACTACTAACAATGAGTGAAGGTGGAAGAAAGCTATCATTGTCATTTTGAGGGGAAAAGAAAACAGTTTAAGTTACCAGTGAAGAGCAATTGAAATAGAATTTAGCAATAGAAAAACTGATTAAAAATAAAGTTTTTATTAAGTACCTGAAGTAAAAACACGGAGGGCATATGAACTAATCAAAAAAATTTGTAAAAATAACAAGGACTATTCTCTTATTCCATTCAATACCAGTGTGAAATTCCCTTGTTAAAGAAGTATTTGCACTCTGGACTTGCAAATCAACTGTTATAAGCAAGGCTCTTCAACCAAACATTTCTGGACAGAGCTAAATATGAAGAAAAAGATCCCCCTCAAGCTTAACAGTTTTGGTCCTGTGAATCAGGGCAAATGTGTCTGAGCTCATTCAAAAAGACCCTTGGCTTTATATCATGATGAAATCACATTGCAAAATCCGAGAGAGGATTGAATATTTACAAATGGAGGAGCAGACACTCATTTGTTAACTTCAAGAAAATGTGCCTGTGGCTAGAACTTAATACACTCAAACAGAAAAAGTAGAAATTTCTAGATTATCTGAAGGAAAAGATGGTCCTCACACTATTTATATTTCCATTACTCTCTCCTCATAAGAGAAAACCAATAGATTATTACCAAGAGAGGTTTATCAGAGGTTTTCCAAAGAAAAAATTTTCCAAAGGACTGCAGATATTTAAACTTCATTAATGTCCAATAAATTCATGAATAATATGTAATATACATTTTCATTGTAGTAATATTTCCACTTTTATCAAGTAAAAGGATTTGGAACTATTGTCAAAGTAGTCATGTGAGGACTTAAGTTTGGAAAATTGCATCTTTGAATATATAACTATAACTAGATGATATAGCATGCACAAAGACAGTTTAGTTAGCTGATAAGATCAGTAAAAATAATACTGACTGATAAAACTGATACTTGTTTTTACTGAACCTATAATGTTCAATTTGACATGTAAACATAGCATAAAGTATATAATTATAAGAGTGACTTAATTTTTTATATTAAATTATAATAGTACTTAAAGAAAATAAAAAATTCTTCTATTCCTTTTGCCAATAAAGAAAGTGAAGCCAAGCCCTGGCAGGTGTAGCTCAATGGATTGAGTGCCAGCCTGTGAACAAATGATCACCAGTTCGATTCCCGGTCAGGGCACATGCCTGGGTTATAGGCAAGGTCTCCAGTAGGAGACATGTGAGGCAACCAACATTGATGTTTCTCTCCCTCTCTTTCTCCCTCCCTTCCCCTCCATCTAAAAAAATAAATAAACAAAAACTCTTCTAAAAAGTTAAAAAGATAAATTGAAGCCAGAAGTGAATAAATTTTCCAGAGTAGCAGAAACAGTTCATGGCATAGTTAAAAGTAGCCTTCGGATTTAGGGTCCTTTAAGAAGCTCTGCTGCATTGCACATTTTTATTTTGATTCTGTAAGTTAAATTTTAAAGATATTTTGATCAACTAAAGGCCATAAAAGATTTTAAGAAAACCTAAAATACATTTAGTATTTTCTCTCTCCCCCTCCCTTGCCTCTCTCTCTCTCCCTCCTCTCTTGATGGCTACATAAATAGTTAGATAAATAGTATATCATACTGTAGCTCTATCTCTCTTTATCTCTATCTAAATCTCTCCTTTGTAGGAAATCATGCTGCTTCCCATCAGTCATCTGCTAGAATAAGAATAAATAGGAATAAAACTCTACAAGGGAAAAATATGAAAACAAATTGAACCTTCAGATATAAGGTACTTCATTATTACAGTTTTCTTGGTTTTCTTGATACTTCTGCAGTGTTAATACCCTCCAGGTCAGGTGTATTTGTCAGTTAATGACCATTTGGATCAAGGGCACGCAGCCTTGCCTGAGGCCTCCAAATTCTTCACTCTGACATTAACTGACAGACTCAAGCAGCTCAGAGAACATTCTTACATGATAGAATTGCTCAGTCAATGGAAGCTTTTCTACTAATAAACATGCAGCACATTAGTGAGGCTTTTGCCCAAAAATTTAATGACCCATATCCAGTCTCCTCACACTGCAAATCAGTATGAACTCTGTGGGTAAACAGTGTCAGATTTTAATGCCAACATCAACGCCACGCTTTGAATTCACAAAACTCTACTGAATAACTACTTAGTCCTGAATGTAAGGCTATCTGAGGACCCAAAGAGAATGACAACATTTTTCCGAAAACACTCCTATTTTAAATTAAAAAAAAAAAAGAAGGTAGGGAAAATGTGGTTTTAAATTAATTTTTTTCCTTTTATTGAATTTATTGGGGGTGACATCGGTTAACAAAATTACACAGGTTTCAGGAGCACAATTCCAACACATATCATCTGCACACTATGTTGTGTGTTCACCACCCTAAGACTCAGTGCATCATTATTTACGCCCCTACACCCTCCCCCACCTACCCCACCCGCCCACCCGAGCAATCACCACACCGTTCTCCTTGTCCATGAGTTTCTTCTTCTCTTTTTTTTTTTTGCTACATTTTTTGCTCAATCCCTCCATACCCTCAGCCCCTGCCCCTGACAGCTGTCAGCCTGCTCTCTGAGTCTGTTTCTGTTTTGCTTATTAGTTGTTTGTTCATTAGATTCTACATAGGATTGAAATCATATGGTATTTGTCTTTCTCTCACTGACTTGTTTCACTTACCATAATGCTCTCCAGATCCCTCCATGCTGTCACAAAAGGCAAGATTTCTTTTTTTTTATGGCTGAGTAGTATTCCATTGCGTAAATGTACCATCGCTTTTTTTATCCACTCATCTACTGATGGGCACTAGGGCTGCTTTTCATTACATCTGTTTAAATCAGCTTCATCATCCCAACCTCTTTGTGTATAGCAATCTTAATGTCACACTGGAGTTATCACCTCCTTTCCAAAAGTTTTTATTACACCACCTTTCTTTTACAAAAGACCTACATTAGTATGGTAATGGCTTCTTTCATCGAAAGCAAATCTCCTCTTTGATTTTCTTGAAAGGTCTTTCATAAAAGCAGAGTGGCCTGTTGAGAACTTTAGGAAGTAGGGGGTGCTCTTTGCTTTATGCCATTTCAGTTTATGAACATTCTCGTAGAAATGTTCTGCTTTTGCATAGTGGGAGAAACCTGTATACTATGCCAGATAGAAATAGCAATGGCCAATCTGGGCATAAATCTGGAAAAGTACTCATACACCAAACAACATGTTGATGGACTTTACAAATGAAATGGTAAATGTTCTTTACGGCTGCAGTTTAAAGAGAGGAACAACACTTGTTTTTTTTGTCAGGAAAAATCATCACTTCTCTTCAAGAGGTAGACTTGTTTTTGCAAAGAAATTATTTGAATAACAAAAATCAGAAGTCTTGAGACTGTGGCACAGAATAAATTGGAATTTGTGCAAATTGAATCAAGTTTGGAGGATGTCCTCAGTTGCTGTGTATCCCTTACATGACCGGTTCTTGGCCGTACTGTTTCCATCACTGGTCTACTTCTCTCCCCTTCACTAGCCTTTGCCTTCATGTTTGGCATAAAGCTGAAGCTCATGACCAACTTCCCACTCTGTTACCTAAGAGCTTTACTGATGACTGCTCCCATGGCATCCCTCCTGCTTTTAAGGACTAGTAAAATCAACCAGTCTAGTAATAGATGCCCCCAAGTTAATCTCTTAAAGTAAGAGAAATGAAGTGAAAAAAGAGGGAGGTTCTGAGCTCTGATTCCCTATTTGTATGTATGGAGCAAAGCTGCACTGTCCACGCCACAGAAATTTAAGGCGATGTTTCTCACAGCAGACTTCATTCAGCAAACTGAAATAATGGCAAACTTTGTCCCAACCCACAGGGGGAAAATGACGTTATTGAAAATTTTCTCAGTGCTAATTATCTTCCACATATATTTATGAGTAATACCTTGGTGTCTGCCACTGCTTGTCCTCTAGGAAATGCTAGTGTTAGTAAAATGTACAGAGATCATATAAAATTAACAACAGCAAACTCTCATAAACAATATTCAACCATTTTTGAGAGTTTCCTCTGTATTTCATGCTCCATATGCATTAACTTAAATAGAACCCTGATGATCACTGTATATAGAAAGTTTAAATTCCTTTACTCTCATAATATCTGTAAGAAAAACTAAAGTTTAGCGAATAGAGAAATTAGGCCACACTAGCTGCTAAAACAGGAAAACCTTAAAATTTTAGTGGCTGAAAAAATAGAAATTTATTTCCTTTATATACAACAGGCCAATGAAAATTTTGTATGGATAGTCTTCCTTGCAGCGATTCAAGACTGAAGATTTTTAGTGCAGCTCCACTGCCTTCCACACGTGACTTCCACAGTCCCTGTGGAAGCAGAAGTGAGATAAGAAGAGGCACCCACGCTTCTTAACCATGTCGGCCTAGAAATGACGCGCTTCATCACTGCTGCTCTTCCATTCGTGAGAATCGGTCATCTGGCTTCATGTAGAAGCAATGAGGATTGGGAAATTGAGACTATGACCTAGAGGCCTCTGCCCAACCATATCTCCATCCTCTGGATAAGAAGCATAAAGCTTTCACAGAGAGCTGGCCCTTTCTGCTAGAGAAAGGGTAAGCTACTTCCTAGCAGCACTCTTCAGTAATTAATGGCTTTGGCATTTGAACCCATATTGGTATCCAGATCGGAGCTCTTCCTTACAATGCTGCACTTTTGACAGTATGGCTTATGGTTTACTGGCTCCTTCACTGCCGTGCACATTAGCCTTTATGGTTGGGACTGTATGTAGCACAGTGATATTATAATAATATATATTCTATAGCTTTCTGCAAAGAGCCCCATTACATCCTGAAATTCTACACCTAAACTAATCTTGAGAACTTCTGTTATAGGGTTGAGTAGTCATGCTCTAAGATTTTAATGGGAATCACAAATAGACATAATTTTCAGTATTTGAAGGACACAATTTTCAGCACTTTCCCTATAGCATTTTAGCATAAAAAGGAATTTAAAAGTACAGTTTGCCAAATCAAATATTATTCCAGCGTGCTTTATCTTTTTGCTATACCAGTCTTATTTGATGAAGTCATTTGTGACCTGGACAGTACTGTTTTTCTTATTACTGGCTTTTCTAATATAAAATTTTAAAAAGGCAAGTTTCTTGTAAAATTTTGATGTTGGAAGAAACCATCCTCCACCGATAAGCTTTTATCGTTCATTTCTCAGTACACCAGAAGGAAGAAACCCACTTGCCTGCCATTGCCCAACAGCAGTGGAGAATCGTAGAGACTAAGATGATGGAAAATGTGTAACAGTGGGTAAAGATAACAGTAGCCCCCCCTTTATATTCTTTTACACCCTGACAGCATTTGCCATATATTATTTCTAAGTAAATCGAGCCTCTCTAAAATTGGAAACAAAATAAAATTGCTACATAGCTCTTTAATTCAGGAAATTCGGTTTTACGTATATTCATTCAACAGTGCAGCTATACTGGTACAGCTGACACACAGCACCAGCTGAATGACAGTCTGTACCAAAAATAAGCTGCAAAGTCAGCATTTTGCTCTTTCTAACCTTTTTGCTCTGAATGACAACATAATTATAATTTTTAAATTAAATGCACCAATGATTTGTACTTATTTTTAGTTCATATGGAAAGATCAAAAGTAAAAGCTGTAAATCACTACTAGTATTGTTTTCCTAAATCTAAAAAATGGAGATAAATATAACAAAACCACAAGCAGAAAATTAGTCCTTTTCAACCATTAATACTAATGCATAGTCATCACTTCTACTGAACAAACATTTGAGCAGCAGCCATGTACTACACATTGTAATAGGGTCCCCCGAATATAAGTAATACATCATTTTTCTCAAGATGCTTGAAAAGTAGTTTGGGAAAATATGCACAAATACTTCAAAGAACAAAATACTAATAAAATTCATTAATATACCTCCTCTTATAGATCACCAATGGCCAAATCTTGGAAGGGGTTGTATATTTCTAGCATCTCTACAAAGGTCTGAAAGTGAGTCACTAAATGTAATCCACTGAAAATATTCAAAAACCAAAGTATCAGGAATCAGGGTAAGGTTCTTTATCATATGCATGTAGAGATGGAGGAAGACACCACACTTGCAGTGGTCCCATCATTACCATCGTGTGGAATTTCAGAAAGAGCAATGATACAAGAGGCAGTGATAAATCAGAAGTTCAATGATCACATTATTACAATTATCCAACTGTCCGCAACTCTCAATTAAACCCCCATAATAAATCCGGGTTAGAATGCTTGGCATAGAAGGAGAAGAACCTTCTTTGGCTTTAAGTTTTCATCTCCAGCAAGCTGCTGAGCACAAATTAATGAGAAATTTAATACATAAAAACAATTACGTGAGATCAAGGTGGCTCATCATCACCCAGAGTCAGGTCAAACTGTGTTTGTGGCTTTTACAATGAAGAGAAGAAAGTGAGAGGAAGCGGATGGGGCAAGCATGTCAACTAACCACAAGAAAAAAGGAAGAAATTGGTAGGGCCACGTTCACGCACATTGTTTTTTTTAACAGAGTTATCCCTTGCTACAAAATGGGCCAATTTTAGTTTTAGAATCTAGCCAAACTAGCAATTCTTGTGTGGTAGGAAAAACAGCAGAAATGTGAGCCGAGTAGGAATGGTTTAGTAGAGAAGAGGAAACTTTTCTAAAATGTAGACTCTGCTATGTTTTATATTTTGGAAAATTCTTCTGAGAAAAATTTCAATAACCATTTGTTTTAATAAAAATAATTTGTATCATGATAGAGTGTCATTACAAAATGAGCCCAAAGAAGTGAGTCCGAGGGGATATGTTGAACACAATCAGAAGAGCAACTCCCCTTTGGAAAAGTGGAGGGGATGCAGGAAGAGGAGGGGAGTTTCTGAGCTGGGAGATTTCCCCTCTATCGCGTGTAATATCATGTCATTGTGTGACATAAGTCACATTCTTGTTCTTTATCTCATTAGAACTCAACCTGTATGTACTACAAATAGTTAATAGATTAATGTAATGAATACAGTCAGATACATTAATTTGAACATTTAATGTACTTTTGCTAATTTGGGAAAAATCTATAAGGCTGTAGAAAATCCAATAGTTTGATAATATATTCTAAAAGAAACCCAGTAATAAATATTAATATAATAGGTAAGCCCTGTCCAAGAGGTAACTGAAACCATTGCTGTCAAAGCTATTCCATCAAATTCTGACATTTCACATAACTTATAAACAAGTTTTCATGTTTTACTTCTTTTTTTTCAAAAAATATTGCTATATTTCTTTTTGAAGAGCCTTATATCATACTTCCATTTTTGCAGACCTATTGTTGCCTTGAACCATAATATAACTAATGAATAAAATTAATTTTAGAAGGATGACATCACCAAGGTGGCAAAATAAGAGACCGCGACCTCTGTCTCCCCACAAGGAACATCAATTAGACAGACATCTTCCTACAGACGAAAATAACACTGAGAGAGCTTAGGGCGCCACTATGGAAGGTTCAGCAACACAGTGGAGCAAAAATCTTGAGAATAACTGCACAAAAAAAAAAATAGGAAAAACAGTTTTATTTTTCCTATGTCATCTCATGCTCAGTGTCAAGAGGAAACTAACCTGGTCTGAAAGCATCCTCCTCACCAGGAGAAGAGCAGGGGGTGAGCAAACAGCCCTACAGCCTTTGGGGCACTGCACAAAGGACGTGTTTTGGTTTCACCCACCCAGAGAACAGCACAGCTGAGATGGCCAGAGACAGCTAGGAGCAAGGAGGAAGGTCAGGGGCTGCCAGTATCAGCCACATGGTGGGAGTGACCATGCTTCCCAGGGGCCTGTTCTGCAGCTGACCCCAGAAGCCCTTGCAAATGCTGTGGACCCTGGCATCTCTATCACTGAGGACTTTGTTGTGAACCCCAGGAGACAGCTTCATCCCAGCAGTTTTCATTGCCAAGGAAACCAAGAACAAGTACAGATGCCATGGACCCTTGTTTCTTTTGGCACTAAGGGTCCCACAGGCTTTTGCCTTTACAGACACCAGTTGTCTGGGTTTCTCCCTGTTCTCCTCCACCACAGGTGCTTCAGCCAGCACTCTGTAGATGCCCCAGCCTGGGATCCACACCAGCAGCTATCCCTGGACTCAGTGGCTGTGTGGGTGCACAACACCAGTGTGGGCCCTTGCTGTTGATGCCCACTGCTGTGTGTGCACCAGCCCCTGCAGATGCATGACTTAATTCTGAAAGCTCAAGGCTTCTCAGCAGCCCATGCACTTAGAGCCAGCATGCCTACTATCACTGACTTCCACTGCGATGTGCACACCCAAGGCCAACCTCTGTAAGATGCACAAGTGCACGTTGACAGCCAAATCCCTCACACCTGCTCGTAGGCCTAGATCTGACCCCAACCCCCATCATTGCTTTTCACCACCATGTGTGCCTACCTGTAGCCCTACATATGCACACCCAAGATCCCTACTCCTCTTATTGGCCTCCACTTCTATGTTGTACCATGTACAGCCACATACATGCACATTGACAACAATGTCTCCTTTAAGAGCACATTCATGGGAATCCAGTCTCTACCCCTGTAACAGGCCTACAATGCTGAGCCTGCCAGCAGCTAGCCCGTATCGCTGCAAAACTGCAGACCACTAGCCCCAAATCCAATCACTGGCCACTGCTGCTGTGCATGTGCCTGTAGCTACCCCCTACAGCTACATGATTATACACGAACTGCTCAGTGCCCTGTAGCTGCTCAGGTACCCAAAAGTGGCCCTGACTCTTGTTGCTTATCTGCACCATTGCATGTGCCTGTGGCTAGCATCTATACTTACACACCTATACTCTATTAACCCCAATTTCCTTCACTGCCCCACACCACCCTGCATAGGCCTGTGGCTAGCCTCTGCAGCCACACAGTGCAGACTGACAGCCCAACAATCCACAGCTGTTTGTGTAACTGAAGTCGGCCCCAGACCCAGCCAGTTTCCCCAGCCTTCACCCCACGAATATGCTTAAATCCAGCTCCTGCCACCATGCAAGCACCTGTAGCCAGCTCTGCAGCTGAGCCTATGCACGACTGACTCCTGTCACCACTGCCATTTGCTCCAGTTCTCACTGCTGAGACTGGAGATACCACTGAGAACCAAAAGAGCCCTTGCAGACACTGAAGACCTCCTAAAGCTCTAACTGCCAAGGTTCATACAGTTGTTGATGTCTTAGACACCAGCTGCCTGAGCCTTCAGACCCCGAGCCATCACACACCCTGTGCTTATCACTCTGCACTGTCAGACTCAGGGCCATAGCATGTCCCAGCATTCCCCCATCCACAAATGAAGGACTTTCCTTACCAAAGTCAGTCCATTAAGTCCGGAAGAGATGACTGCTTCTTCAAATACACTGGCACATACGTAAGGCTACAGAAATCATACAGAACCAAGGAAACATGACACCACCAAACAAAAAAAGAAAAAATAAAGATGATAAACACTCTGTGACTAACCACAAAGAAATGGAGATCCATAAAGTGTCTGACAAAGAATTCAAAATAATTTACTGAAAGAAGATCAGAGAGCTATAAGAGAACACAAATAACTCAACAAAATCTGTAAAATAAAGCAGAACAAAATGAACAACAACAAACAACAGAAAACATTAAAAAAA
>PVJI01000090.1:289384-401350 GCA_004026765.1 Micronycteris hirsuta | reverse complement strand
AAGCCTTGTTCTTCAGTTCCAGCTGTTTGTGGAGATCAGCCGAGCCCCGGCTGCCCCAGATACCAGTGAGGTGCCCGGCTCCGCGTCCCTCCTCTCACTAGGAGGCTCTGAGGAGTGGCCAATTGCACAGGCTATGGCAGAAAATGAGGAATCTGAAGGAGCTCAGATCTTGACAGTAACATCGGGAGGCACTGGGTCGAACAGAATCAAACAGCCCGTGTCCTAAACGGTGGCCATGCTGATGAGTGCCCTAAACGCAAAGAGCCCGGTCTCTGTTTTCATCTCATCCCTCATCAGAAAGTTCATTTTATGCTGTGGACTCTTCACATCAATGTCTCCAGCGCCACTCACTCCCAGTCATCTCCCGGTGCCGTACCATCAACTCCACAGCAGACACTTCGGCTGGGCTACCACTCCCAATTCCGCACGTCAAAAGCTGAATTTTTCCAACACAGTCACCATTTTTAGGCAGTATATCTGAGGCCTCAAATTCAATTAATTATCAAATTCTGATAACTCTTTCAGGAAAAAAAAGGACAAAAAGCAATAATGTTTATTGAATATTTCTCGGGGACAGGTGCTCTGCATTAATATGTCTACTTTGTTTTCCCCAGTAGCTCTCTGAGGTATGTTTTTTTTTTTTTTTTTAGATTTTGTTTACTTTTAGGGAGGGGAAGGGAGGGAGAAAGAGGGAGAGGAATATCAGTGTGCAGTTGCCTCTCAAGTGCTCCCCTCCTCCGCCCCCCAGGACCAGGCATGTGCTCTGAATGGGAATTGAACTGGCAACCCTTTGGTTCACAGTCCAGCACTCAATCCACTGAGCCACGCCAGCCAGGGCTAAGGTATGTATCTTAATCCCCATTTGTACTGTCAACTGATGGTGATGGTCCTTGGCTCCAATTCAAGGACAAGAGGAATCCCCAATCTGAGGTGCAGTGAAGAAGGAAAAGTGCAAAACAGCTTAATTGTGATATAGCACGGCTGTGAGGCGGCCCTGGGACCAGGCCTCTCACTGCCTCCCCGCAGTCTGCTCTGCCCTGGCAAGACATCTTCGGTGTTTTGGCTCAGCCAGGAAGACGCAGTCCTCAGTGGAAAGGAAAAGTGCATGCTCAGAGTCAGAGGCGAGCTGGCTTACACGAACAGAAGTCCTTGCCCCTGGTCCCTGACTGGTCTGTCCTCATGCAAATGATAGCTCTAACTTCCCACATTTTGATTGGTCCAAAAGGCACTGAATTCCCACAATTTGATTGGTTAGAAGACAGCCACTCTTGTTGGTTGGGACTGCATAGCTCAAAATGGATAGGAAAAGCCTCGATCCTATTGGTTGAAATAGGATTCCAGGAACCCATTTATCAGGGCTGGCTCAGATGGCAGAAACAGAGCGGGCAGGCAGGCAGCACAGAGGCAGCAGTTCAGTGCAGGTTTCTCCCTGAAGCGCAGTTTGCGTGAGAGGCCCCTTTGTAGAAATGGCTGCTAGGTTCTTCCCCACCCCCTCCCTCCCTCCCTCCCTCCCTCTTTCCCTCCTTTCTTTTTTAAAATCTGAGCCAGTTAGCCACCAGGAACCCTTCTTAGTAGGTGTGTTCTTTCTCAGAGTTCACACTGCAGAAGAGGAAACGGAAGTTGAGAGTGGAGTTGCTTATCCGGGATGCACAGCTCGAAAGTGGCAGAGCTGGAATTCAAACCCAGGCTTATGTGACTGCAAAGCCCAGTTCTCTTCATTACCCAGGCTGCCTCCTGAAACGCTGAGGGAATCTCATCTCTTCTGCTTTTCTCTGGTGAGCTCCCTCGCAGACTCCGACTGAGACATCCACTGGAACCTGTTTTCCTCTTATACCACTGCCAGATCACTCCTCCCTTCACGCCACGCTCACCATTCCCCCGAGCTGTAGGTTTCATTCACTAGAAACCAGTGTTATCAATGGGATCAAAAAGGCAGACAGGCCCTCTCTTGCTGACAGCTTCAAGCCTAAACTCCTTGGCTTGGCTTCGACTTGCCCACACAACCTTCCAGGTAAACACCTGCGAGGCGCCTACTGTGTCTCAGCCATCTACGATCCAGGTCCTCAGAATATAAACGTGGAGAGACATCCTGTGCCCGCAATGATTTCAGAATCTGTTCCAAGATCCCCTCTTTGTCAAAACGCCCACGTGAGTGCCGGCAGCTGGCCCCATAAGCCTGGTCTCATTAGTAAGCCTCCCAGCTCCCTTGTGGGCACGAGCTCTCCCTCGCGTCCCAGGAGGAGCCCTTCCTTCCCCTCCATAAACCTCCCCCGCATTTCGTGGTGTCTTGGGAACTCCACGTCTTCCGCAGGGTGAGCACTCCCTTCTCTGAGTGCCCTCCCGCCGCTCTGCTGGTCTGGCCCCCACACCCGATGCTTCACTCAGACACAGTTCCACAAACACTCTCAGAGTAAAAAGCAGTGCAGTGTCTCAGAAACGGCATCAGTGGAGTCGAGTCCCTCATTTTCTGGTTGTGGGACCTTGGCCAAATCAACTCATCTCACTGAGCCTCAAGTTCAACTTCTTTTATTTATTGATTTATTTTTATTGTGGTTCAATTACAGTTGTCCCCATTTTTCTCCCATCACTCTCCCCTGCCCTGCCCACTCCCCACCTCCCACATTCAATGCCCTGCCCCCACCACTGTCTTTGTCAAGTAAAACTTCTGTAAAGTAGAGATCTTAAGAGGGCTGTTGCTACTGCAGATAACAGGGACTTAGACCCTGGCGAGAGCCCGATTTAAGTGTCCTTCCACCAATGAGACACTGATTCTGGAAAGCCCAAAACAAACCCATAATGTATAAAAATAACAATAATGATATTATAATGATTGTAGATAATATTATGTATAATTATCATACATTTAATTGTATTAATTTAAGTAACTCAATTTCAATGTAATATAATTATATATTAAATAATGAAATTCTGTATAATTTACACATATTAATTATATTAGTTATAAATATTTTGATATAATAGAGATGATTTAGTATCTAACTTATACATAATATAGATTTCTATATAAAGCATAATAATACTAGTATTAGTTCTTCTATGTATAAAGCATCTGCTCAAGTTCTCAGTGTGTTTCTTTAATAATTTCTTACTGGCCTCTTCTCTCTCCAATCACTAGAGCCTTATCCATCTCTCATTTCCCACCACTGTGCCTCACCCTGAAGAACGCCAGTATGTGCCATGCTGAACACAGGTCAAGATCAAAAACCAGGCTGCTGGGAAAATCCTTGTACACTCTGAGAGCTGGGGGCCTTAGCTACGTCCCTCTCTCCCACTGCCAGGCCGGAGGACAGAAAGAAACTAAAAACCCTGGGCTAACTTTTTGATGAATAAAAGAGAAGAAGCAGAGCCTCGGTCGAGAGCCAGGGGAAGTGGCGGAAAGACCACCCGATTGACTCAGCTGAAGTTGGAGCGAGCGGACACTTCTGCCTCAGAGCCGGGGTCACTCCGGAGCTGCCCGCGTCCGTGAGTTCTGTAAGAGCAAGCGTGCTTTAAACTGTTGGGAGAAAAAGGTGGTCGTTATCGCCCGACTTTCCCAAGCACTTTGTAGGGTGAAAGGTCCATCCTACAGAGAACATTTCAACCGTTTTAGTTAATGAAGGAGGTAAAAAAGAGAAAAAGGAAGATAAAAGCAGCAACCAGATGTACCTTATCTCCTCTTAAACACTTATTTCTTCTGAAATAGCTGGTGCGGTGGTTTCCGACAAGGGCCGGATGCCTCCTGGGGGGACCTGTGCAGGCGGTTTTGCTGCTGCTGTGACTGGAGGCACCGTGGACCACACTCAAAGGGAAGCCCACGGATGATGAATATTCTGCAGTGCACAGGGCAACTCCGTACCACGAAGAATGCCCCAAGTAACGCGCCAGACAGTCATTTAAGTGAACGAGATATCGGCAATCGTCTGTGTATAAAGTACAAATCATATTTTACATTTCACCTCCAAGTGTTTCTGCACACGTTACTACATGCTGCATTTTCTAGCAATGCAACTGCTGTGTAAATGTAGGGTAGCATGCACTCAGAAGAGGAATTTCACCAAGAGTTTTTCATTGTTTTGTAAACTAATGATACCAACAGCAGCGCTGCTTGGAATATCTGAGTCACCAACGCAGCACACCGGTATCCTTGTTCATTTCTGGCTGTTGCAGGCGGACTTATAAGTTGGAAACCTTGTTCTATAACTTTGACAAAGAAATACCTGTATATTTCTGAGAAGTGACCCTGAGCCTCACCTTGAACATGGGCTTTGAGATATAAGGAGTAACTGGAAAACCGCTCTCGTTCCGATTCAGTTGTGGTCAGGAGAGGAAACTGACCGAAACTGACAGGAAAATAAGGCGTGCTTAAAGCGGGTGCTGTGGATGAGCTGATGCCCTGGAGAAAAGTCAGCTGTCAGCAACACGCTACAGCTTCGGCACCCACAACACAGCTGCTCATCTGCAATCGAAGCAATTTTGTGCAAGGGAGGACGGGCTGAAAACGAAGACATAGGATGGAATGAGAAACCAGGAACCTGTGTTTCTGAAAGTATTATCAGGACTTACTGAGACCTAATGTCCTCTACGGGGCATCTCTATTTGCCCCCACCCACCTCTGGAAGCCACAAGGTGTGCATCCAGGAAGGGGCAGAGGACCTGGATTTGGGGACATGGAATGATAGAGTCTACTCACTAAAACAGAGCTTTGGGGCATAAAACAATGCATCTAGAAGAAGTTTTTGCATGTTGCTTAGCCCCGTATAGAGGGTAGGTTTCAAATCCCTGTTTCATCTCTTTTTATTTGCAGACCCTTACCAGTCAAAGCCAAGTTGCTTATCTCTGACTCATCCTCCTCATTTATTAGGTAAGGATGATAGTAATAGAATTAACATTTATAGAGGTCGTTACGAATGCAAATTGAGGGATAGAATTCCGAGAAAATGTTTGGTCCAGTTCCTGACCCTTTCTGGATACTCATTACCAGTTAGCTGTTCTAATTAATACACTGATCAATTAGCCATTTCTTGTAGCTCCCACATTTCTGCTGCCTATGCACTACCCAGAGCCCATACTTTGGCTAGGTGTGATTAGAGTACCTTGTTATTTAAACAAGGCAACATTTCATTCCTATTCTGTTCTATCCTTCCACCCCCAGGGACTAACTGTGTATTCACTATGCAGGCCCCAAATTCATGGCAAGGTCATGAGCAGGGAGGGCAGATCAGACACCCAAATGGTAGTGTGGATAACACTGGATTTTCTTCATCAGCACTGACATCAACCTTTAGTGACGTCACTCTGAAATGCATGATGAGGTGCTACCCTGCTGTGGTAGACCAATTGCTGGGGTCCTTCAAAATTCCTGCGTTGAAGCCCTAACTCCCAATGTGATGGCGTCTTGAGATGGGACTTCTGGGAAATGATTAGGTCAGATGAGGTCATGAGGATGGACCCTGGTAGGATGGATACCATCAGTGCCTTACAGGAGAGACCGCAGAGAGCTTGTGTTCCCTGCACCTGTGTGACCTGCACACAAAGAAGAGGTCACATGAGCTCACAGTAAGCTGGTGGCCACCCCCAAGCCAAGAGAAGGGGCCTCAGAACAAAACCACCTTGCCAGCACCTTGATCTTGGGCTTCTCAGCCTCCAGAACTGTGAACATAAACAATGGTTAATCCACCGAGTTTACAGTTTATGGTGTTTTGCTATGGCAGCCCAAGGGCAGTGGGGAGGCTCAGGGCTGCCCAGGACACAAAGAAACAATTTCTCGTTGAGGCTGCCTTCTGAGCCTGTCAAAAGCCCTTTTCTCAAGTCAGGTAGAAATAACTTTCCTGGAAAAAGTGTGCAAAGAGAGAGAGAAAAAAAAAGGAAGGGCCAAGAGCTGTGCTGAAACTTACAGTTTTCAGAGTCCCTCTGGTGCCAAGGGGATTCCGTAAGGAATAGTCTTAGAACACTGGGACTGGGCTTGAGAGAATCTGACACTTGAGTGTACAGAATCTCCTTACAGGAATCAGGAGGAGACCAACACACGGTAATTAGCACACTTCAGTCAAAAAGTAGGCAAGGCAAATGGGTCCTTTCCAAGAAAGCATTTGCTTGTCAGTTGTAAGGAAAGGGGAACTTTGCAATTGCTAAAGGGGTCTTTGTTGAAAGTTTCTAGTTAATAATTATGCCATCTAAAGAGTTTTCGTCAAAGGTCCCGCTTTGTTTAGAAAGCATGCAGGCTTGCTCTTTTGCGTTTAACAAAAGATTAGGGAAATCTTTGTCTATCTGTCAGAATAAATTAAAAGGAAGCTGCTTGTCTTCATGGGGCCTTTACTTTTTTTGTCTAAGAAAAATCATAACAGGGTTCAGGAGATACCTCTAGGAGCCTGTCCGCAGTATGCACGATACCCCCGAGTCATGGATAGACATCATCACCATCAACCCCCAAATGCCAGTGAGCGCCTCCAGCCCTAGGGCTCAGCCTTCAAGAAGTAGACTAGAAGCAGCATGGCTATGACCTGGGTAATACCAAGAATTTCGATGAATGGGAAATAAATGGAGGATTAAAGCCTTTGACTGCCATTTGTCTTTTGATGTCTTGCAAAGTCCATTTCCTGGTAATAAAAATAGCCCAAAGGCCCAGAGGAAGGGTCTCACGTTGCAACACAGTTTCAAATACTCAGCCTCTGCCGCACCCCCAGCTCCTTATACATTTCCCCGACATGCAGCACCTCCACTCGTGCACCGGAGTCACTGGTCCTATGGCTTCTTTCTCCTAGAAGACCTCTTCCAAGTTCACAGCTATTTCTTCTACCTTCTTCAGGGTCAAGGTCAAGGCCCATTTCACTCACCCACTGGGAAACTGGGTAAGCCATAATTATGACAGCTTAGCAGATACTGTGGGGGACGGGGAGAAGAGGACCGAATCTCTGCTCACAGCCCAGGGAGAGGAGGGAAGCGCACAGACCACAGGTGCCATTCTTGAAGAAAAAGCTCATCAAAAGCTTGTTACATAAACACTACTTCCCCAGGTGGCTTCCATGGGACACCCATGCCGTGAGACGTCGCCACACCCTGCCCTTGGAGCTTCACCACACGTGGAAGTAGACTGCAGGTGTCCCCGGCTCCCTACCTGCACCTGTTGAACCCAGCATTTTCCAATGCATTCATCCACCCAGGCTTCTCTAACTAGAACACCTATTAACATCTTGTGTTCTACAAAGCAGTCCGGGAAACAGCTCTGCATTGCAAAGTAGGCTGAAAACACTGCCAGGAGAGAGCTTCAAACAAAGCGCCAGAGGGCACACCCTCCTCCCTGTTTTCCTAACAGCAGAAGGATGCAGAGGTCAGGCAGTCCTGCTCAGAAACTCTCGGTCTGGCAGTTCGCTACCTGTGACCTTGGCCAAGTCAATTAACCTCTCTGAATCACAACTGCTTCATCTGTGGAAACCTAACAAAGTATTTGCCACAGGATTTCTGTGAAAATTAAATGAAATCTCGTTTGGAAGCAGCTGGCACAGTGCCTGGGTGGGGGGAATATAATAGCTGCTCAGTGAGAGCTTGTTTCTTACCCCTCTTATTTCACAAAATTCCTTGGACAGGGACATCCCAGTCATCGATTTGGCACTTAGAGATGTGAGTGAGTACCCCTAAGCCAGCTTCCCCAGGGGATGCTCCTTAGGGCTTAGCCATTGCGTCTTCTTCCCTTGAACCCTCAGAACAGAGCAGGTGGCTCAGTATATTGTTGACATCAGGGATTTTACCCAGACAGCAGCTATTTCCTCAAGGAAGCCTACTGTTCACCAGCACGTTCTTGGTAGCAAAGTGACATCTCTCGACTTCCCCATGCCTGGCTGCTGAGGCCAACTTCCCCCCAGAGCAGGTGCGCTGCAGAAGCTGCAATTACAGAACAACAGGTAGCCCTGTGGCCGGGAAAGGGGTGCTCTGCATCTGGGGTGGGGTGCTCCCATGGCACGCTGGGGTCCTCCCTGGCATAGCACTTGCTGGATGCTTCTGACTTGGTCTCATCTCCTCACTGGCCCCTGTGCCCTCTCAGAACAGGGACAGGATTTGGTTAGTGGTACATTGCAATGCTCAGCACAGCACCTGGCACCTGGCAACCGATGAGCACTCAAGATATGGTGGACAGGTGCGCTGATGGATGGATGAACAAAAGTAGACAGGAAAGAGCAGAAGAAAGAAGGAAGAAAGGAAGAAAGGAAGGAATCTCAATTCTACTGGAATATAAACTCCATAAAAACAACACCTCTGTCCCTTGTTAGCTACTGCTGTATCCAATGGGACCAGGACAGTGCCAGGCACTAAAAGAAGCGAAATAAACATTCGTTGAATGAACAGATGAATGGATGAGGAAACTAAGACAAGCTACCATGTAGAGTACTCGCTATCAACGATTACTACTCACTGACAATCAAATTGCTCTCAGATTACTTCCTGATCCGTTGACTCTACCAAATTATCAGGACATTTTAATATTCATGCAATGCAGAATGAGTGGTGAGGCAGGTTAAGAAAAAAAGAATGTCTCCTATGGGCCAAGCAGTGTGCAAAGTTCGGGGAATACAACAGGGCATTGTCCCTGCCCGCAGATACCTACAAACAGGCCCAAACTGAACACAGTGGCGTGACAGTTGTGGGGACGGGGTTAGGGACAGGCACCTTCAGTGGCTCCCTGGGCTGCATGCAGGGCAGGGCCAAGCAGGGCCATCCCAGCTGAAGGGCACAAAGGCAGAGTGACAGTATCAATTAATCCCTTTGTGATCCTAATGTCAGAAATGTAAGACTTTTATGATGCAGTTAAACAATTTTTATGGGTTTTTCCATCCAGCTCATGTCTCGGTGTGTTTTTTTAATCAAAAAGGATAAGAACAAGAAGTCAAGTGGATATAAATCTCCTGCTCATTTTTCTGGTTCTCTGCCCAGGGAGGCGAGGCGGGCCGCCAGCGCTCACAGCCGCATTTGTGTGGTTCTGTCCTCCCTGGGCGCGTTTTTAGAGAGGGCAGGGCCTCGCTCTGAACAGCAGGCACATTCTTGGGGGCTGCACGTCAACAGAATCTCGAGAAATCCACTCTCTTGTTCCCAATAACCTCAGATGTGTATTATCTTTATTTCCGATGACAAAACAAAGACGTGTTCCTTGCATAAATAGGTGAGACAAAAGAAGCACAGACAGAAGATACAAATTACTTGCGATCTTGTAACCTAGAGGTAATTTTAGAATGTAATCGTAGACTTTTATTCCATGTGTAGATATCCAGATATATATTTTGACAAAAAGAGGGTAACGGTAGGATTATGATGTATCTTACTTTTCCAGGTGATCTATAAACATGTCAGAAACATTTTTTTCCGTGTCAACAGTCTATATTTTATTTACTAGTTCCATATTATTCTATTGCATGGATGTACCAAAGTTTAACAAGTTCTTGTTTTTGGAAGTTGGCTTTGTTTTAAAATACTTCTTATCATAAATAATGATGAAAGTTCTTTGTTCTCATCTTCCGTAACTTCCTAGAAATGAAACTGCTACATCACATAGATGCATATTTTAAAAATTAGATACATTTTATCAAATCCTCTGCAAAAATGCTATTGTGATTTATACTCCCTCCAGCAAGAAGTGTTTACACGTTTCTTTAACGGGTATTACGGATATAAAACACTGCTGTGTTTGACTCCTGTGAAGTAGAATGTTTTACATGTGTAAATTGTCCTCCGTGTTTTCTTCTTCAGTGAAGAACTTCCATGTCCTTTGTTCATTCTTTCCTTTTTTTTTTCCTTATTGATTTCTAGGAACATTTTACCTATTAAAATACTGATCTGCTACTTTTCATCTATGATGTACATTTTTCCCTAGCGTAGTTTGTTTCAATGTATTTTTTTTTTAAATGGTGTTTTGTTTCCTCTCCTTCCAATTTTTCACTGCAGCTTCCTTTGTCTCCTTGTTAAACAGTAACAGGCAAAGCAACACTTGGGCAGAAGGGAAAACACCACCACGCGCTCCAGCTGTATCACGAATTTATCTATTGGATGATCAAAGGAATTGATCCCTCTAGAGCAGCCAGCAACCCAGGCAGAAGCCGGCAGTTAATGTGGAAATTGGTCCCAGAGAAACCAGGCCAGTTCTCTTAGCGAAGTCAGGCAGTGGAAGCCTCGTTTAGCACAAGGAAATTCTAAGTGACCTCGAGGTCCCAGATGGGGTCAAGAATCTGGAGTCCCTCAAGGGACTCATAGTTTCTGGGTCTGTAAGGCCATTTCCCGGATGATAAAGGAGGGTCTCACCAGCAGTGAGATGTTAATCGATGGGTCACTTCACCTGAAGGAAAACTTCTTTTAGAAGAGAAGCCAGACGAAAAAGCCCCTGTCTCTATCTGGGGGCGAGGAGGCAATACGGAAAGCTGGTCCCAGCGCTCTGGTGACGACCACACCAAGAGGCGGAGCACTGGCTCCCAGGTTGGGGGCGAGGGGAGGGACGGTGCCTTTTCCACGTGGTGCTGAGAAATGAGCAAATCCGACATTCCGTGTGAGACAGGACAGCAAGTCAACCCTTACAGCGGCACCAGAAACCTCCCCCACTATCTCCTTTAGGTTCTTGTTCTGTCTCTTGAGGTCTATTCACAAATATCATTTCCACCCTACTTCCTAATGGTAAGATTTCGATCTCTCTTGCAAGTCTTGGCTGGTCTGCATTATGTTTGGTTCGCACGTGAGTCAGAGCATTAGGGTGAAGCCTGATCCTCCAAGGGCCAAGGACATGGGTGCAGTGAGAAGGGAAAGAAAGGCCTCATGTGTGGAAGGTCAAATGCAGAGGCCCCCTTTCTGTTCTTGGAAAAGAAGGCATTTTCTACCTCTAGAGCCACCCTGGAGATCCAAGAGTTCATGGAAATGACTTCCTGTACAGCCGGCAGTCCAGCAAAGCTTGGGAACCTTGACGTAGACAGCGAGGGGTCATATACAGCTAGCTACGGCGTTCCCATGTCCAGAGGACTGTGGTGAACAGATGAGGAGGAGCGGATGGACGAAAGGAGGATGAGGACAGTGAAGAGGCAGGTTAGAAATTGGGTGACAAGCTCCAGGCACTTCCAGAAGGACAGAGACAGGTGAGAGAGGGCCAGCGAGGTAGCCACGGGGAACTAAAGAGGGGGGCACTGCAGCAGAGTAATGGATGCTTATAATGATCAGTGATGCTCCTAATTATAACCAGGAGGCACTGAAGATCCTGCCTCGTTAAAGAACAATTAAATTATCTTCACTCTGTTAAACCGATGGAGGCAGGACAGTAAGCAACTGGCTTTTAGAACCCTCTTCAGAAACAGGGGTGATACCCTGTAGGGTTGGAGACCCGGGCGGGGGGTAACATGCTAGAAGAGAAAATCCTGTTATCCCGCACACCCCATTCCTTGCCAAGTCTAGCCTGCTGCTGGACGTGGCCTGGCGGTGGGTGTGGGCATCACGTGGTTTGGCCAAGCGAGAGCCACAACCTCGGTGGCTGCAACTTGAAGCGTTCGGGTGAGCTTGAGCACATTTAAAATAGGAGATAGTGGTGCAGGGAGCGGAAGGCAGTGACCTGGGCTGATGACCACGGCCGCATTCCTACAAATACGTTCATTGCCCCAGGCTAAAAATGTGACACCTTTCAAAGGTGCTCTTTACCAAGCACACAAAGAACAGGGATGATGGACTACCCGGGGAGATCTTGACGGACCTCATGTTCAAAAAGTTAGTTAGCTGCATTCCCATTGTTCTTCCCACTCTATCACACACTCTTTTCTAATAACATCAATGCATATTTATGGGACTGAGGACGATGGGTACCACGAAGAAAAATGAGCCGTGGTCCCTAACCTTGAGGAGTTTCATCCTAATGACTATGTAAGAGTCCTTGTTTTCCCCTAAAACCAATGTCCTGATTTAAATGCAGGAACAGGACTTACTCCATAAATCTTATTGTGAATCATATTTGGAAAAGAAATAATGTTTCTGAAAAACAAATGCGAAAGGACTGTAAATGCCTCCTTCCCCGCGTTCCCAGAGTTTCCGCAGGGAGGGCGGCGGCGCGGTTAAAGAGCCCGAGGACCGTCACCTTGACCAGGGGCGGCAGGAAGGGCACACGGGAAGGCCCTGGGAAGCCCTGAACCCGGGGACCTGATGGGCAAGAGGGCCTGGCCCTACGCTCTTGCTGACTTTAAGAGTCCATTGGGATGGTTGCTTTTACTTTCCTTCTGCCCAGTTCTTTTAATTAAACTTGTCAACGGATGCAGTGTCCGGAGGAAAAGCCGTCCCTCCCCTCCCAAATCTGGCCCCTCTCGTCCAATCTCCGTCTCCCTACCCACCCTCACCTCTCACGTCCACGGTGGCCTGTTATCACCTCATAACAGCGAAATCCCTTTACCCAAAGCAATCATTGACTCTCGTTATTATTATTATTACAAAAGTAATACCTATTTCTCGTAGGAAATTCAGGAAATAAAAATATAGAATGTAGAAATCATTGTAACCCCCTGAATTAAAAATCGGCACTGTTAACATGTTAGTGGGCATTCAATGATTTTCTGTCAATCGGATACTCAGTGTTTTGTTTTTTTTTTTAATCTTGTGCTGATTTCTGCCAAATTATTACTGTGAATTTGGGTTTTAAGCTAGACTGCCATCCCAAATTGACCATCAGCTCAAACGCCACGTCCGCCTGTCTGACCCACACCTCCCAGAGATGGCAACTGCTCTCCCCGGGACCCGGTGCGCTCCGGCCCCCAGGGCTGCTTTCCTTAACACCTTGGCACCTTCCCCATCTGACACACTACACAGTTACGTGCTCCTGGGGGAGAATTTCAGCTCTAAGAGGGCAGGGGTTTTATCTGTTTTGTTGCTGCTATATCCCGGAGTGTCCACGGACCAGGAAGGCTGAAGGAAGAAGTTCAACTGTCTCAAGAGGAGACCATGCTCCCCTTCTTCCATAAGCACTGTTGGGCACAAACCCCTGCTCCGGACCATGGCCGGCGTGGGGTTGCCAGCAGACAGAAGGAGGGGGTGGGAACCAGAGAGAACGCGAGACCCGGCTGTCCATGTGGGCTCTGCTGCTCAGTTTCAGGTCGAGCTTGAGCCCGTGGCGTGTCCACTCTGAGCCTCGGTTTCCTCACTATGCAAATGAGAGGGCTGGATGCCTGATGGGCAGGTGTCTGCGTAACTACTGCCACCCCCGCCCCGCCCACAGCCCATCTCCTTCCACCAGCCCAGGGCTTGACAGTTTACAAAGCGCTTTCATTTAGAGCATCTCACTCATTTTATCTATTGACGATCAGTAGGAGAATCTCAGGCAGAACATCAAAATCAAGTGCGCACAAGACACCACGCCAAAGTCAGCAAGGCTAAACGGAGGAGTCGGGGAGAGGCCGCCAGAGAGACGGAGAGACTCCATCTGTGAGATTGAACGTGACTTCAGAGAGACGGAGAAAACAGCACCAAAAGGCAGGGGACCTAGTTTTCACATAATTCATCCAAATCTTATTTAAATGCCCCTTAGGCAACAGCCACACCCCGCCGGTCCAGCAGGGATCACATAGGCAGGTGTCACTGGAGTCACCCTCCTCCGCCCCACGGATGGAGACAGGGGACCTGGGGGTTTCTCCAGCTCCCATGCCTCAAACATATCTTGCAGGTTGCAGAATCCTCAGAAAAAGTGGCTTCTGGAAGTCCTGGAACTCCTTTAGGAGACGACATCTAGACTCCCAGCAGGCCTGCTTACTGGGTTATATAACTGTGCTCTTACTGTAATTCTGTGACTTTTGTCAAAAGGCTGGATCTGAATTGCAGACGCAGAGTCCTTTTTACATTCTCTCTGGATGAGTGACTACGGCCTGAGTTTATTCTCTAAACACCTTTTTCTTTAGGAGGAGCGCTTCAGGGCAACAGTAAACTTACCTGTCCAATTATTCATTCATTCACCCGTTCACCCGACAGATCATTATTGAGCATCTCCTAGCACCAGACATTGCTCCAGGCAATGAACAAAGAATCTCAGTCAAACTGGAGAGAAAGGTGCAGTTCACAAGCACCGGCGGGGAGGAGCGGGGAGAAGGCCGCCTCCTGCCCCCAGCAGAGATCTGCTGACTGAATCCCCTGGCCCCCGCTCCCTGTCGCGAATGGAGAACCGCAAGGCCTCCGGCTCGAGTTTACCGCATTCTGATGGAATTCACAGCGTTCTCTTGGGCGGCCTCATCTTTCTCCTCTTCCCTTCCTTTCCTCCAACACACACACCCCTCTGGCTATCTCTCTGGCTCCGGAGTTCCTCAGGCCAGGACCGTTGGAGAGACGGTTGGTTATAAAGGCCTTTCTCCCCAGCTGCCAAACTGAGTGGTCAGAGAAAGTGTCCAACTAGTGTCCATCCATCTTGCAGGGTCAGCAGACGTATCAAATAAGGGAGACGGGACACATGCTGCAAAGGGTGCAGAGTTTTGCTGCTGTTGAGAGGTGACACATTTTGCAGAGTAAGGGGATGAGACTCACTGAAATCCGGGCAGTACGTTTGCTTTCTGGTGCAGTGCACAGCAGCGCACAGGCAGGCGCGAGTCAGGAGACTGCCCTGTTCCTCACGGGGGGCAAGACCATCCTGGGCACCTGGTGTTTCACCCTGGCTGGTGTGGCTCAGTGGATTGAGCATGAGCTGTGGACCAAAGGGTCACTGGTTTGGTCCCAGTCAGGGCATGTGCCGGGGTTGCAGCAGGCCAGGTCTCCAGTGCGGAGGCTGCAAGAGGCAACCACACATTGATGTTTCTCTCCCTCTCTTTCTCCTTCCCTTCCCCTCTCTCTAAAAATAAAAAATAAATAAAATCTTAAAAAAAAAATTCAGTGTTTCAGTTTCCCTATCTGCAAAAGAGAGATAATGATATCTCTCCCTTAGGGTTACCGTGAGGATTAAATAAACACTGCCTTCATTGAGCATTTACTATGAGTCAGAGAGTATGTACAGCAATTTTACAGATAGGATTTTTAAAAAAATCCTCATTGGAGGACATTTTTTCATTGATTTTTAGAGAGGAGAGTGAAGCATCGATTGATTGCCTCATGACCAGGGATCGTATGCACCCAGATGGGGGGTCTAACCTACAACCCAGGCATGTGCCCTGACTGGGAATTGAACCCACAACCTTTCAGTTATGAGACAACCCTCCAACCAACTGAACCACGCCAGCCAAGCCAAACAGGATCTTATTTAATTCCAATCACTCTAACTCATGTTAGCCTCAGATCAAAGTACTAGGGGCTGATTTTGTCATTTCTGTAGAAAGAGGTCCCCTCCGCACCGTAGAGTAACTAGGCTCAAATATTCCAAAGTTGCACAGAAGATTTGGCGAAATTTCAGACTCAGTTGGTTCCAGTGTATGGAGTTGTGCTGTCTAATATGACAGCCACCACCACATGTGGCTACTTCAATTTAAAGTAATCAAAATCCAATTCAATTAAGATTCAGTTTCCTCAGTGACACTAGTCACAGCTCAAGTGCTTAACGGCCAGTGTGGCTAGGCCACGGTATGGAACAGTGCCAACAAAAAAATTTCCATCAAGGCAACAAGTTCTACCGGCCAGAGGTGGCGGGGGGGTGGGGGTGGAAAAAAGCTTCAGGAGGAGAAATAAAAGTCAACACAAGGGCGCGAGGGGCCAGTCCACGGAGGTTCACGGAAGCGTGGCCTCTTTTCAGTGATTCGTCAGGGCTAACGGGGTGAGGCTGCTCTCAGTCGGGGGCCGCACTGACAAAGTGCTTCGGGGCATTTGGATGGCTTCATAGGGCAGCTTTCGGAGCTTGGTTACTAACAGGGCCGAGCCACTCAAAGGCATTACATTTTCAGATCTTTTACTAACTAGGAAAGATAAAAATAAAGACATTTGTAAAACGTCGTCCAGAATCGACTCCTACAAGCCAGATGGCTCCTGTACCATGTGCCCTGGCAACGTTCATTCTCATAACCCAGCACGAAGGAGCCATTTCCCCAAAATCAATCATGCGCTAATCATCATGACCTGGGAAAATGTTCGGCAAAGTTCTCAGGCCCCAGGAGCCCTTGGTCTAGGTATAACCTAGGCCATACTGGTGCTTTAACATGCCCCAAACCTCCCTGAGTACAGCCCCTGCTCCTCGTAAAAGGCAAAGGGAATCACATGACCCAGCTTCACAATTTTCATGAAGTACTCCATTCCCTAGAGCGCCTGCCAAAGCCCTGGGCTTGGGGCAGACTCCCTGTCACAGCCCGAATCCATGGCTATCAGCCCTTGGCTGGCCCCGGTGCCCTACCTGCTCCTCACATTCAGTGCCCCAGCAGACTCATTCATCTGTCCATTCATTCATTCCCCACATCCTTATCAAGCGCTGCTATGTGCCACACACTACCCTAGGTACTAGAGATATAGCAGTGAAGCAAACGGAAAACAAGATCAGACCCCTGTTCTCATGGAGCTCACACTGCAGGAGAGGACAGACTCCAGGTAAATAAATATATTACGGCGTACAGAATGCCCAGTGGTGACAGGCGTGGCAGAGACCCAAAGTGTGTGGTGACGGTGGTCGTGGTGGGGTACTGTCCTTATATTTAGACATTATGTTAAGTATTTTCTTCAGCCCTTTGAGATGTCATTTGTTCCTTCATTGGCTTAAGAAATTTTGCTTGAACACTTACCATGGGCTGGGAGCGCTTCCTCCTCTAAGCCCTGACTGCAATGGTACTTTCTGGAGCTTATCTGATTATCCCACACCGGGTCCTCTCTGTACACTGTAAATATCTTCATTTATCTAGTATCCGTCAATACCACATTACCTTTAGGCGTTCAGGTATATGTTAGTCCACCAGGTTTGCATTACTAATGGGCAGGGACTGCATCTTACCGGTCTTCATTTATTCATTCTAGAAGCTTCAATGGAAGACCAGCTGTGAAGCTTGCCCAGCTTCCCTACCTTAGAGACTAAAAGAGCCCCTGCCATTCTGTCCTTATTTAAAAGATCTGCTTTGCTTTCCACCCCACCCATCTACCACACAGGACTGATGAGCTATTTAAGTAAAATAACGCATGCAGAAGTATTTAGAGAACACATACAGACGGCTTGGTAAATATAAGTCACTGCTATAATTACTACTAATCTAAATGTATTTTTGCATGTCTACGAGAATGCACGTACATATCCAGCAGGTTATTGAAATGCTTCTGATTTTCATCCGACCGGAGTGAGATGAAACCCCAGCACGCCTGACGTGGCCGCTACGCTACCTGTAACCCCTGTTTACTCACCTGCTCATAAAGGGAGCGCTCCCATTTCTAGGCAGTGCACTGACTTAGAGCTGGTTACCGACCCTCTATGCCACGTTCAACACTCTCGATACTCAAATACGGCGCAGGTACTCTGTTTTCAGAGCCCACTGTGCTGACCCTTCGGTGGCCCACTGCCCCCTACCCTGAGCTGCAGAGCTCCCCTTCCTGCGAGTCTGCTCTCCTGCTCACCTCTTCAAACCCCTGCCACCAGCTCCCCTGGATGCTCTTCCTCCTATCGACACAATTCTTCTCTTGTGTTGCTTATTTATTGCCTGCGAGGACATGGAAACCCACAGCAGCTCAGCTAGACAAACTGAGCCTTGTACCCACAGGTCCCACGTGCATGGCTGTGGGACCACCTCAGGCAGATACGTCTCTGGGTCTCAGAATGTTCTCTTGTAAAGAGCGAACCACATTGGCTTGCAAGGCAATTGAGAGGATGGACATATCTTAATATGATTCATACAGTCTCCAGATCTGTTATTATGGCTGAGGTTGTTCTGTGTCTACTTCTAAGTTTTGATATGTTCAGAAGCTTGAGCTTTTCTGAGGAGTTGGCCATCTAGCTACGCCGAGCGTGGGTAGGCAGAGCAGAGCCATGCGTTTGTACAGAGTCGAATGCAGGGAGGAAGAGATAGGTGTCACTAGCCCTGATCTGCGGAGGGTCAGACAAAACCTCTGATCAAAGCTGTCAAAAAGATGAACACATATTCTCTCAGTGGAGGTATCCCAGCCAGCCAGGATGCAATAATTTAAAAGACAATGCTGGATGCTTGTTTCAAGGCAAGAGAAAGTTCTGAAGACAAAAAGAATCTCAAAACTTCCTTTTCATTGAAGTGCTGGTTGGCTGCATTTCCCTTGAGCTTAGCTAGCTCTCTGTCTAGGAAGGGAAAATCGTATGGGGCTTTGTTGAGACGATAAGCTACTGAATCTGAAATTGGAACTCAATCCCAGTTTTCTAGCCCCGTGGTTGTGCCTACCACTGGGTAGATTTGAAAAGTGTCTGCACAGTACGCATTCAGCACTCTTTTTGCCTAGCGCTGTCTGCAGAACTGAAACGAAGCACAACTGTCAAATTGACACAGAAAAGAGGAGGAATTCAACTAAGAAATGCAGACAAGGTCAGGGGCAAAAGAAAACCATTCTAGAGCCAGCTGTAATGCAGAATTTCTGCTGACATGTGGGCTGACCGTGGGGCTACAGCCCTATCCGTGATAAATGATAAGACGTGTTTCATGGAATATCTGAAAACTAAAAAGATGCTGTTTTCCATGCAGAGTGGGTGCCAGAAAAGTGCTGAATTACTACAGGGTGATGACAGAAAAGAGAAAAAGCAGCAGATGAAAAGGTAGCAGCAAGACTGATGAGGACTGGTCGACCACTGGCAGGTGACAGATGAGCCACTGCACCACACCAAGGGAGATGGGATGGAAAGGCACAGAAACACGCCACGGTGAAGCCTCTTTAGCTGAGAGGCACAGAGAGCCAAGGACCTTGGGCTGCAGATTCCGAGGCTGGGGAACAGTGTGGGTCCACCTTGACCCCTGAATGCCAGGTGAAGCCACGGGATGGTGGCAGGTAAATAATATTGGGTGTAAACCACCTGCTGGACACTATGCCCCACCTTCCATCATCACCTTTGATTCTACCCCTAATCTACTGACGTGGAAAGCAGTCTCACCTTGATTTGATAGCAGAGGAAACCGAGTCTCTAAGTAACCTGCTCTGGTCACAAAACAAGCAGGAAGCAGAGCAGGGCCTGAATGGCTGGTCAGCGTGAAGGCCCAGGTTGCACCCCCAGTGCTCTGCAACACCCGTCCCTTCACTCACGGAATTCTCAAAGCCTCAGAGAGGGACCACATGGCCCGCGTGAGCCTGGCAGGAAGCAAGGGGCTTCTTTGAAGACTCAATTTTTATCTTCATCATTTGTGCACATGGAAAAATGTTTTCTCATAATATGCTTGCTTGTGTTTTAACTGAAAAATAACATGGTGAAAGGATGTGCTGCCGTTATCCTGGGGGCTGGGAACGTCCGGGACATACAGTAAGTACCTGGGGCGGGGGGAGGGGAAGGCAGCGGGTTGGGCAATGGGCACCCTGTCTGGAAAGGTGACATGTTGTACCACGCTGCCTTCTAACTTCCCACTTTCAGGGCAAAAATAGGAAGAAGCAGAGTACCTCATTAAAGGCGAACTGATGGCTAATGCCCGAGTATGTGAGAAGACTGGTAGCACTCTGGCTTGCGTGTTCTCCCGAATTGAGAAACCTCCTATTAGAGCTGGAGAAAATCGTCTCTGTCCCCAAGGCCATCCCTCTGTGCAGGGTGTTTTCTTACATGCCTGAGTCTGCCAGTGTCCTTTGTGAAGGTGACACTATTGCCCGCCCTAATGGTGATGACAAATGACTCTGAGTGCTATCCAAGTGCTGGTCACAGGGCTTTGCATGGGTTGCCCCCCACTCCCCAAATAACCCCTCTGAGCCACCTTACGAAGCAGGCAGCACCATGACACCCATTGCGCGGATGCAGAAACTGAGGACAGGGGTGGAACCACTTGCCCGAGGTGACCCACATTCACGTTCACACGATTGGACTCAAGAGCCTTCGTTTGAACCAGGGAGCCTGGTTCCCCGGTCCACCTCTGCACGGCGGTAGACAGCCAATGAATATCAGTGTGCCTGTTCTCGTGACACAACTAATACGCTCTCCTAACCCACTGGCTAACTAGGGTGCTCGATCCTCCGATGGGGTGGAGGTCACGAGCTGCTTTGTTTTCAAAGGGAGTCGCTCAAGGTGCGCATGTGCAGTAAAAGGTGAGTCTGGCGATGCCTGCCCTGTTGAATGCAGGTGCAGGGTAAATGTCCACGTGAAATTTGCTTTTTAAGCTCCTCAGCCCAGAAACCACAGTTGGGCATTGGTTAGTTTATAAATACCAGCGATGCTTACCTCCGATAATAAATAGATTTACAAACATGTAATACCTACTTTTGTATCACACGTATACTAAGTATACGTTACGATGTATATATAATCCGTATAAACGAGATACTCCGTTAGTCTGCTGACGTGTTTCTCTTCTCTTCTAAACACCAGCTTCTCAAAGGAGAAAGCAGGTCTCCCTCGCCTTTGAGCCAGCCCCTGGTACCCAGCACACAGCTTTGTCACTGGGTTGGTGCTAAGTAAGAGATGTGTCTCTCAGAAGACCATTAAATTTAAGCTTTGAAGCATCTTTAGGCAGCAAAGGAATTAGCGAGGCACTTACTTCATCTCCACTCCCCAAAGCCCTGAATCTTAGTTGTCCAATTATAGGTGCAAACAGACTTTGAGGCCCACGATATTGACAATTAAAGCAAGGGAAAACATCGTTAAAATGCAGAATCTCCCACAGGATAACATTTGGGTATAAAAATTCTGGTGTGTTTTTGTTAAAGACAAGTCTCTAGGCTTCCTGGTTGGTAAGGTGGCTGAGTGCATCATCACACCGACTGATTCTAACTACGGGCTCTCCCTTGCTATGTAACTTTGGGCAAGCCACTGCACCTCTGCCAGTCTCGGTGTCCTCATCCACCAAACGGGGATCGTAAAAGCACCTTTCCTTCCGTGATGTCGGGAGATTAAATAGACAACATGCATGAAGCCATTAGTCTAATGGCTGGCATTAGCAATAGATAGAATGCATTATAATTACTAATGTTATTACTGTTATAATTATTACTTCGGCACTTGCTAACACAGAAGCCGATCCAAGCAGTGGCTCAATGGAAATTCACAGGTAAAAGAAAGCAAGCGTTGCCATCTCCAGGAGGAACAGAGGAGGAACATCTGCCCTGAGCACAGGTGGGAGCTCTGTGGAGGGGGCACACCGGCCTGCTGGACCAGGCAAAGATGGTGGCTTCTGGGGGAGCCCATGGAAGGCCTCCCGCCCAGCCCAGGACCCTCCACCGACAAGCCAGGAACACAAGAGGAACCCAGAGAGTGCAGAGGAAGGGGGGGCGTGGCTGTGACACTTCAAAGAAGCCTCGAGGCTACATTTGAGAGTGCAGGATTGAAAACGATACATTAAAGAGCCGGACTCCGAAGGTAAGTGGACTAGAGCCACTCCTCCACGTCATGGAGGGAGCTAATGAGGCTTTTCTTGTCACCATCTGTAAAAGTTTATTCCTTATACTTCAAAGGCAGCGCGCAGCAGAGAGCCTCAGGAGAGCCTCCTCCCAAGAACAGGAGCTGGGAATGGAAGATGCCGACTTGGGGAGAGAGTGGGGGAGGAGGCCCACGCCCCAGGGGGCAGGCATCTGGATGCCTGGGCCTGGGAAGATTAGAAGCTGACCACAGTCTCAGGTGGGAGGAGGCTGGGTTACAGGGAGGGTTAATTAACTTCATTATGAAGTAGGAGATGGGCTGGTTTCCTGAAATTGCCCCTGGCAGCCTTCGCTGCTCATCTCACACACTCTGGGTTTCTTTCCTAGAACTTGTAGGAAGTGCTCGAAGTCTTTCTTATTTATTTTTACTTTTTATTGTTGTTCACCTACAGTTGTCTCCATTTTCCTGCCACCACTTTCCCCCGCCCCACCAACCCCCACCTCCCACCCTCACTCCTTCCTCTCTTTGGCTCTGTCCATGATCAAAACACTATGGTACATTCACACAATGGAATTCTACGCAGCAGAAAGAAAGGAGGAGCTCCTACCCTTTGCGACAGCATGGAAGGAACTGGAGAGCATTATGCTCAGTGAAATAAGCCAGGCAGTGAGGGACAAACACCATATGATCTCACCTATAAGTGGAACCTAATCAAAGTCTTTCTTAATCTCAGTCTCCCTAATACCTGGCTGTCCGTGAACACGGCGGTCCAGATAACCTGGCGCATGGTTTGAACAATGACGACTCATTCACCCGGGTGTGGCGTGGATGAGGCCTGCCTTCAGCTCCAAGCAAGTAGTTTCCTGCAGTTTGTAATTATGGGCAAAGAAACGATCTTCATTCCATCATCACACATTCACTGAGTGCCTCCTACTGTGTGCCAGGGGATACGCCGATACGCAATGGCAGCCCAGGCCCTGCTCTCCTGCAGCTTATAGTCTAGAGCAGGGATATGAACATTAAGTAGAAAATCATGCACGTGCAAGTAAATGCAAAATGACAGCCCAGAAGGTAGATGAAGGGGCAAGGCGTGAGGTTGTGTAGGTATAAAATAGGAGAAAAGATCTGAACAGGTGAGGGTCTCCTGAAGTAAGGATGATACATACGGCTGAGGTGGGAAGAACATGCAGATCAGCCCAGCAGGTGGAGAGGTTGGCCTAGGAACACAGGGAAGTAAGTCCTAGCATAGGGAAAAACCTGTGTAAGGGCCCTGGGGACGGAGGGGAGAGCAAGTCACTCCCGAGACACAGAGCACCAGTCTTCCTACAGCGAGTCGGGAGAGGGAGCCGCGCAGATGTGCAGGTGAAGAGGCAGGCAGGCGTGGACTTAGGTCTGCGAGGTGCTGTGATAGTGTACTGAAGGAGTTCAAGCGTAAACGCTAAGTGAACGAAGGCTTTCCTCCAGGGCTCTAGGCCCCGTGCCAGGCTTTTACGTACTGTACCTCACGGACTCCTTCAGTTCACTGGTTCTCACTGAATCAACTGGTTTTGCTGATAGAAAAAGGATAGTTAGGAAGCCCAAGGTTACAGAGGTGCTAAGTCCCAAAGCTGAGAGCCGATCAAGAATGTTTCAGAAACTTTATAGCCAGGCAGCTTTGGGCGATGGAGTACGAAACTCACTGGGTGAGTTATGGGGCTGGAACGATGAGGTGGGGAGGGTGTGGCCGGAGAACCCGAGCCACAGTTCCTGCGCTCGAAGAAGCACTCAGGTGCAGTGACTACGAAACGGTGTGGCCAGTTTGGAAAAGGGTCTGGCAGTTCCTCAAAATGCTTCCTGTGGAGTTACGCCGTGACCCAGAAATTCCACGACTGGGTGTCTACCAAGTGAAAGCACGTGTCCACGCAAAAAGTGCATGAACGTCCACAGCAGCACCATTCATAACAGCCAGGAAGTGCTAACGGCCTAAATGTCCATCAGCTGACAGATGGCAGCAGGCAGCATATCCGCGGTGGAACATTATGTCGCCGCAAAGAGGAATGGCGTACTGAAACACGCCAGAACACGGAAGAACCTTGGAAGCATCATGCAGAGTCAAAGCAGCCCATCATGAGAAGCAATATATTGCATAATTCCACGTATGTGACATGTTCAGAACAGGCAACGCAAAGACAGAATGCAGTTCCTCAGAAGGAACTGAGGGAGATTGGAGGTGTGGAGAGAGACTGCTAATGGGCACAGGTTTCTCCTTGGAGTGTTGAAAAAGTTCAAAAATTATATTCTGGTGAAGGTCACCACTCCGCGAATCTACTCAGAACCACTGAACCGTGCACTAAAAATGGGTGGATTTTATGGTATGCGGAAAAAAAACAGACCAGTGACGAAGAATTCCAATATCAGAGTCCAACAGAGGGGCCTGAATCCCGGCTCTGCAAATTGCTGCTGAGCCACGTAGACAGGGACGGTGAAGTTTCCTCTCCGAGCTTTAGTTTCCACATCTGTGCAAGACATGTAACACCCACCCACAGGGCTGCTGCGACTGCAGAGCGGAATATCTCATGGGGTGCGCTAGCATCTCGTTTGCCATTAGATACCCGCATCGAACAAAAACGCCATGCCTCCTGTGGGTGCTGCGATCCCTGAAACAACCAACGGCATGCAGAAGCACAGTTAATCACATTTGCAGGCAAGGCTGGTCTTACCCAAATGCGTGCCATCTAGCCTGGTTTGGAGGCAAAGACAGAGCTCAGGTGGCTGGCTACCCCAGGTGAGAAGCCAAGCCTTGGCCAAAGGCGTCAGGTGTGAGGAGGCAATGAATGGCCGACTGCCAGAACCACACGGGGTTGCTCCGTTTCCAACAGCTCAATCTTAACAGTTTCAAGTGCTCAGAACACAGAGTATTCCTAAAGAGCCTTTGCCTGTCAATTCTGTAGGACCGACCGGGCACTCAGCTTGCAGAGCCCGACCGTGTCGTCTCCTGCATCCTGTGATGCAACAGGAGCCCTGGGCTTTGGGCAGGGTTACAGTGAAGGGAGCAAGCAGCTGCCAGAAAGCCGGTGGCCCATGCAGATGCTGGGCTGAGCCAAAGCTCGGGGCTGTCAGGTGTTCTGAGGCATCCACGGCTTCCGTCTGGAGCGGCTGCTAACACCACGGTCAGAGCGGAGACCAGAGGATCCGAGTGGGCTTTACTAATCCTGCACCAGTTCACCCGCCATCCCCACCCCGAGGAGGACAGCGGGAACTGCGGATGGTTTTCCTGGAAGAAGAGAAGGCTCACCAGGTCCATCCGACATTCCCCAGACAACCGAAGGGCGATGCTGGGAAGAGGGATTTATTCTGTATGGTGAGGGATAAAACCTGGAACAAGGGGAGAAGTTACAGGAGGAGTTTTGGGGATGGATATGAAAAACTTTCAAAGGCCAGCACTCCTTGGAGGCACAATAGGCTGCGGTGACAGGCAGTGAGCTCCCCGTCACTGGGGCTGTGTGCCCAGGCTGGTGGATGACGTAGGTAAGGTAAGCGGGTACCCCAGGCCTTCAGGATTCTTTGTCACATTGAGATTGTGTCATTTTTAGGTGCCGGCTCTTGGTTCCAGGCATTTGGAATCCATTTCCCTTCTCTTCCCTCACTTACCCACAGATGATGGGTCTGACGGTGTTGCTTCCAGAGCCACCTGCACGCTGCTCTGCCGAGCACTGGCCACGTCGTGCTGGGCGCCACTGACGCGCCATCCTCCTTGCCCGGGGCTGCCCTGGGCCCAGGCACCAGGCCCTGAAGTGCAGTAGAGACCAAAGGCACAGGTGGAGGCAGCAGCATCCCCTACGCCCGGTGTCCCCACCTCCACGCCACAGACCAGTACCAGTCAAGCCTGCTGGGAACCAGGCCACAGAGCAGGCACTGAGCTTCACTGCAATGAGCTTCAATCATCCTGAAACCATCCCCCACCACTCCATCTGTGGAAAAACTGTCTTCCACGAAACCAGTCCCTGGTGCCAAAAAGGTTGGGGACTGCTGCCCTTCGCTGCGCAATGACCAACTGTCCCCAGAGAAGACACCGCAGTGCAGTCTCCTGGGTCGCACCTGCCTGACTCGGTCGGAGGTCAGACTTCCCTGAAGCAGTGTGAGGGGGTCTCCGTGCAGGCCATTGGCCTCACAGGATGCCTTAAACATAGTACGTGCTGGACAAAATCTAGATGCATGGTTTTTAATCAGAGAAAGACATATTCTTCTGACTCAGGGCCGGGGAGGCAGCTGCTGTTCTCGGAACCATTTTCCATTTAAATCCAGCAATAAATGACAAGTCTGGATCAGGCACAGAAGGTACCCAGCTCCTGGGGCCAGAGATCAAGACCCCCTGGAGCGGGCGGTAGCCCGTGAGCCCTCCACCGCTGGTGTGTCCTGCAGAGACGGCCCCGCCTCCTCTGCCTGCGCCAGGCCCAGCCTGCAAAGTCCCACTGGGGAGGAGCTGACATAGGAACAGAGCTAGAGGAAGAGTCTGTAGCCCCGAAGGGATTGACTTCTTTACTAAAAATCTACTAGAATTTCTCGGTTTCTGGCCTCCATTTAGCAAGCTGCTCAGAGTGACCTGTCTGAGCACAGACCAGGGACCTATGCCAGGAATTCGGGAGAGGCTCGAGGAAGAGGAGCCATAAAGAGATAAGGGGGCCACAATGACAACAGTGCCACGCGCCACGATCCATGTCAACACAAGGGCATGTGAGCCCCCGGCCCAGGTGACATGGAGGCAGGCCGGAAACACCGGCCGCTGAAATGGACGTCCCCGGCGCAGGGACTAGCTTTGAGACCCGAGAGCTCTGAGCTGTTTGGTTTAGTAAACCGTGGCTAGTTTAAGATGGGTGAGACACAGGGTCTGCGTGGGCACCGGGGGCTGCAAGCTGACCTACAGAGGAGCCTGGAATGCACGGCTAAGGATGCTGACGGTCCTTCGGTATGTGCCCAGGGGAACCGTGCCCAGAGGACTAGAACTGTGTCACCTGCCACAACACGGAAGACACTGTGCTCCACGTAATAACTCAGACACAGAAGGACAGACACGGTCTGATTCCATCTACAGGAGGCACTTGGAGAAGTGAGATTCACGGAGCGGGTGCCAGGGTGGGGGAAGGAGGGACGCGGGGTTAACGGGCCCAGCGCTTCAGTTCGGGGAGATGCGGTGGTTCTGAAGATGGACAGCGGCGATGGTTGAGCAACGGTGTGAATGTGCTTCCTGCCAGCGAACTGTGCACTTCGAAACGGTTATAGTGGTGAAGCCTGTTATGCACATTTTATCCCACTACATTTAAGAAAGAAAAGAAAACGGGCAGCAAGCCCGGCGTCCTGAGAAACATGTGCGCCGGCTGACCCTCTCCAGTCTGCAGGAGTTCAGGAACCGCAGCCGACCCGCCCTGATGGGTGCAGAGGTCCCAGCCCTGGGAGCGGTCCCAGACTAATCCCACCACCAAGCCGGCGGTTCAGCACAGCTGCCGTCTCCTGAAACAGGCGAACGCTTAAATCACCCACTTTCCCACACCTCCCCAAGTTTTTAACAAACCCTAACTGTATACCTCCGGGTTGAGGGGAGAAAGGATGCAGAGCTGGAACAGCCAGGCGGCCCTTTGATAACCGGCTCCCTCTCCTAATTAACAAGACCCCACGCAACGGAGCAGATGTCGGCTTCAGAAACTTGCACGGGGATAAGCTTTGATCACGGCGGAGCGGCCAGTGTCTGCACAGAACCAGGGAGTCCACGCGGCCAAAATCAGACACGGCTTTATGCAGCTTCACTCAACTCGATGCCACCACCTGAGGACCTTTCGGAGAGTCAGCCCTTGGGGGGTCAGTGTGGCAGGGACGGGGCTTTGGGGGGGAATCAGCGACAGTTGTTGCCAACTTGAAGGAGCATCGATGAGGGAGGCAAAGTGGCCTTTCGCCTCCTCCATCACACACCACATCCACGGACAAGTGGATGGCAAGGACGTGTTCAGTCTATACCGAACCATGTTCCTAAAGAGTTTTCTAAAATCTACGTTCGGTCCCTCAACACTGACGTTACCACACTTGACTTTCTGTAGGAAAAATTATCCTTCCTTGGTTTCCCTTCTGTCTCTTTGATTCTATTCTCTCCCGATTCAGAGAGAACTGTCATCTGGTGAGCTCATCCAACAATTTCTGTCACGCTATAAATCACTTTCCGCTTCCTGGAGAAAGTTACAAGGGAAACCCTGGACGTCGATGCAGGAATCAGGCAGATGCGTCCAAAATGTTGATTCACCACTTCACCCCCCCGCCCCGAATCATCTCATCCTGGCGAGCGTTATGAAACACCCCCACATATTATGACTTTAGGTGATCCTGTCTCCAGAGAAGCAGCCATCCAACTGCGATGCTGTTTGCATGCAACAGACAGAAACAGGCAGGAAAGTGTGGAAACAACTAGAGTGAACACCAACGGTGGGGGTGTCTTTGAACCACAACCGTTTTCCTCTCTAGAGTCATTAGTGCTAATTACTAGCAACTACCCCGGTGACAAGTGCTCACAGTTACTTAGTTGCTAATTAGCTTCAATTTACCGCTCCGATTGTGTGGTCACAGGTATATATTTGCCTGGGGAGTGAGGAAAAAGAGCAGGTATACCAGGCCTTAGGCAGTTCTTCAAAAAGGCATCACCTGCCTGACCGGCTCTGCCCAGCCCAGTGGTGGGCTCGCCAACCTTCCCCCGCACCAGAGTTACCTGGAGCTTGGCCCTGCTCCCTGAAGTTCCGATTCAGTAGGTCTGGGGCAGAGTCCAAGAATTCGAATGTCTAACAAGTTCCCGAGTGATGCTGAGGCTGCTGGGCCCGGAGACACCTGTCGAGAGCCTCTGGCCGCACTAACGGCAGCCAAGGCAGGTGCTGCCTCTGCTGCCCCGGGCATCCCATCTGCCACAGGGAGGCAGTGCAGCCAGACAAGTGCCTCGTGGGTCTCAGTGAGCATCACACAGCACATGCGCCATGTTGAACAGGAGGACACCTGCCGAAAGATGGGGATTCTACAAATGATTGGTTTGTTCCCCACCAAAACCTAACTGGGCATTTGACAATCTCTCTATTCTGCTTTCCACTTGGACAGAACAAAGCAGAGAGAGAGAGAATAAAGGCACAGTGTGTGATGCTCATTTGCCTAGGCTTCAGCTAGCTTTGATAACTTGGCGATTCAAAAAGTGCTGTGCTAGGCTCATCTCCAGCCCTGGTCTTCATAAACATTTTAGACCTGAAGACCTAGAATGTGTGACTACAATAATAACATAACAATTCCAGCATCTACCTAACCGATTAGAGAATGAACTAGAGGAATGAGTGCATTCCATTCAGCAAACCACCACCAGCGAATGACGATGTACGAAGGCCCCCCTTACACTAAGCCGTGTCCAGGGATTGGTCCTCAACCCTGAAGCAGCCGTGGAAGGGCGTGGCTATGCGGGTGAGGTCAGCCAATGAGCGCACAGTGCCCGCTGGGTCCCACTTCTCCTCAAAGCGCTTTGCCCACGTTTACCTATTTAATCACTGCCACCGCCCTGTGAATGAGCAACTTCACAGATGCGGAAGCTAACCCAACGCCACTCTGCTAGTATGGGGGGGGCACAAGCGGGTTTACAGTTGTGAGGACACAAAACGGTTATTCTTCTTCTATTGTTTATTAACATTGCATGATTTATGTGTGCTACAACAGGCAACTTCCTTTCGGCCGCCCCTGTAAAAGGTGGAGGAGGTAAGGCGTGCACCCAGAGACGACGGACGGTGGCCCTGCCATCTACGCTCCATGGTCTCTGCAGGTGCGTGTCAGCACCGGCGTTTCAACAGGCAAGAAATCGAGAGCCCACAGAGGTCACAGAGTGACTTGGCTTTTGTTAAAACATGAATTTACTGGGGTGACACTGGTTCACAGAACCATACAGGTTTCAAGTGTACAACTCAACAAAAACACCACCTGTGTGGTGTGCTCCTTGCCCAGAGCAAAGTCTCTTTCTGTCTCCGTTTATCCCTCCCTTTGCCCACCTCCACCTCCACCTCCACCGACGCCCTTCGCTCTGGGCGTCACCACACCGTTGCCTATGTCTCTGTATTATACATACATGTTTCTAAAAACCCCTTCACCTTCTTTCATGCAGCGCCCCCCCGCCCCCCCCGGACAGCTGTCAGCCTGTTCCATCAGAGCAAAACGAAAACTGACTTAGCATTTGTGAAGTCTCTGTGCCATGCCCAGGGCCCCCGGATGACTGGCGTGCATGAGGTCCCTGCTCGAGAGGAGGCAGGAACAAACATGAACGCAGCTCAAGGTGGTGGGGGCCACGACAGGGCTACAATGCACGCATTCCATCACACGCGAAGGGACCTTCTTCCTGCTCTGCCGATGGGCTGTCAGACGGCTAATGAGTCCAACTGGGGGCAGCCAGAGTTTGACCCCATTTGCAGAGATGCAGCCACGTGGCAGCTGGACTCGGGTATCTCCACATGCAGCTTTTATTGTTCCTTCTTTGTGATGTTGCCCGGGCTACCCACACGAGTCCCACCTGTGCAGGTACTTCCTGATGCCTCTCTGGGGAGCGATCTGACAGCTGAATGCCCTGAGTGGTGACATTTGTTGAGCATCCTTTAAACTATTAAGGAATCCTGAAGGCTCTGACACAGGAGACATGGGTGGTGATTCCCTGGTGTTGAAACAGGTTTTCTGCATGTTGCCCACGTTGCCACTGCCAAGAGCAGAGCAGGAATCGGCTTTGCATCATAAACCCCCAAGCAGTTCCGACTGGTATCATAGTGCCCAAATGTTCTGAGGATTTAGGTGAACTAAGCAGTTTTACCAGTGAGATTAATCCCATAAAGACAGGCTGACTCCAGCCCACAGAATGAACTTCCCCAAAGCCGGGACTCTGCAGGCCCCTCTGACAGGGTTGGGAGGCTCAGTATGGAAAAGGATGAGGTAGGAGATACGGGTTTAGGTGAGGAGTGCGCCTTCTCGCCCCCACTGCCTCCAGGGCACCCTGCATCTCTCACAGGGCGGTCTGCACTCACTTCTTCTTGGGAAGGTGAACTGGAGTAAGGGTAAGGTGGTTTTTCCCCACGAAACGAAATGTCATTTTTTTACTTGGTGGTCAGCTTTTCCTCCTTTGACCCCACCAGCAGAGATGCCTTTGGTCAAACTGTCCAACTGCAGCCCTGGCTGGTGTGGCTCAGTGGACTGAGCATCGGCCTGCAAACCTAACGGTCGCCGGTGCAATTCCCGGTCAGGGCATGTGCCTGGGTGGTGGGCCCAGTCCCCAGCTGGGGGCATGAGAGAGGCAACCGATCAATGTATCTCTTTCACATTGATGTCTCCCTCCCTCTCCCTCCCTTCCCCTCTCTCTAAAAATAAGTAAAATATGTTTAAAAAGCCCTGTCCAGCTGTGATAGCCACTCGCCCCCGTGGATGAACCACCGTGTGTGTTCTCATCTGGTTCCTTTGCCTCCCAGGCTGCAGCGCTGAGGCCCAGGAAAGGGACCTGTGGTGGGCAGGTCACGGGGTTAAAGTCACTTTTTCAGAGGCCGCTCTTCTTCCTTTTCAATCAAAAACATGCCGTGAAAGGAAAATCGAAGCGATGGGCAGAGCTTCGTTCTAAGCGACAGCACCACGGTCCCCTCCCCCAGGCTCTCTCTGACGTCACGGCTGTGTTATGAAGTGGCACACTCCCTCCAAGAAGAAAACTGACAATGATGGAGAATCCTAAGAAAATTGAAAACCTCTGACCCAAAAATAACAATTGTTCATTTATATTATAAAAAATGCAGCCGAGTCTTAATCAAATCTTCAAAAAATCAGAAACATCCTAACTGGCCCAAACTAGGAGACTGTCTTAACAAAACGATGATGATATATCACTAGATGGGACATTACCCATCCACTGAAAGGGATAGTTCTGAAGATCAATCATGTCAAGTGAAATAAAACGCAGGAATCAGAATTGCCCTTAGAAGGAAGACGACTGTCTTTAAAAATGTAGAGAACAATAAACTGGAAGTAACTAATCCAATGATGATGATCTCTGCATAGTAGGAGACGTATGATTTCTGTCTCCTCCTACTTTTCTCTACCAGTCTTCAGCATGTGCTCTTGATGCATGGACTTCATTCTATGAGGAGGAAACACACTCACCGTCCTCTTTTTATATCATCCTTATATGCCTGAGTCAGATGTGTTATATCGCCCTCACCAAGGTTCTTGCCAAAAGAGGTGCCTGATACCCGAGCATCCCAGAAGATGTAAACATGCGTCCAGATGGCTTCGTTGGCGAGACTCAGGCGGAAGCCTGCTGTCAGGATGCGCGCTGGTGGGAGCCTTGATCAAACGCTCTGATAGAAGGAAGGGATGTAAAAAAAGGCATTGCCGGAGAAGAGCCTTTTTGCAGGAAAAAAAAGTCATGTGCTGGTGAGGAAAACAGATTTGTAATGAATGCAGCCAGTTAGTAAGATTAATGAAAGGGGAAACCACTTTGCATGGTGGTCAATCTGCAATAATTTAAGGGTAATCAAGACTAATTCCAAGATAATAGGAAAAGCTACCCATGTCTAAATTTTGGCTGAGGTTCCTTTGTGTGTTAAATGGGCTAACCTTTGTGAAATCAGAGTATTATTAAGCTCAGAGCGAGTCAAGCACCTTTTGCTTCCAATTCCAGACTGTTAATGTGGCCAGGGTCCCGAATCTTACAAATGGCATGCAGATGCTGGGGACCAGCAGCAAGAAAATGCTCCTGCCCAAGGAAATTAGTAAGTGGTACGCAGGTTGATGAGCAGATCCAGGAGGGAGGGAGAGGCAACTGTCAAATAAACGAAAATAAAACAGACACAGACAAAAGAGGAAATTAAGTAAAATCTCCCTGGACTGCAACAGCACTGATAGAATCTTTGTAGTGAAAGGGGCGGGAACTCATTTTTCTGACCTTGAAGCACTCCCACATTTTTGAAAAAGCAGCATGTCTCAGGCAAGGGCTGGAATACTGGCTAAAAGATTGCAATGGCAGATGCAGAAAACTCAAGAGATTTAAAGGCTGATGCCCATTCATTCATTCATTCATTCATGCGCTCACACAAGTGATGCATATGCATACATACAAGCATAGGTACACATGCATACACTTATGTTACACAGATGACACGTATCTACATAGGTAGATATACATAGATATCTCATATAGCCCCATTTCAGTCGGCCGGACTCTGTGGAGGAGAGACAACCACCTGAGTTCTAATACCATTTAAACTGCACCAGAAACACAGACTTTATAAAAATACTTGATTGTATAGAAGGGGACAGCGAAGGTCCAAATAGAACGACTTGCCTAAGTTCTCTAAGGACACAAACAACACGAATGGACTGACAGCCCGGTGTGGGCAGCACGACGCAGGCCCTGGGCTAACCGCTTTATCTGCAGTGCCTCCTGCCTTTGCCCTACGGAGGAAACACCAAAAACAGGCATTGAGAAGGTCTTTGCTCAAGGTCTCAGCACACAGCAGAGCTGAGACTGGCCCCTGTGCGGTGTGACTTCAGGGCCCAAAGCCACCCCTGTTGGTGGCGAGGGCTGGACATTTCACCCAGGTCTCCAGACGCCGGGTCCAGTGCTCCTTCTTTCACACGGCTGCGGGTGGCTTCTCTGTGGCCAAGCGGTGCAGCGACACCTCGACGGGCAGCAAATCCATCCCTGCAGGTGGTTCATCCCGGACGTCTGGGAAAAGGTAAGCTCCAGGGAGCAGAGGTCCAGTTGGTTTGTTTTCACTGGTATTCTGAGGGCCTAGAAGAGTCCCTGGCATGTGATGGGCACTCTGTGTATGTCTGTTGAACGAACAAGTTAATTCTGACAGGGAAGGGAGAAAAGAAAGTCAGGGACGTCTTTTCCGGAATGCTGGAGCTAGACCAGAAGCCTGGGCTCAGCCAGCACACATTCGATAGCACAGCCACAGACCGAAGAACCCAGGGAGCGGGCCTGCTGGTCAGTCCCCGTGGCTCAGTCTGCCCAGCAGCCTCCCGACGTGCGGGCCAGCGCGTGTGCACGATGCCACGACTTCCCGAGGCAGATGTCACAGACGGACCGTGCCCCGGGGAGTCAGCGGCTCCGGCAGCGCATGTGTGCGCACACAGAGGACTTTGACACGTCTGGGGGTCAGGAAACAAGAGCGCCGTGTGTAACCCTCATTCCCACCAGCCTCTTTGACCTCAGAACCCTCCTGCACGGCAGCTGGTTAACAACTTCGGAAAGTAGCGCGTTTTAGCACATTCTCCAACATCATCACTCACAGAAGTGCCCACGGGGGTGCCGTTGTTAACTTTTTAAATGTTTACTGGAGCTTTAAAAAGAAAACAGATACGCTTGTGTCGGGTCCTGGGCCTCAGGGTGCCGCCAACTCTTTATCATCTACATCGACAAAGGGAGCGGGGGTGCGAATAATTCAGAAGAGCTGATGAAAATCCCCAGCTCTGGAAGGCAGCATGTGGCTTTTAATTCCTGCATATTCCCCTTAATTGTAAATAATTATTGATGGATACTCCTGAGGCCCCGCAACCGGAGCCATGGGAAAGCGAATCCTAGATTACTTAGAAAAACCACGGCAGGATGAAAAACTTGGATGTGGCTGCAATGGCTGACTTAGGAATGGGGTGCACGGGCCCAGTCCCGGCCCCAGGTGTGCATCTGACCGACACAGCGCACCCTATGGAGGAAGGAGTAGATTTGGGTCAGTAACAGTGACTTCTTGGACCCCAGACATCAGGACCAAAAGTTTGCTTTCCTCACTGTCTTTAGATAACTCCAACCCCTACAGATTTCTCTGTGATCTGAGCTTCCACTTCCCAAGGCCACGGGGTCCAGGATGAGACTCGGGGAAATACAGACGACAACACTAAGGAGCTAGAGTAACGGCGAACATATAGAGTAACTGATGCTGATTGCTGCCGTTCTAAACACAGTGACTCATCTGAGTCTCACCCTAGCCCGGGGTGCTGGATACTGTCCTTAGTATCCTCATTTTAACACGTGAGGAAACGGAGGCCCCCAACCAGCTAAATCACCTGCCCAAGGTCACACAGCCAGTAAGTGACAAGCTCGGGATTTGAACCCAGGCACAGTGGCTCGGCAGTCCAGTGCTGACCACTACACAATCCCATATGCTGTCTACCCAGAGGGGCCCTCCCAGGTCACCAGGTCACCAGGTCACAGTCGGTTCGCTAGGATGGGAGGTGATGTGTGAGAAATGAGGCCCACAGTCCGCAATAAAGAGTCCAGATCTATCCCGGGGGGACCTGCAGGAGAGCTGATGCCGAGGAAGGCAGGTGTCGTGGTCACTGATCAAGGTGTAGATCACATTCTGATACACCTATCCAAACACACACAGACAGGCAAACAAACGGAAAATCCCATTTCGTCAGCTAGTTGTAACGCTGTTTTGGGAAAAGGAAAATAAAAGGCTTCACTTGCTACAGCCAGACACCACCATCAAAGGACACTGGTTTTCTGCAGGAAGAAAGAAATTCCATGGGTGTGCACAAGACAGTGAGTACAAATCCCAGACTGAGAGCTCCCCAGCACAGTGACCTCGGAAACACTCACAGGCCCCTGAGTCACCCACATGTGAGGTCGATACAAACGCCCCAGAGAGGAGCTGACCCGAAACGAGGCTGCGGGTGAAGTGGGGGCGGGGTGGGGTGTCTACTGGAAGGAGACTGGATAAATAACGCAGGGATTCTTCCCCAGAGAGAGGGAAGAGCACCACTCCGCTCAGGTCCCCCAACTTCTACTTGAAAATCCCCTCGCCCCAGGAGGGGGCGCTGTTACCTCTAAAACCCACCGTATGCCACAGGCCCTGAGGCAGGTTACCAGGCTGGTAAAACACAGCCCCAGACCCCACACATCTCCCAGGTTCACATCAGACTCCACGTTCCACGCCGCCCACCCCCGAGGATTCCTTCCCAGGTTTTTTCTAAATCACGGCTATTTTTAACCTCCTCTATGGAAGGAAGTCTGCCATTTACCCAAAAGAAGAAAGCCAGCATTTCAGAAGGGAAAAACAAAAGAAAAACAAAACTTTCTTTTCCAGGCCTGATCTGGATGGTGACGTCATCAGCCCACACCCTGCTTTTAATGTGGGGCCTAAGAGAGAACATTTCCAAGTCATGTATTTAAGGACAGGGGGATCTGTGTTTTCTTGATATTCATGGAAAGAGCACGTTCTTTTCCGTAGGGTTAAAAAGCTGCTCTGACTGGCTTCTGGCTACAGACAGGCTAAGAGACTGCCCATTTACTCCAGCCGTTCTTGAGCTGCGTGTGCCTGAGACGCACCCTGGCGTTGTTAAAAGGAGGTTCCCTGGACCCCACCGCCGTGCAGGGAGGAGCCTCCAGAGTCTGTGCTGTTAGCAAGCACTTCAGGGAAGCAGCCTCGCTCTGCAGAAGACTGCGGTTCTGAATTGTGTGATGGCTCATGCACACCCTCCACCACCTGCCAACCGGCCTCCCGGGGTTAGTTCTGGGGCTGCTTCCCCTGTCCGCACCTGAGTTCTAATCCCAGGAGTGCTCTGCTTGAGTCCCTAAGGATTCATCTTTCTGTCCAGCTTTCTGTCCAGCTTTCAGTACTGCTCTGGGAAGCATGGCCTGACACCTCAGGATTACTGTGGAAATCACGAGCGATCCTTTCAGGACTTGTTTGGGCCTGTCTTCCCTCGTTGTAAAAGGCGCGTGTTAAGTTGCTAAGTGTCCTATTTCCCTCCTTGTCAATTTAGATAAGGCACACCAACCTTCCCACTTGCTTCTCATCATTGCTCTTATCGGTGCCTGAAAGCAACGTCTCTCTCTCTCTGCAGTTCACGTGCCTCCCCCTTGGTTGGAGGGGAAGCTCCTTGAGGCCGGGGCATCTGACTTTCAGCCTCAGCAGCTGGCAAACTGGAGTCTGGAGAAGTGTCTCTTGATACTGCCTGCCTGACTGAAGAATGAGGTATTCCCATGGCCGGGAACTATGGGCTATCTCAGGAAGGACTATGGCATGGTGAAAGGAAAGCATGGAGGGGACATGTGTGCTTCTTAGAAGCCTTGCTCTGGAAGGAGCACACTGTATCAGTTAGCATGGCTGTGTAACAAATCACCCTCAAACCCAGTGGCTTAAAAGTGCAGGTGGGCAACCTGGCCTGAGCCAGCTGGACTGTTCTGGTTCTGGCCAAAGAGATGAGTGTGGCTTGTTCAGCACCTGTAGTCCACTGGGGGGTCAGCCGAGGCTGGCTGCTATAGGATGTCCCCGAGACCTCTCATAGGACAGCTCAGATGACAGGGCTTCTCTCAGCCTGGCCTCTCACCCTCCGGCAGGTTGGCCCAAGCGTGTTCACGTCATGGCAGAAGGCTTCCAAGAACGGCCGTAGGGTGAACCCCAATGCCCAAGCACTTTCAGGTCTCTGTTTGTGGCATGTCTGTCACTGCCCCATGAGCAAAAGAAGTGACAAGGGCAGTCCGGATTCCAGAAGTTAAGATAGACCCCACTTGATGGGAAGGGCTGCAAAGCCGTGGTGCAGGCCACAGGCATAGGGAGGGAAAAGCCTGTGGCCGTTTTTGCAAATGCACATCTACGCACACACTTTTATCTGCTCACATCCCGCCGCACAGTATCAACCGGTCTGCAGGAGGAGCCGGGGAAGTGGAGCCGCACGGCGGCTCTGTTTCACTGTTGGGGGGAGCTCCAATTTTGGGAACAGTCAGCCCTCTCAGTTTCGGCAAGTTTGCCTACACTGCCCAGTCCCCACGGACAGGGGCTCCCCCTACACGTGAGTTCCCGCCCGCACGGCCCCAGAGGGCCCTGTCCCCCAGCGCCACCAACAACAGAATGTGCCGTCAACTCACAGATTTTCACTGACCTGGGAGTTAAATAGTGGTGATCTCGGTGTATTTTTCATATGCATTCCCTATTTTTTAAAACATTTTTGAGAGGGGGAAGCGAAGTCTCTTTTTCTGTTTAAGAACTATTTGCATGTCCTCCTCTGTGAACTAGGTATTTGTACTGCTCGACTGTGGCTGCTGGGCTCTTTCGTGTCCGTTTCCAGGACTCGTTTGTGTGTAATGTGGAGACGAGCCTGTTGTCTGGCATGGGAGCCACAAGCGTTTTCCTCCTGGGACCCCTTACGGAGGGCCATGCGCTAGCCACGGCGTGGCCGCCCGCCGGGCTTGATCGTCACCCCTTTGCCAGATGCGCCTTCACCGGGGTGTCTATGCCGTTATGTGCACTGGGTATCATGTCATTTGCTTTTTTCTGTGTGTGCTTCTACTTCCTTTTTTCCTTCCAGGCTAAAAAAAAACCTTTCAATCTTCAAATATTAGAGATGCACAGGAAGCTGCCAAACAATGCAGAGAAGGCCCCTGTATGCACTGCCCAGGGCCCCCAAGTGGCGTCCGTCACCTTAGGTAACTGCAAGCCAGCCAATGGACGTGGGCACAGTGTGCGCGGTTCTGTGCCACTCGCCACGTGTGCAGATTCATGCGACCCCCACAGCAATCAAGAACCAGAGCTGTTCCGTCACAGCGGTGATGCCCCCAGCGCCCCCCACTTAGTAATCAGCGCAGCTCCCTGTGCCCCCCACGCCACCATCCTGAACTCCCGGCAGCTGCTACTACTGCTTCCTTTCTAATCCATGTGTTTTTACTTCGAACTCCCGTCAGCTGATGAAATCCCCTCTAATGCTCCACATATAGAGTCAGAGGCAAAATTGGCTCACTTGAGCAGAGAACAGTGACCCATCCTGGGGCCACAGAACACCTCACCTGCCCTCACTCTCCTCTGACCACTCCTTTCCCGAATTACCTCAAGGTGCCAGACCTAAGGTGTGTCTTCCACCCCAGAGGTCTTACCAGTCAGCTCATCTCTTTTCTCATTCCTACCTGGGTGTGAGGAAAGGAAACGGTCCGCCTGCGGGTCTGAGAACGCCACTTCCCTCTCCTGATTGACTGAAGTCACCGGTCTACCAACAAAGGGAGAGTCCTGACTGGTGTGGTGCAGTGGGTTGGGCGTCATCCAGCAAAGTGAAAGTCTCTGGTTCGATCCCCAGTCAGGGCACATGCCTGGGTTGCGGGCCAGGTCCCCAGTGGGGGGCGTGTGAGAGGCAACTGATCGATGTATCTCTCACGTTCGATGTTTCCCTCCCTCTTGTCCCCTCTCTCTACAAATAAATAAAATCTTAAAAAAATAACTTTGCAACATAGAGCTCAAAAACCCCTCAAGTCAAACAGATGCCGTAAGGCAAACTCAATTCTCCAGAAGGCACAGTGTGTGGGGTGGAGGTGGGCGTGGGGGACATGGAAGGAGGCAGGGGTGTTCTTCTGAAATATCTACCAAACTCATCTCTGGTTTGCAAAGGCAGCTTGTTGGGGTAAAGAAACCAGGCAAAAGGGCCTCCAGAGCATCCTGTCTAAAATGCAACAAGGCTGCCGCCACTGAGATGGTTTAGCATTTATTAATTTAGTGCACAGATCTTCTGGTTTTGCCAGGTCTAAACGTTTAATCTTTTGTTTAGAATCTTTCCATTAGGCAAGGTGTCGCTGTCCTAAATAATAATTAGGACAGAGAGGAAGGAAGACGAGAGCCAAACCTGACCCCATTCTGCAGAAGGTCTCATTACATGCTCCGCCATCAAGAACGGAGGGGCCTCTGCTTGACCTTCAGCAATAATTCGCTCGGCTTCATCCTTGAAGACTGAGGCCCACCGAAACATGTCCTCAGTGAGACCGTCTCCCACGCAAATGCTGCTGCCGCTCCAGAGCCGGGGCATCAGCGTGATCGGCAGCACAGAAGCTGGGACCTCCCATAAGACATTGGGGGCACTAAGAATCTCGATTGTGACTAGACTGCAAAGTGAGAAAAGAGACAGAAGCGAGCTGAACGCTGCAAGAAATAGCCTTTCAAATAAATCTGTTGCCTGTCCCCGAAAATAAAGAGAAACAAATGCAAGTGATAACATAATATATGATTAGGATGCTGGCCCCAGACATGAAAACTTATCTCCTAAATACCATCCCGCCTTTAGTTTGGCTTGACAACTCGATCTGTTCCTAAGCGACTACCTAAAGCCTGTGTCTTTCTCCAGCACCCTGGACTCGCTCCTGGGGGCTGAACTGGTGCCCAGAGCGGCTGCAGTGATGGAAGACCTGCAGTTCTTTGCTCCACATTCATCACCCGCGTTTCACCTGTTCTATTAGCTGGCTGCCAGAGAAGATACGGGGTATTGGTATTCTAGGCACATGAACAGCTAAGCCGAAGATCCAGGGCTTGCCAAAGGTGTAGCCATTCTGGAGATCAGTTTGGCAGTTCCTCAGAATCTGAAACACGGAGTCACTGTAGGACTTCACAAGCTGCTGCTAAGGGTATTCCCCAGGGAACGGAAAATACGTCTACACAAAAACTATGCATGCACATATTCACAGCGGCACTACTCGTAAGAGCCAAAACAGTGCAAACAACCCAAATGCCGACCAGCTGATGAACGCATTAAAAAATACGGTCCATCCATACAATGGAATATGATTTGGCCACAAAAAGGAAGTAAGTACAGACACGTCCTACCACACGGATAAACCGTGAACGTTATGTCTGGGGAAAGAAGCCACAAATGATCCCACTCTATGATTTTATGTATAAGAATTACGCAGACTAGGCAAATTCTAGAGACAGAAAAAGTATTCGAGGTTGACATGAACTGACGGGGACAGGAAGGAGGGACAGGGACTGCTAATGAGCTACAGGTATCGATTCTGAGGTGATTAAAATGCTCTAAAATTAGAAAGTGGTGATAGCTGCACAACCTCGAATATTTGAACCCACGACCAATCGCTGAATTAATTGCATGCTTTAAAAGGGGAAATTGTATGATATCTGAATTAGTTCTTAAAGAACTAATAAATAAAGCTGCTATACAAAAAAAAAAAAAAAAGGTATGGATTTACCTAGTAAAACACTTCAACAAAAAACCCAGGAAATGAAGGCCTGCTAAAAACATTAGTATGGGGGCGGGGGAATCAAAGCAAACTAAAATCTTTACAACCTTGCAGGATGAGCTAGTAATTGCTCTCTGTGTGATACATTATAAAGGGTGACCCAAGGCACTCTTCACTGTCTCCTTCACACCCACACAGCATGACCCACCACATAACATTCGGTTGCTGACATTCGAGAAAATCAGGTGTAGGGAGGCAAAGTCAGTTTCTCGGGAGCAAAGCTGACACCAGAATCTGGTCACTCCCTTAGCCACTGACGCTAGAAAGATGTACCTGCCGACGATGCACACAGCCTGGACATTCTGCCTTCCAGAGCTTCTGCTCCAACGAGGGAGACGTGCGTGCGAACGTTTTCAGTGAGTGCGAGGCCGAGCCCTTCAAGAGGCCGGTGGAGGAAGCTGGTGACTCTCGAATTAGGGAGAGACGGACCCTGCTGGGCTCGGGGAAAGGAGAGTGGACTTCAGAGAGGCGGCGATGCTCAGACTGGGCTCGTGGCCCCTGTAGGCGTTTACCAGATGAGGAAAGCCAGCACAGGCATCTGTTCACACTTCAGCCAGGTTCTCCGACTAAGGGTCCGGGGCTGGAGGCTAGAACTCTGCAGGTACGTGCGATCAGTCCCTGGGCGCATGACTCATGGGAGCACCTGCCCCGATGGGGCCCTGGGTGGAGCTCCCGCAAAGAAGCCTGAATATAAGTCCTCGAACCCCAGACCACTCTGAACTTGCAGGGCAATTTTGATTTACTGTTTTCCTTTACTGCAAGGAAACTAGCCCTTTCCACTTCCCGGACTTCCTCCTGTTCTCTTTGTATACTAATTAATCAAATACTCAATTAACCCACCACTTAATTAAAAACTACCCCAGGTGAGGTGCTGACAACGCAAGGCTTGCTCCCACGCAGCTCCCGGTTGAGCGTGGCATTGCTCAAAGCCTGACCCCAGGGCAGCGTCTGTCTCCCCAGAGAAGCGGCTTAGCGAGAAGGATCCCAAGGACAAGAAAGTCTGGGGAGCGGCACCGGGAAGTCTGCTTTCCTGAGCATGCCACGGTCCTCAGAACTCGCCCTGAGCAACAGATGGGACCCCCGCTCCACTCCCAGCACTGTCACATAAAATTTCATCCGTTAATCCCCCAACTACCAGGGGCCAGACAGCACTGTGCCCTCCAAATCCTCTGGAGGCGCCTAAAGGTGATGAACCTACTGGCTCAAGGTCACACAGCTAGACGGCAGAGTGGAACATGAGAAAGGGCTGAAGCTGGGTTTGCGCCTGTGTGATGCTGTCCCCAGACAGACATCCTGGTGCGCTTGGACGCCTTCCCCGAGGTGAATCCTGATGGGCCTGCGGGAGGGAAGCCTCGTGGGCAGCTGTGAAAGCAGCCTTCAATGACCTGGAGGATGGTCGTTGGTGAATCAACTGGCCTTGGCAGCAGGGTCTCAAGGGCGCAGAACTCAACTCAGGGAGGGGAGGTTAGACAGATACTGTTTAGGCTTAGACAAGGTTTGCTCGAGGTGCCCAGAAGGAGAGAAGACCAGCCGGCCAGCCGAGCTGCCTTCCAGTGGATGCACGCCGCAGAGCCGCACACCTGGAGGCAGGGATGATGTGCAGGGCTCGAAGCCTTCGGGCGCCACGATGATCCAGAAGGCTGTTTTGGCACAATTTTGCAATGCACTTCGATGCAGCAGTGGCATGCAATTCCAACAGGCTCAGCACCTAGTAGGTGTTTAGTTAATAGTTGCTAAATGAATGAATGAATAGAACAGAGATGAGGAGGACCAGCTGTATGTATTACTTTATCTCCATCACGTGCTTGCTGTGTTGCACTCTCTAAGTCTTTCTTTTCTCACACAGTGACATCCATAGGCTTGCTAATCTCTCAATGCCCCATTTCCCCACAGGCTCTAGGATGGGTCTCTGCCTATGTAAATCGGTGATGGCCCAGAAGGACTAGTCCTGGCAAGAGGGAGACGAGGAAACACCTATCTACCAAGCCAGGTGCCAATCTGTGTATTTCACATGGATTACCTCAAATCACCCAGACACCAACACTCTAACCAGAGATTTTTCACCCCCAACTTGCAGATATAAAAACTGAGGTCAAGAGAGGCGGCCATTGACTCAAGAGGAGACAGCTAGTAGGTGGCTGCATTCTTGTTTGCAAATGCTTGTCCTCACCATCAACAGTTGCTTCAGCTTTAGGCCGCTTGGGTCCTCCTGATATTTCTAAGCTACAACATTCGGAATGGTGCTGATTTAGCCAAAGGAAAGCAAGACTTCAGCGCCAAGCTCCCCCCCCCCCCCACACACACACACAACAGGCAGGCGTTCATTCCTCTGGGAGTGCCGAGCACAGGGTTAGGCACCGCTGGCCTGGAATGGCAGCCGGATGACATCCAGGGATGAATTTACCGGAGGTGGCCTCAGGGAGTCCGAACGAGGGCACCGACGGACCAGCACGGAGCAGGACACGTCATCGCTTAGAGCTCAAGACACGTGTGTTGGACCTGATGCCTGACTTCAAGGCCTTTCCGTCGGAAAACGAAAAAGGTAAAAATATTCAGAACAAAGAAACATCCAGCAGATGCCGTCACTGGGAGGGGCCATTCCTGAGACAGGGGCACAGACCCGACATAGGACTGACGGCCGCAGGAGGCCTGGAGGGCCGGGGCCGGCTGCGAGGCACAGAGACCAGCCGTTCAGGAGCTTCCGGATGTTTCTTGTATAAGCAGTGACAAGAGCTGTTTGGCCTTTTTGGTACCTATAAAAATCTGGGTAATTTTAAGCTATTCTGCCTGACAATTTTATTAACACCGTCAGCTGCTGGGTGGCCCTGTCCGTGCCTGAAAGAATGAGTCACATCAGCTGAGCTCTGTTCGGGAAACCTTCCCAGTGTTAAATCGGCCGACGGCGATAGGGGGCCTGTCGGCCCACAGCGCGCTGTGCCTCGCAACGCTCTCGAGGAAAGTGGCCAGCGGGCGCTCCGAACGCAGGCGGTGGGTGCTCTCTGAGCCTCGGTTTCCTGATAAGATGGACATAAAACACCCGGGCTTTGTGGATTTTTACTGGTAATAAGTGAAATAAAATAGAATGGAGAAAAGCCAGGCAAGAGGCTGGACCCTGGTGTTCAGTGTTCGCTCGTGTTTCTCTCGCGCGAGCCTGACATCGTTTGAAAGGACCTAGATGACGCGGTTCCCTGACACAGCGAGGGGCAGCTACGGAATTCCCTGGACAATAGCGGTACTTATGATGATTATTAAAATATTTACATACCGGATGTCAAGAACTATACCGGATGTGTGCGCATCATGTGTGGTTTAAGCTCACGTCAATTCTGCGAGGGACTAAGTACTGTCATCCGCATTTTATTTACAAGGAAACCGAATCCTAGAACTATTTTAGAAACTTCCTGAATTAAGACCAAAAGTTAGTTAAATGCCAGGGTCAGGATTTACCACCCGAGGATACACTTTGGCGTTTTAAACTTATCCATCGCATGGAACATTTGGCGAGTCTATTCACTGTAGAAATGCGTACCTTCAAAAAAATTTCCTTACCTCCTGGCAATCAGATGTGGAAACCCTTAATCGGTCATGTAATGAGCTTCCATCTCTTACTTTCTAGGTCTTCGTCGTTTTGTATCACATTGAGGGGAACTACCCAACCTTGTCTTCTAACCTTTGACTTTTATTTATGGGTATTTTTATTTTTTATTTTGATTTTTTAATATATTTTATTATGCTACTACAGTTGTCCCATTTTCCCCCCTTTCTTCCCCTCCACGCCCCCCATTCCCCACCCTTTAGTTTTTGTCCATGGGTCACACACACAAGTTCTTTGGCTTCTACATTTCCTATAGTATTCTTAACCTCCCCCTGTCTGTTTCCTACCTGCCGCTTATGCTACTTTTTTTTTTAGTGTTGGCTTCTACACCTTTCATTTCCTAGAGCTCTACCCGTGTTTTTCTGACGGTTCCTGTATGTAGGATCCTGTTTATGTTTTCTGACTGAAATTGCCATTTGACCTCTCTGAGGACCTTGATTTCAGCTTTTAAAGTGTTTTGCTCCTCTCTGCCTTATCTCTATTATTTTACTCCTTTTTTCAACCTGTCAAAACTGATCTCCGACTTTTATATTTGAGTTTTTCCTGCAGCGTCCACCAGCTCTTCACAGTACGGTAGCAAGGTGCTAAAAATGGCTTGGCAGCTTGGAGTTTGTGGGTGAGCTTCTTTTAAAAACGATCTCCCCCGTCCTTTCAGCTTTATTAGGATACAATCGACACGTGCCATTGTGTGAGTGTAAGGGGTACAATGTGCAGATTTGATACATTTATAAATCCCCACCACCTGCCACACAGTTGCCATTTCTTCTTTCCTGGTGAGAACACTTAAGATCTACCCTCTGAGTGACATTCAAGTATATGACACAGTAGCATCAGCTATAACCAGCATGCTGCACATAAGACTCCCAAACTTGTTAACTAGTTATCTTGTAACTAGTAGTCTGTACCCTTTGACCAGTATTTCCCGTGAGTGGGCTTCTGGGCTGTTGGCCTTCACTACAGGGCCATGGCCTTTTGCAGGGTCCATCCATGAGGGTCCAGTGAAGAAACAGCAATCTCACACAGAGGGACCTTTATTAATAAAGGGCTGCTGGCCTGGTACAGGGCACTGCCAAAGCAGAACGGGAATACTGGCATATCATGTGACTATCACCTGAAAGTGCCAACTGCCATTCCTAGGGCTGGGACAACAACAAGAAAGAATTAGGATTCTTTCTATTTCTTTCTTCCTTCCAACAAGAGAAGGAATTAGAATTACTAGACTTCAGGGGCTTGGAAGCCCCCTGCCCCGATCCAGGCCCAGGCCCCTGACAAGGGGGCACCCCAATGAGGAAGGGATGGACTGAAGCTGGAATGAAGTGGAAGCCCTGCTGGGATGGTTTTGCCAAGAACAGAAAGCAGACTAGCAGGAACAAGGGAACGAGTCCCTTCCACCCCCCAGCCTCAGTTCCCCTCTAATGCCCTCATTTGTAGGACCTCACAGGAGCCACTGGCAATATGGAAATGCTAGCCAAGCCCCAGCTCCAGGTGCTCAGAGCAGAGTCCAGGGGGAGGCTGGAGGCTGAGAGCAATAACTGAAAGTTCTCTTACAGGAGCAGAGCCGGGTGTCTCAATGTCAGTACCGGACTCTTGGTCTGCGCTGTTTCCCCAGAGAACTCATACAATTTCTGGTCTGGAAGATACAAAAGCTGCCTGAAGTCTTCTGAGTCCTGAGTGGGGAAGGGGCCTGGGGGTCTTCCCTTTCAGGACACAGACTTTCAGCCAATCTCCCTAGTTCACTGGGGATGCCCCAACCGCATCTGCACAGCTGCGCTGTATCCAGAGCCACATGGGCGCAGTGTGTCCCGAGAGAAAGCTCCAGCGCTGTGCGGGCGGGGGGTGGGGGGGGAGGAATGCCTGGCTGCAGGGGCTGCAGGGAGGGTTCAGGTTCTGGCTGCTTCTCAGAGAGACTCCTGACCACCCACAGACCCCCCGGCTCATACTCAGCCCTAGTCCACGCTACCTTTGGGGGTGCGCGCAGCCTCTCTTGGATGAGCCGTGTCTGGGGTCAGCAGAGGCACGTGGCCCGTCTGCTGTCTTGCAGCCCAACTGAACCGCTGTTCACAATGCCGGTTGCGGCGCCTCCAGGCGCATCCAGCTCCCCGCACTTACTGACGGCCCTTGTCTGCTGCTCTGCTCACCCACTCTTTGTCCTGTGAAAGCGTTTGTAGTGTTCCTCCTTCCCTTGCATTTCAGGGGACTTTGGGAAGGCACAGAAATAAGCTCATGTGCTCAATCTGCCATGCTTTATGAATCACGTTTTTTTTTTTTTAAAGAAAAAGGATGTGTGGGTCACTTAAAAACACGTTGCAAGCCAAAACATGTGTGCAAGCCAAGCCTGTCCTCTGGGCCATCGCCTGCAACATCTGCGAGGCATTAAATACCACACTCTGAACAACGGACGGAATGCCAGCATAATTTGGGTCATTTTGCTTGCAAAGAGGAGGCTGAAGAACAAATTAATGGTAGAGAAGAGACCAATTGAAAACAGTTCGCAGCTGTTCTCTTGCTCTGAGAACAGAATTAAAGGGCGTGAGCGTAGAACGCAGCGGGAAGGGTTTTAGCCCAGACCCTCTCTCACCTGGATTACCGTGGGGGCAGCACTGGCCTCCCTGCCTGTAATCTCTGCTTCTACAAACGGTCTTCTCTGGTGGTCATTTCTGCTCCCTGATTTAGACTCGCTGAATACAACACTGAATCAAGTGTCAATCAATGAGGGGATGCTAATAAGCATGTGGAGCCCGAGCGATGCTTTGGGGAGACAGTGATCAACCTGGCAGATACAGTTCCTCCCCCCTTGGTGCTGACAGCTTAGCTAGAAACAAAGACAAGCCAGCAAGCATTTCCAGTAAAATGAAAACCTGACCTGTGACTACCCCTGTCTCTCCCCTTTATCTCCTCTGATAAAACAATCCGGCCTGGCTCCGTGCCGGGGAGATGGCTAAACCCACATTAAAGTGTCCAGACACAGTCCTCACCACTGACCCTCGAGGCTGCTACTCCAGGTGCAATCATCCCCATTTTTACACATGAGGCTTACGGAAGTGAAGTCAACTCCAAAGGCCACAGATATAGCAGTTTCCTGATTGCTGTGACAAAGGACCACAAACTCTGTGGCTTCAAACCACACAGATTCACGATCTGCCAGTTGCGGAGGTAAGTAGGAAAGCTTACTAGCACTGCAGGAGAGGTGTTGGCTGAGGTTTTCTGGAGGCTCTGCGGGGAGAGTCTGCCTCCTTGCCACTCCTCTAGGTGCTGCCTGCATTCCTTGGCTTGTGGCCACGTCCTCTGTCTTCTGGCAGCCCCCGCTTCTGCCATTACATTGCTTCTCTCTCCAGCCACTCACAGAACTCAGGAAAGCCCTTTACTTAGTTTCTTACAAAAGGTTCAACTCATGAACAACTCCAGACAAGACACACCCAGGACAAGGCATGTGGGAAAGGGTCCCCTAGCACCCGCGCCCTCTGGGTGTGACACCTGCCAGCACCTGTGTGTGTTAACCAACCCAGGTGCTCATTGAATCCCATCATTTCAGGGTTTTAATGGAAATTGTAGTTATGCACGATTGATTAAACTACTGGCCAGTGCTGACTGACTCCATCTCCAGCCCCTCTTCTCCTCCTGGAGTGAGCGGGGTGCGAAGGTTCCAACCCTCCAATCACGCCCTGGTCTTTCTGGTGACCAGCCTCCTCCCAGAGCCGTCTGGGGGCTCACCAAGAGTAGCCCCACTGCCATAAAAGATACTCCTAGTATGCAGGACATTCCAAGTTCAGAGGCTGTGTGTGTGTGTGTGTGTGTGTGTGTTTTGTATAATTCTATCACAGACACTCATTACGGTTAGGGCTCACCCGTAATCCAGGATAATGTCCCCATCTCAAGATCCCTAACTAAATCATATCTGCTAGGTTCCTTCCGACCTATAGGTTAGCTCTTCACGGGTTCTGGATTTAGGACGAAGATATCTTTGGGGGCCTCATGCAGCCTATCACAGGTAGAAAGAGGAGGGCGTGGGACTCAGACCAGAATCTTGGGCCCCAAAGCGCTGTGTTTCAGCACCCAGCGTGCGTGCCCCCGTGAACCAAGCTTTGGCCACATCCGTGAGCACTGCGCCCCAAATCTACGCTGCAGGGTCACTCCTCCATGCCTTTTCCAGGGTGATCCTTTTGCTTGGAAGTCCCTTCTGTTTTGCCCCAAACATCCTATTAACCTCCGATGCCCAGACCACGAGCTTCCCCTCTGTGATGTTTTCCTGTCACTCCTGAGCAGAACTGCTTCTCCGTTTTCAATGCCTCCGTTGCACTTTGGTAGATTAAATTTTCTGCACAAGCAATGACCACATAACCTTGCTGTTGTTTCTGCTTCCTTCCCCTTCTCCATTTGTACAGGGATTCCTTCCGAACAAAGAATCCCTTTCCTTTCGTGCACATTGTTTAGTATCTGCCACGTGACCCTAACCTGGCACACAGTGGGTATTTGATACATGTGCCTGAGTTGAAGCTAGTTAACAATAAATGAGTTGTATTATCAAGGTAAACTGTGCAATCTTCTTCAAAGGTTAAAAAAAAAAAAAGAATTAAGCCACATTTTTTTTCAGTTTTTGCCCCATCAATTTACTGAGCTCAATGCTGGGCATTACACCAGCTGCCAGGAACACAGAGATGAACGGAGCAGGCGCCTACCTGGGAAACAGGGCAAGGAGACGTAGGAAGAGCCCTACCATGCACTGGCCACTGTGCCTGATGCCACCACACACGTCAGCCCGCTTAAGTGGGGGTCTGCCGGGCAAGAAGGAAGCAGCCTACGTGAGATCCCCATGGCCTGCCCCTGCCAGCACATGGGTTCTCTCTGGGGAACAAGTTTATAATCTCTGATTACTGGCAGCTTCGCTGAATTTTCAGAATGCTAATACAGGGTCAAAAGACATCTTGAGACACCTTCCAGTCTGATGTTTTTGAAACTAGAGTTTGCAATACATTAGAGAGTTCTGAAAATAATTTAGTGGGTTTCGAGAGGCAGCTTAACATTTAAAATATGCCGAATAGATTAAAAGAGAAATATAAAACGTCACAAACATACTAAGGCTAAGTATTATTCTGTGAAGATATTGACTTGGTTGCACACTGATACAATGTGTCTGTACAGATGTATGTATGTATATGTATGTGTGTGTATATAGATGTATGTATACACCGACAGGTACGTGCATATATTTTTGGACTGGGATGTAAAATGTGTGGTGGGATACAGTTAAAAGGTGTGAGAATAACTGATGGCCCTGCATCCACACTTAGATACAAAGCAAGGCCTGGCCCTGGACTCTTGCCAGCTTTAATCTGGGGCCTGGCAGGTGAACTCTGCAAGCCCATGGGCATCTCCACCGCCCACTCACTGCACTGCCACCCCTGAGGAGTGGGATGTTCTTTCATTAAAGGAGCCAGTGGGGTTCCCATGAGGGGAAAGTGACCCGCTCAGGTGTATCTTCTATTACCTAGGCTGACCTGACAAACTCATGTGCAAAGTTCCTTTAAATAGCCCACTATGGGATTTCCTTCTGACTGCCACAATCAAGAGCTGATGATCCAGAAGCGGTCTGATTAAATCCCCTGAACTCTTAAGATGCGAAGTCCTCAGGGAAACATTCAGGTTTCGAAGTTTTGCTGATGGGACAAAAATTCCACCTCTGCCACTTGCTGGCCGTGTGACCTCAGGTCCCTCAGCTGTACCACAGGCTGTGGGCCTGGTGTGAGGGGGCCAGTTCTTCCTTCCTGGGAAAGTCTACACAAAATACTAGCTCAGGAAACATGAACACTCCTGCCTTCCACTCCCTTTCCCTTTCTATGAATATTTGCAGAGAAGTTACAGAATAACCACATGCCAACCACACTAATGAGTCAAGCAGAAGGACTGCTGGGAAAATGCCACTTCTCTTTTAGCAAAAGCAACAGAGCCACATGAGCTACCACTGTGTGACTGGGGGCCTTACCAAGCGCCCCCCTCCCCTCGCTCCCTGTGCCAATCAAAAGTTAGAGTTTGCCAAGTACCCAACCCCAGCTGGGCTGCGTGTGCTCGGTTCTATGGCCAGCCCAGCCCTGACCTTTTCTGGTATTTATGATGTCGGCTTGGATTTTGATCATTGTTTGAGCTCTGGACACAAAATAAAGAGGGTGGTACTTTTCCCTGGGAGGCACAAGTGCCAGGATTTTAATCCTGTCGCCAAACACTTCTCCCAAATACGATCCTGCCGCGCCAGCCCCGTTGGGAAAGCAGCAGCAGCCAGCTGATCCCGGTCAGTAACTTTCGGGCAGTGAGTCCCAACCCTGGCTGCACTTTGCATTAGAGAAGGAACCTGTAAAAATGTGGATGTCCAGGGCCTACACCAGAGATTCTGACTTGGTTAATAAGGGCTAGGCCTGGGCACCATTTTTTGTAAAGAGCTCCCTGATGGTTCGCACTTGAGGACAGCTGCATTGGGGGGAAGTGAATGGGACAGAGAGGGAGAGGATCTGGACCAGTCCTTAGGCCGGCCTCTGGGAACTGGTAGAGAAGGTGCCTTGTTCTCCTATGAAGCATGTACAGCAGGGAGAGGTTAGCTGGCTCCTCCAAGGTCACGCAGCCAGGGCTGGGACTTGAACCCGGGGCTATCCGACGCTTTGTGTAGCCAGGACACTGCACTGTTGAGCTCAGAGCGTCTGTGTGTGTACAGGCTCGGGGCCGCAGCCTTGCGGTGTTCAAAAGAGGACTCACACTTTGCCCTTCTTTAGAATAACAAAACCAGTTGGAAGCAGCCCAAGCCTGCAAAACAGAAGGCCCAAATAGACAAATAATAATAGGTCCGTACCCTGCGATACCAAGAAGCATAAAGATGACACAGTGCTGAACACGGGAAAGTGGTTGCAATGTGCAGTTAAAAGGGAAAAATCTCGGAATACCAACAGCATTATGCTAGATCTTGATTCACATTTACAGAGACAATTTCATATGCATAAAAAAGCACCTGAGAGGCAAGGCACTAAAACATTAACACTACTTGACTCTAGGTAGTGGAAACGCAGGGGTTTGATTTTCTTCCTGGTGCCGACACGAACACGCATGTTTCATTCATGACACACACGTGTCAAGAACACCAGCCTCCTGAACCTCGGTGATGCCCACGACGGAGCAGTCTGTTCCTGAGGGTCTAGTAAACTCCGGTTTTTGCCTCTGCAGATGGAGCTCTGTCTGCTGTTGCAAGAATGTCCAGTGGGCATCTTCCTGCTGCCTGCCCCTTGTCCCATCTGGAATTCTCTTCTAAATATTTTCTTTCCCAAAATTTAAAAAAAAATGCTGATGTCATGGACTATCCATGCATGTCTACAAACCTATGCCAGAGAAGCCAACACTGAGGCTGAGCACCTACTGGCTGCTTCTGTGAAAAGCACTAAGAGGTATTTGAAAGCCCGCCTCCCCATAGCTGCCTGCGCCCTCTCTCCAGAGGCAGGCCGGGGAGCAGCATGGGCTTGGAAGGCAACTGTCATGCTTTGAGATTAGGGCTGGGCTGAGCCAGCCGGTCACCATTCATTCACTCTCAGGATACCTGAGTTCTCCTGGGAACCCGTGTTGGGGGCTGACTTTATCTCCCGGGACGGCTTCCATGCCTGGATGTAACCTGGCGATAAGTCCCCTGGTGACTCCAGGGCTTCTGTGACTTGCCACAGGCATCGACAGGAAAAACAAGAGACTGTGGAATCCAGAGCCGCAGAGGCTGAAGACCTCATTCTGTTTATTTAATAACTGATGCTTAGCATCAACTAGGCTGCGATTGGGCTATACCTTGAAGCCAGAGCCCACAGGATTTACTGGTGGATAAATGCAGAGTGTGAGGGGAACAGAGGCTTCAAAGGGACTCTTACTTTAGAAGGTCTGGCTCTGCCTGTGACAGTGTAAACCTGCGTAAGATTCAGAAACCCGGTGGGAGCAGAGCTCTCCCAGTCAAAGCCACTCACTTTACAGATTCATTCACCCCTTCGCCAGTCATTCAATTAACAGTCATTGAACAAAAATCTATCCTTGGGTCAAAAACGTAGAGTGACAGAGACTTGCATCACACACCCCGAAGATCTTCTGGACCTTTTCCTACCTTTTTGCAACGAAAAGCCCTGAACTAGCTCACATTCTCTAAGATCCCTCCCAGTTCATTTTCCCCACGTGCATGCATCTCGGTGAAGCTGCTCCAGAACCTCCTTTACTGCTTCTGTACACGACCACAAAGAATATTTATCTTCCAGCATGTCACCTTTCTACTTTGACAAACACTGGCTTCTTTTTTAATTGATGTCCCGGGAAGGCACACACCTCATCTGCTTGAGTGATGGCGTGGTTAATTAGGCTAAACAAGGAAGAAAGCCCAGGACAGAGGCGCTACTTAACACAGGCAGTGGCCAAGTTCTCCGGGAAGAGTCATTTATAAAGGGAAGATCAAGGAGACATTCCGCTAGGTCAAACTTTTAATTCAGGTCACACTCGTGGGGAAGCAGGCCCCCAAATCTACCTCTTCCACCCAGACAGAATAAAGCTCTAAAATGCTAAAGAAAATTTACCCATGTACCAAAAAGTTACAAATGTCTGTCAGAGGTCAGCCCCGGTCACCGAGGAGGAGTCTCTGCGTTCGAGCGGGGAAAAGGCGAAGGGGGCATGTGGGGAAGAAGTGAAAAGAGAACACTTTGTCTATTTAGAATGGGTCCTATTAGCCAGCGGTCTCCTCAAGGGTGTAAGCGACAGAAATTCCAAATGACTCAAGACATTAAAAATGGGAAATTTTGCTTCGAGCACAGAGCCTGTCTCTCCTGTCGGGCTCGTAGATGTGTGTGCTCGCTCTTGGTCGGTGCGGCTGTGCAGGACAGAGCCTGCGACCACTGACCTTACGCAGGCTGCTTGCAGAGTCAGCCCTTGGCTGGCATGTGCAAACGTGGCTTCCAGGAAGGCCCCCACGCCTCCCTGTGAGAGTAGCCCCCCGTGTCCACGCTGTCTGTGCAAACATTATGACAGGCACCTTCTGGGAGTCTGCAGCTCTGCTCTATGCTAGGAAGAGGGTGCCTCTGTGTGCAGCCCCCGGTGGGAGCCCTGGGTGTGAGTTTCTGATGAGCATCCCGGGTGGGCAGCATTTCACACGTGTGGCCACAACTCACTGCTGGAGGAAGCCAGTGTGACTCCCCTGGGAGAGGACTCTGGAAGCTTGAGACTGACCACACCTCAGGGCTTCACCCTTTGCTGATTTTCCTTGGCTGATTTTGCTTCATGCACTTTTGCTTTAATAAGTCGTAGCCATGAGGATGACTCATGCTGAGCCCTCCTAGCAAAGTCTAAGAGTGGTCTCGGGGACCTCTGACACAACGGCAGAATGCCTAATGCAGGTTCTAGTCTCACCTCCTCATAGTTTAGCAACTGAACTAGAAAATCCTTCCCAGAAGTTCCAGCAAACATCCTTGGCTTCATACTCATTCATTGATTGGCTCAGGTTGGATCACATGACCTCGCCTCCCCAGACCAATCACCATGGCCACAGAGATGGCTGTGAAATTGTTGCTGGCCAGGACTGGGTCATGTCCTTTTATCCCTGCACCCCTTATGTACACTGAAAGCCCATGAGACAAGGAGAGGCATGGTTTTCCAAAGAAAAAGAGATATTCTGTTTGCAGAGGGGGACATGAATGCCCAGCAGGCAAAACCAGAGTGGAGGAATATCTTACAGAGAAGCATTTGACACAGTTAAATGCTCATCACCACCATCACCACAAAATCATTTTCTCACTCTAAATCTATGCTTCCTCGTGTTTTCCCCACCCCATCTGCCACACTGAGGAAAACGGGTCATCTGCAAGTCTTTGCTCTCTTGTACCGCACACCACCTATGTATGACCTGGCCATCCACTTCTAATAGATTCTGCTGCTGCATCCCACCTCTGCCTTAGCAGTCATCACTTCTGTCTTGGACTACGGACAGGGCCGCCTACTTGCACTCTGTGTGGGGTTTTACACCGCCAAGCCCTCCACCACCGCAGCACAGACACCTTTCTACGCTGCGGACTAGTGCAATCCGACTAGAGACTTTCACTGTCCTCTGGAGACGCTCAACCCCCCTGGTGTGCCACGCCATGCCAGACCCTCCGTCATCTGGCTTCTGGCTACCTTCCAATCTTCTATCATCTCCTTCATCCAATACCGGGTATGAAATACACCAGTCACAGGGCGCCCCCTGAGGTCTGGGCAGCCTGCCATTCTGTTTCATGTCTCCACGACTTGGGTCCTTTCTCTTTTCCTGCCTGGAATGGCCTGTTCCCCTTTTCTCCCATCTTTGGCCAATCCATAAGACCAATTTGTCTTCTGTTGTGGGATGGCTGTCCCAGTCCCCAGACAAGCTAGTCACGGACCCCACAGTGACATCACTGTGCTGGTACATCCCCCCAGCCTCAAAAGTCCTTTCTTGGTGTTCTCTGTCCTTCTGAATTCTCCATCTGAGTGGCGTCTCCATGAGGCCAGGTGTGCCACCTCCTCCATCCTTACAGCTCAGGACTGACTCAGAGGCTGACAAGGGAGCAGCCCCCAAACACCTGCGGACGGAATCAAGAGAGGAACGGCAGGCCGTGACCCTGGCCCTGCCACAGACTCGTTGGGTGGTTTGGGTTTATTATTAAACCTGTCTGAGCATCAGAGCATCTCCCTTGTAAAACGGGGGTTGGGCTGTGCGTTCGTGAGGGCCGCTGTGCAGGTGCAGGTGGAACATCGAGACGACGTGAACAGTCTGGACTGTACCAGCACCTGCAAAAGCAAGGTCCCCCCAAATGTACCGTGATAACACAATAAGGGAAACAGGGCACAAGGTCTGTGGGAACTCGGTCCTATTGTTATATTTTTTCTGTATCAAAAACTGTTCCATAATTTTAAAGTTCATTTAAAAAAAAAAAGTAAGTTCCATCCCAGCCAACCAACCTTGCCCTCCGTCCCTCCTCCCCACTCTAACCTTCCCTTCCAGTACAGTATCACATCTTTTCAAAAAGAAAAAAGGACTATTGGCTGGATTGAAGGAATCTTCTTTTTAATCTTATAAACTGTTTTGCTCTCATGAGATACGATATGGGGTCTCTTGGGACATCTGAGCAGAAGAGAGGAGAGGCCCCAAACTGTCATGGTTCTCTGTCCCTAAGTCACACATCCAGTGGCAAACAAGAAAACAGAAACCGGAGCTTCCTTTTCTAATGGAGACGGTTGTTAATAGGGGAAAAAAAAAAGATCCCTTTGCTTCTAAGGAAGCTGGTAATTTCACCTGGCCCTGCGCTGGCTGACAGCACTCCCTCCCACGGCCCCTCCATCCATCTCAATAAGGGATCTGCACGCACAGCTCTGCCCACGGCACTCTTCCAGATGGGCGGGCTCAGCACACCGCGCGGAGAAGAGCGCGGCCATTCGTCTTCCTGGACAGGCCTCGTCCGTCCTTGTCATGTATTCAGTGCTGCTAATAATCTATGTATATGCACTTGGGGGGGGGGAGGAGAAACTGTGTCCTTGTGCTGGTCCCAGAATGACACGCGCTGGTTTCCCCGCTTCAGGACAGCCCAGATGAGCAGCAAGGTGGCCCCTCTCGTCACTTCGAGGAAAGCTCATAAACTCCAGTGGGTTCCAACCGAACCCGTGGCCCGCTGTGGATGCGGACACTTCTGAGTCTGGTGCATTCGATCGCCCTTTCCCTCAGTATCACGGCTCCTTCCCGGTTCTGGGAAATGAATGCATTTATTTATCATCTGAAAGAGGAACTTCACTACTCGATGTTCCACTGTCTGTGGCTCTCAAATAAATGCACAGTTCGAGCATCTGCGAGGTTAATGTCGGATACAATCAAGAGGAATGAGGATTCCCTAACCGGTATGGCTCAGTTGGTCGGGCATCCTCCCAAAAAGTCAAAAGCCACTGTTTCGATTCTCAATCAAGGCACATGCCTGGGTTGCGGGTTCGGTCCCCAGCCAAGGCGTGTATGAGAAGCAACTGCCAACTGATCGATGTTTCTCTCTCACACTGGTATTTCTCTCCCACTTTTTCTCCCTCCCTCTCGCACTCTAAAAAAAAATAACGGATGTCTGAAGTACACCCAATAGGAGCCTAAACCCAGGGCTGATGCAGAAAATCATGAAAATAACACATGGTTGGGGGTTCCCCAAGTTCTGAAATGATACATAAGCTATAGAACATTCTGAGTTCATTTCATTCCCAACCACCTAAAACCACCACCTGACAACCACGGTGGACTTCCATCATGAACGAGGGACCACTAAGAGAGCGCTTCTCAACAGGGAAAGACTGTGCCCGCAGGGGACACACAGTAATGCCTTGCCATAGTGGTGGCTGTGAACACTGGGGGACGGGGTGCTGCTGGGTAGAGCCAGGGACAAGGCTGACCACCTGACAATGCACAGGACAGCCATGCACAAGGTGGAGTTACGCAGCCCCAAGGGCAGTAGTGCCAAGGTGGGGAAACCCCACGCGGGAGCGCTGATTCTCAAGTCATCGGTGGCGTCCAGGTTGCTGGGCGCTGGGCCTGGGCCAACTGGGAAAGCCCAGCAGGTAATTCTGATACCGAGGGCCCACCCTGCAAATCAGGATTACTACTCAAAAGAATGGGGCCGCAAATGGTCATCAGGTTACTGCTTGGCTCTCAATGCCCATTTGTCCAACTAGGTATATTGCTAATATAGACCATGAATGGAATTAAAGTGCATGGAAGGCCCCTGTGACCAAGATACTTGTAGAGCAAACAAACAAACAAAAAGGCTTCTCTACCGAGCACATGATGCTAACGAAGGAATTGCTAGATGCAGGATCCTGACGTACCTGGGGTGAGTTCAGTGACCCTGCGTCTGAGGCATCTTTGTCACCATACATTCATTCAGCAGGTAATTGCTTCTTCCCTGCCCCCACTCCCTGTTCTGCACCCATCTCTCACTGTTACCCCAGCGGAGTCCCTCGTGACTTTATTTGGTCCCAACCTGCTGTCTTACCCTCCCTTCCCATGGAATGACACTGGATAGCTCTGTCCCCTCTACGCATCCACAATAGCCATGTTCTCAGTCCAAGTCTCCTTGACTCGGGGCAGCTGATAGCAGCAAATGTCAGAAAGCAGTCTAGCTGAATAATTCGCACTAATGGCAAGCAAGCCCGAGATGCTCCCGGAAGTATCTGATTTCCCCAAGGAAGGGTGAGTCAGTCCCGTAAATTTCTAATGGATGGTACGTCAGAGAGTGCATCTTGCACATCTGGTATCAGGTAGGTATTCCACAAATAGTTATTGAATGTCCGAATGAGAGAGGGAGCGACTTCTGGGCAGAGCAGTGCTCTGCCATTCTGGGTATAACTGGGTGTGATGCATAAGCTTTTCAAGCTCTGTTTCTGAAATTAAACAAAAACCCTAACGTGTTTCTGTTCTGTGTCCCTTGACCTCCCTTCTCTCCACGCCCACACTTCCGTTGTAAAGATTCCCTTTCAGGAAACAAGCAGCTGCTCTCCACAAGGGGAGGGCCCATCAGAAGAGGATACCCATTCCGACGTGTGAGAAACAAGGGGTTATTTACCAAAAATAGCACCAATGGCACCAATGTCAGAGGGCCCTGTGGTCATACGAATAGAAGGTAATCAAGGAGTGTCCTGCTAAGACCCTCCAATTCTTTCATACTGACCTAATCAGCCCCCCAGCTCAGCTCCTCCTCCCTCCGTCCCACTACCCTCCCTGGCTCCCCTCTGCCATCCCAAGATAAAAGGATCAAATAGGGAAACAATACTTATAAAAATAGTAACACCATGTTCTCTGGATTCTGAGAGGCCACTGATTGCAGGATATATCAAAACATTTCCCACGAGAAAAAGACCATCTGTCAGGTGGCTTTCGGGAGGCACATCAATTTCGGAAACCACACAATGTGAAAACCCTGCGTCAGAGAGCCGAGATGTACAACACAACCTCGCCCAGCCTTCATGCCTTCGCGCCTGCTCAGTCTGCAGTGCCCGCTCCGCCGTCTGCTGGAGGCGGCACCACCGGCCACCCTCCCTCCAGGACCAGGAGTCCCGGGGCTACCACCCTGGGCCCTGCAGTGGGGCATAACTAAACATCTAGAAGAAGAAACTGTAATAACCCCGTGAGAACATGTGTTTTAATACCAAAAGCTGTACTTTGGTTCCAAAAAGAAAGCATCTCAAGATATCTCTAGCCCAGACCTGTTTTGTTAAGATACAGACCTATCTCTGTCCTGTCTCTGCATGTTCACAATGGAACTCGTCACCCGGCGCCATCCACTCCACTTTCAGTTCACGGCTACTCCCTGTCATTTGCTGGACCCCAGGGGCAGTATCCTGCCTTACTTGGGCCACTGTCACAGCTTGCTTGACCTGTGCAGCAGCCAACCTCCTACCTGTTGCCAAAATTTTCTTTCAAGGTGCTGGTTTTCTGCTGTGCCTCTCATGTCAGCTCCTGCACCGCAGCCAAAGGGCTCTGTTCTGACCTGGAAATCTGTGCCTATGTCTCTGTACCTGAAACGCTGCACCATCGTTCAATGACTTCTGGGTAAAACTCAAGCGATAACTCTGAAAATCCTTCACACTTCTCTTGCATTACCTCCCACTCCTCAGATCACCTAGAGTCACACACTTTATTTGTTTGCTTATTCAGCAAATATCTCAGCACCCACTCTCTGCCAGACCCTGTTTTAGCTGCTAGGAATACACCAGGAACAAGACCGCAAAGGTCTCTGCCCTCTTGGGGTCGAGGCCTTAGCAGGAAAGACACACGGAAACCAGGTGAGGCTGCCATGCCCCAAGTACCTAGATTTGTGCTGCTTCTTGGCGGGGCAGATCAAGTGTCCTGATAAGTGATTATAAACTAGATTAGAAGGTGATGAGGGCTGTTTATTTAAAAAATGAAAGCAGAGCGAGCAGGACTGAATGGTGTCCGGGCTGCAGGACGAAACTCACTGAGAAGCTGAGAAGCTGAGATCTGAGCAAAGACTTGAAGGACGTTAGTTATAGAAGCAAGTCAGGGGGAGACGTGGGGGAAAGGCGTTCCTGGGAGAGGGGCATCAGAGTGAAGGACCAGGGGCGGGAGCCCGCCTGGCCTGCATGAGGAGCCGGTTTCGTGCTTCACTCTGTTTGTGTGTCTGCTCTGCTCTCCCTGGGCCTCAGGCCTCTGCACACGGCATCCCCTCCTAGCAGGGCCTCGGAGGCTGAAGCCCCCAGGCCTCCTCCCTTTAGACATCCCCCCTGACCCCCCAACACTCCCAACCCGCCTGACCCGGGCCGCTTTCCCTAAAACACGACTCTATCTCCCCCGAAGTCTCCCTTTCCAGGTCCTTTCTGCTCTTTAATGTAATTGTGTGTCCAGCTAGGCCCAGAATCTAGTGGCTAACAACATGGACCCAGGGGTCGGCCTGGGCCCTGCCCGCCTTCGGTCGAGGCTCTGCCACTGACCTGCCGTGTGACCCTGAGCGAGGCAGGTAAAGGCTGAGTGAGAATGCCCCGTGCCTGACACCCAGGAAGCGGTTCACAGAAATCAGCACTATTAACGCCCTGGGTCCACGGGTTGAAAAGATAATGACCTCGTGAAAGGAGTGACTCAATGCATGTGGGAGGCAGGGCGGCAGGGCAGAGGGGGGCGAGGAGAAGGGGGCCAGGGAAGCGGGTAGAAAGGGAAGCAGGCAGGCTCCTGTCCCTGTATCCACCAGGAGTTTCAGGCTGAAGAAGAAAAAGATGGAGAAAGAAAAAAAAGGGGGAGTATCATTTATTAAGCACCATGCAATGCAGAGCCATTTCTTGACTTACCACCGAAATAAAGCTTCTAGGGGAGTTATTAATGTATCATTCCCCCATTTTTGTAGAACGGCAATAAAAAAAACAGGCTCGGGGAAGTCTGAACGATGTTTCTAACATAGTAAGAGAAGGCAGATCTACTTCAAAGTTAATCTGAAAATAATTAAAACCTCTCCACCAAGTTTGCCAGGAAGAAAATGCTTGCTGTTCCCCCGGTGGCCAGCATCTTGGTGTGTCAGACGGGAGAACCGAGGACACCCCATGATGAGAGAGTCAGAGGGCTAGGTTCTCGATTCTGAACAGAGGGCACCCGGGGGCGGGGTGGGGGGGGTGTCAGGGGGTGTGAGGGACAAGGACGAAATACAGTAACAGGCATCAGAATTTCCAAAGAGGAGAAGCATTTTGGAATGAGACGTTAAAAACAGAACACAAGGAGCTGGTGGTGAGGAGGGAGCTACCTCAGTAGGAAGAGTGCAGGAGAGTGTTTGAAACCACGGTGCCGATGAAAAGGAGATGCCCAGGCTTTCATCGAAACCTCACGATGGAGGGCCAAGACCGCGGGCCCAGCCGCCCTTTTCCCTGCGGAACGGCAGAAGCACACCTGCAGACACGGGCTGGTGGAGTCATTGAAAAGCGCTTTATGTGAGAATTCCTAGCTTTTAAATTATCTGCTCTCCTTCCCTGCGGCAAAGCCCTCTCTCAAGCTCAGGACCTGTCAGGAGCAGATGGGAGCTGAGCGTGGCCCTGTCTGTGGCGAGCCCCGGAGAGGCCGCCCCAGGCCTGGCTGAGGACGGACAGCGGCGCTAATCAGGGAACTTTGACAGGTGTGAGGGCACAGGGTCTTTCTGGATTCTTTTCATTCCAGCTGAAGCGGGGGAGAGAGGGGCGGACATAGAACTTCATCTGCAGGCAGGTGAAGGGAGGGAAGAGGGATTGGAAGTCAATGGAGAGGGGACACATGGGATGAGGACAGACAGACACGGGAGAGGAGGAAGAAGGGAGGAGGGAACTCCCTGTACCAGGATCAGCGAATCACCTCCCTGGACCGCACAGGACTGCGTGAAGATGTCAGTCTTTTCTCCCTACGGGTGCGGGAGCCGGGTTGAGAGAGGTGAAGTGAACACCCCAAGGTCATGCCCCTGGCACGTATGCCAGCAAGGGTTTGAAACTTGGTGTCTCCCTTGGCAGAGCTTCTCCTACTCTGCCAGTTCCACTGAGAGACTGAGAGACGGGGCCTGGGGGGCGGAGAGGAAGGGATGGGAGGGAAGCCCAAGCAGGCAAGGGAAGCAACAAAGACAAACCTGAAGAAATGACAAGAAATGTTGAAAAACTCCTTCAAGGCAAGTGATGATAATCACAAAAGTTCTACAAATATCTCTTCTAAAGTGATACTCTCAAGGTTCCTCACATGCAGCTTTCTTACATTACTCCACACTGACAGCCACCTGGCCCCTCGTGGCTTTGTGGAGCAAGGTGATGGAACAGACCCACTAACGATGTCCCCGTTATCCTATGCCCTCTGGCAGGAGTCCTCGTAGAAAATGCAGCATGGGAAGAGTGATGTACATTATCTTTTTGCATCACTCACAAGGACCCTGTTGGCACGGTTCGTAGTTCACTTGGGCCCCAGAAGTTAGGTAACCTTGACCATGGCCACAGGTCACCAGGCGAGCCCTGACTGTGGCTCATTCAGCTGAGCCGTTCTGAGTACACGGGGGAGCTCCTGGGGCGCAGCTTTAAAGACGATGTTCTAGGGAAGTCACAGCAGGGCCAGATTCTAGAAACCGAGCTGTTATTGCTCGAATCCTAGGGGGAGCCATACTTCTCTCTGCATCTGTTTGCCTCTGTTTTCTAGATCACTCAGCAGTGCCCTCTACGCGTTGATTGCAAGTTCACCTAGAGTCCTGTCCTATGTCTAACGCTGGTCTCTCCATGGAGACTCTGAGCTCCACCGTCTCCCTGTCTGAGGAGTATAGGGTGTGGCATAGGAAACAGTATTGGGTCTGGACTCGGACAGCCTGAGTTCAAATCCCAGTTCCACAACGTAAGAGCAGAAACACAGGGCAAGCGACGTGGCCTCCTGAACACAGGTTCCGAGAACTTTTAAACAGGAGCAGTAACCGTAATTACTTCAGGGGAGTGTCGTGAGGGTTGAATGAGTTTATCCATGAAATGCTTCAGAGAGTAGTTGGCACAGAAGAAAGCACTTAAAAATGTTAGCTACGCTTAGTCCACCGTGAATCTATTAGGTTCTTAAAAATACCCACTGGCATGACCCACCCACCCACGGCGGCGCCGTGAGGGACAGCGGATGAAGGCCCACCAGGGCCGGACAGCGTGACCAGTTTGGGGGCCAGAACTTCACGCACTACGGCAGTAGTTGGGACAATGTTCCAACCAACTGTACCATCTGGCCAGGGCTGACTGTGTATAAAACAGCTTCCCCAAGACAGCTAAAATTAGATATAGTTTCCAATTTTTTGTGCAGTAAAACTATCGCACTAAAGGGTTGGGGGTGAACAGAATCAGTGGTCACACCTGAACGAAACGCAGACCCTGCCCCCTACACACTAGAAAGCCCGGGCACGGGGTAGGTGGTGGCAGGAAGAACACAGACACCAAAGCCAGTTTGGGGTTCAGCTGTGCTGTGCAAAGCTCCTGGAGAATAAAGAGTTATTTAACCTCTCTTGGGCTCACTTAATTTTGCTTTTTAAACGTGCAAAGTTTCTAGCTCGGTGCCCAGGACAGGAGAAGTACTTAAGAACTATCTGTTATTTTCCCTTTGCTTCACAAATGCTCATTTATCTGCCTGCCTCCTCACCGCGTCCGTGGGGGGACCGCGTAAGCATTTCAGATTAAAGTGCCCAAACCGAGCTCCTGCCCTTTCCCTTCAATCTGCTCCTTCGGCAGCCAGCCCCTCCCGCCCCCTCCCCCCGCCAGCAGGGCAACCACTCGGCTCTAGCCACTGGGGCCATCCGCAATTCCCATCACTCTCTCCTCCCACGTCCAGTCCACCAGAGCATCCATCCTGACGCCTCAACCTTCGAAATGTATCCCTGATACGGCGCTGTCTTTCACCTCCACTGACCCCTGCAGGTCTGAGGCAGCAACGCGTCTCCCCCCGGATGACTACAGTAGTCTCCTCAATGGCTTCCTTGCTTCCTCCGACTCCCACAGGGCAGCCAGGACAGTGCATTAAAAACATAAATCGGATCCTGTCACTCCTGCTCCAAGCCAGATAATGGCTTCCTGTGTCACTGGAAGGAGAGACAAAACCCTCTCAGGCCCCACAAACACGACCCCGTGATCTGACCTTGCCAACCCCACCCTCTCCCGGGCTGACTCTTCTCTGTTCTGGCCGCCTTCCTATTCCACCCCCCCCCCCGGAACAAGCCAGGCCGCATGACTTCGGAAACTTCACCCCACTGTTCCACATGCCCGGGACACGATTCCACTCTGCTGGCCCCCGGCACACTCGCTTTCTTACCTCCTTTGGGTTTTTGCTTAAACGCCACCTCTCTCATAAGACCTTACCGTATTTGAATATTAAAACACACGCATGTGCACACACGCACACAGGCATCCCCCATCTCCATTCTCTGAGTCCCTCAAGGGCACTAACCACTGTCTACTGTACTGTGTATTTCGCTCGTTCATTTGTTTGTCGTGTATGCCCCCGACTCAAATGTGCACTCCTACGGGGTAGGAATCAGGCTTGTTTTATTCCTGCAACATTCCCAATAGTCAGAAAATGACGTGGCGCCCAGTAAGCTCGGTCAATATGATTGAATGGGCAACTCCTAATTCTAGCCATCAGTGGCATGTTGGAGCCTTTCCGCTAAGAATTAGTGGCTCTGAAAACACCTCCGCCAGTTGGAACAGGCTTGATGAGGATGCAGCCCACCGACATGGGGAGGGGGGCATTCTCCACTTAGGGGAAGTCAAGGGTCGGGGAGCATGTGGACGTCCCCAAGGGGCACCCCCAAAGCTGTGCATGGCAGAAGCTGGGAGTGGGTCCACGCACCTACTAGAAGGCTCTTTACTAGATGCTCCACACGATGAATTCAGGCGAGGGGGATTTCACAGCACCACTAAGGAATCAAGGGTGTACGGGACGTGAGCCTAAGGAGCACTCCAGCCCCAGGTAACAAGCTGTTCTGCAACAGAGCTAAATTAACAAGGCCTAATTGCATCAATGTCACTCAAAATGTTTACAGTGAAAGATGTCAACAGCAATTGCCTTCATGAGATGGATCAGAATGTGCTCCGTTTATGGGTCTGTCTGAAGGGCCCTTCTTTCGGTTCCATGGCCTGGCTTCTAATTGGTCCAGTTCAGAAAAACAAAACTGAAAATCCCCCCCAAACCTGTACAAAAGAGCGCCATATGGAGAAGAAAAGAGCTTATTTATTTTCTTTTAGCCTCCATATTTTCCTGGAAAAGTTGGGGCGAGCCTGGGGAAAACCTCAGATGTTTTTATCCTCCTTGGCTGCCAGCAGATAAAAATGCAATGCAGTCCGCTTTGTTTGTGAGCTCCTGGAAGGCAGGGGCTGTGTTTTCGACAGTTTTAGGTAACAGCACCGTCGGATATATTCCGCTGCACAGTGGGGGCCTAACAAATGCTAGAAATCAATCTGTGAAAGAATGAACAAATAAAACACAGCCCCGTCCCTGTCCTGACCTTGGCCCACACACTCTGCTCTGCTCCAGGAATGACCCTGAAGCGCAGAGCCCACCAAATCCAAATCCCTACCCCTGGGGCAGCCTCCCCCTCCACAGCTGATATTGGGGACTCAACACTGTGAGTTCACGAGTGTTGTTATTGGTGGCAGAACCCCACTTGGTCCACAGCAGGTCCTAACTGGGCCAGGAAAAACTATAGCTTTCCTAGCTATAATTAGTAAAATTATGTCACCTGTTCCAGTGGTTTTACTGAGTTCACTTATTATCCAAGGGAGACCTGCAGCTGTAAATGCAGACTGCAGGTGGAATTGCCCGGGAGCCGACTCTGGGGTGGGAGGCAGCACACACGAGGGTCTGTAGGGGGAGCTGTTGGGAACAGCACCTCTGAAAGCCAAGAGGCGAAGGCGGGACTGGGCAGAGGGAGAAACCCAGACTCAAGACAATCTCAAGGGAGCGCTGCAACTGATCCTCAAAAACTCTCCATTCTTCAGTCATTGTGTGACGTGGGGTGCCCCAATAAGGGGGCGAGGCCACGGGCAGCTGACTCTTCTTGCCTGAGGCCACCCCTAAACATGGCCATAGCTGCGGGCCATCTGCAGGCAGTGCTCCCAGCTGCCTGAGTAATAAGTCCTTTCTTCCCAAAGGAAAATACGGGCATCCACTGCACACAATCACTCCTTCTATCTGGCAGCACAGAGCACAAAGCCGGTCACCTCCTCCATGAGACCCTCCCAGATGCCTGCTCTGACCGACCCCCTTCAGGAGAGGTGGTCATTCTCACTCCCCTTCATTGTTCACCTCCTTATTTCCAGAGCCCATCACACGGCCTGACAACGAGCAGGGACATGGAAAGTGCCTGTTGAATAAACCCATCACTTATATACTGGACATCGGCATAAATATATGAACAACCCGATTATTAAAATAACTGCCCCCCAGGGAGTTCGATTAGATCAGAAACTCAAGCAAAAATGATCATGGACCTCGAAAAGAGATGCATACTGAAGACAACACATGTGTGTTCTGCTCTCTCCTCGGCACAGCCCTGCATCCCAAGCGTCGGCTTAGTTGTCAAACGGACAGATCCGAGCCTTCCGTGAAGAAGAGATCAGAGAGCTGAGGCACACTCAATTTCAGGACTTTGGCTAAATGATGCTTTTATTAGGGTTCCATACTGACTTGGGTAAAGAAAGTAAGTTTTGATCTTGACAAGGGAAAGCGTCTGAGGGCCAGAGTGCCTCCCCCTGGACATGCTGGGGAAACTTTTCCAATTGGCCCAGACCTCAGAGGCTCCATGAAGGAAGCAGGCAGACACCAGAGCAGGCGAGGAATATCTTCTCCTTCCCGAGACTAGAAACAGACCAACCGGAAGAGCCTGTGATTTGTGAAAACGCTGTCGCTTACAATCACTAAGTGGCATCTCACCTTCACAGGACACGAAGGTATAGAAGAGGTAAGAGAGATTTCAAACCCAGAAGCCAGAGTGCAATATTAAAAAGAAAACTAAAAAGTAAAGGAAAAAAAAATCTCGTCACCCAACTTCTTGTTGTTTTTGTCTAAAACATAGGAGCATTTTTAAAATATGGCAATTTAAGGACCCCCTCTGGGAGGAGGGTGTTACAATAATAGCCGGAGATGCACGCCAACCTGTGGCTGGTCTCAGGGTTCGGCACACCTGGGGGCTCACGGTTTCCCGCCGGTACCCTCACACACCTCGGGGCAGTGGCAAGAGCGACAGCTCAGCTAAGAAGACACTAACCGGACTACAAGGAACCTCGTGTGAAGCCGAACGTACACGCCTCTTTAAAATAAGAAACCACGACATGAGTGAAAGCAAAAGCCGTAAGAACCTTTCCAAACACTCTATAATCAATACTCGCCTCCACCACCTCACAGGCAATCTCTGCAATCAAAGTATCATTTGATGAAAAGAGAAACCCGGTAAATATGTGTCTCTACGCAAGTAAATCAACACTCAATTACCTGCACACAGAGATGCACATTTGATATTTATCTCTTGCAAAGCAACCCAAATTGGGTTCTTTCTGTGAACACAGACCATACCTCCCCGTTCACCACAGACATGCAAATTCCAGTTTGAGGCTTTTCAGAGGCCAACCCACTTCATTAGCATGACCTCATTAAGAGGTCACGTCTGACATTTTTTTTTAAGTACAACTACTATCCTTGGCATGCTGACACCTTCAAAGACAGCAGGAAGAAACAGGCTACCTTACCCTTGAACTTGTGGAACACGGCCCACAGCTCGGCAATGTCGGTGGCGAAGGTGATGTCTGTGTCCAGCACGATGACCCTCTCCAGGTTGGCGGGAAGGGTCTTGGTCAGGACGAGCTTCATCAGCCCGTAGATCCCAGAGTAATGCTTGTTGGGGATCCAGGACACCTCCGACTACACAGGGTGGTGAGGACAGGGAGAGGGAGAAAGAAAAAAAACAACACATTAATTTTTGGCATAGACAGCACCCATAGTGCCTGGTACAGAAGAAGTGCCCAATAAAAATGTGCTGAATAAATGAATGAAAATTTTCTTAAAGATTTGCTCATGCAATTTGCAGTTTGGCATGTGAAGCTTTTTTGGAAAGAAATCGTTTCTGAATCAAGAGAGAGGAAAAGCCATGTTTATAGAATAACTATTATATGTAAACACTATGCTAGGGTTTTCGAAATTACATTTTTGTTATTATAGAAATTACATAGGCTCACTGGAGAATATAAAAATATGCACAAAAATAAGAAATAAAAGTATAAAAATTGAATCAGACTACATATATTTTTTGCAAACAATACCTAATTTTTTTCTTTGGTAGGTGCCTTTCTTTCAATCATTAAGGATGATTACTTAAAGCAGGGGTGTCAAAATCATTTTCACCGGGGGCCACATCAACCTCGCGGTTGCCTTCAAAGGGCCGAATGTCACTTTAGGACTGTATAAATGTAACTGCTCCTTAACAGTTAAGCGAGAGCTCAGCGCTGCCGCCCGGTGGAAACAAGGTGCCGGACCGGATTAAACAAGGTGGAGGGCCGGATTCGGCCATAGGTCTTGTGTTTGCCTCCTGTGACTTAAAGGTATTACTAAAGCTTTATGCTCATCTATTTTTTTTAATAAAGATTTGTATTTATTTATTGTAGAGAGAGGGGAAGGGAGGGAGACAGAGAGAGAGAGAAAGAACAATGTATGGTTGCCTCTCACATGGCCCTCACTGGGGACCTGGCCCGCAACCCAGGCATGTGCCCTGACGGGGAATCGAACCGGGATCCTCTGGTTCCCAACCCGTGCTCAATCCACTGAGCTACACCAGCCAGGGCCTATTTTTTAAAGTGGTCATTAAACCAATTAGTGTTGTCACCTTCTCCTGATTCTCACACAAACACACGAGGAGAAGCTGGTCACTATGTGACGCTCTTCACTGGGCAACAAGACACACACACACACACACACACACACGCACGCACACACCCCTGCACCCAATGAGCCCAAGGAGGGCCACCCCTGAAATCTGCACCTGCTGGAACAACCAATGTCCTACAGGTGGAGAGAGTTGAAGGCAAGTCACATCTTGGTACCACCTGGTATGCAAAGTCAAGGCTAAAAATAACACCTAACACCAGTGTGACGAAAGCTTTCCACGGTACAGGTCATTCATGAAGGTCACTCTGCGTGGGGGCCCCATCCTTGCTGCCATGAGAAGTCTGCACGGAAGCCACGCACACTTCTGATTTCTGTGAAGTTAATCTGGTCACGCAGCTCTTTCAGGAAAAATGGGGCCACCTTATCAAGAGGCCGGGAAATACTCATCCCTTGTGTCTTTATAATCCCATTGTTAGGGCATTTGTTCTAAAACACTGGAGTCAAACTTAAAAGCAAGAAACTGATCGCATACTACACAACCTGCAGTGTAGATTAAGGTGTGTTACAAGGTAATTTGCATGTGATGTTAAAAGAAATAAAGCAAGTTTTGAAATGACTTTTGCTTAACAACCTCTATGTATTACCAAACAACATGAAAACATATCCACACGAATGTATGCAGAGAAAGAAAAAACAGAGCATGACATCAAATCACCAGTGGTCATTGTTTTGGCATGATGTGTGGCAGATAGGTAGGTCGGTAGTGTAGGTAGATAGATAGATAGGTAAGGTACACGTGAGGTCTGTCCAGGAAAAAGTCCAACCACTGTTAACATAGTGAGAACAGCCTGTGCAACATGGATGGCCAAGGAGAGTGGGCTGGAGTGCACATGCGTGAACAGTGACGGCTTCACTGCACTAGTCAGTGGGGTTGGTAGACGCTAGTAAGTGAGCATGTGCACTGTGTGGCCATCACATTCAAAACGTCTGAGCAGAGCAACGAATCAGCATCAAATTTTAAGCTTGAACACTCCTCCGTGGAAACTATTCCGATGACTGAGAAGGCCACAGCCATGGGCGACTGGTGACTGGCAGCTTCGTCACGACAACGTGCCCACTCACGCATCACATCTCCTGTAGAGTTTTTTTGGTGAAACATCAAATCACCCAGGTGACTCAGTTCCCCTACAGCCCAGATTTGGTGCCCTGTGACATCTGGCTTTTCGCCCAACTAAAATCACCTTTGAAAGGCAAGAGATTTCAGACCGCGAATGAGATTCCGGAAAATACGACAGGGCAGCTGATGGTGACTGGGAGAACTGTGTGAGGTCCCAAGGTGCCTGCTTTGAAGGGGACTGAGTCATCACTTCTCCACCCTGCCGTGAATGCCGTGTGCCCTGTCCTATGTGCCGTGTTTCCTGTATCTTCTTCAACAAATGTCTATTTTTCATACAGGGCTAGATACTTTCTGGGTTTAACTAATCTTTATTTTTCAATGTTTTAAAAGGAACAACTGTTGTAAAGAAAAACTAAGCATGCCAGTCATTTTTGGGCATACCAGGACCAGGCGACAGTGGGAATGCAGACGCCGATTTAGGGAAGCTCTGAGCCAGGACCCCTGTGACGACTCAGTGGGTGCACTCCCTCTCTCAAACCTGCTCCATGTGATGCTTTCCCCTTCAGTTTATTGCTACTCTTTGCTCTCAGCTTCACAATGGTCCTTTGCATAGATGAGTATAATTTTGACCAGAAAAAATCCTCCGTAAACTGAGGGATTGAACTGTTCATCACGTGTCAGTCTCAGCAGAAACAATCTTTAACGCCACGGCTGTGGTTCCCATCACCTTGCGCCTGGGCGGCACGGAGGAGGGAGAGGAGAGACAAACGCTGAAATCTGGACTCCAGCCCCATGAAAGACGTGGAGCCCCCTAAGCCTCCGTTTCTTCACCTATAAAAGGGAGAGGCTGCCTGTATCGCATGGTTGATGCAGAATTTAAGGGAGATTCAAGGACTCGAGGGCTTGGTACACAAAAGGCCCTCAGTGAACGTAAGGCCCGAACTTCTGCGCGATCTCCCCTCCTCATTTCAGGTTATGGAGGTGGCTGTGCCTGTTGAACAGCTTCCCACTGAAGGCGGGAGGCTCCAGAAGACTGCACAGCAGGAAACCTCGGGTTCTGGAGTCAGGCACACCTGGAGTGAGGTTCTGGCCTTGTCACTTAATCACAACGTCAACTTTGACAGTTTGCTTGGCCTCTCTGAGCGTCTGCCATTTATCAAAGGCGGTTCCCTCTAAGCGCTGACTGCACTGTGCTGGTCAGGGTGTGGGCAGAAACAGCACATGCAAACTGGACAACCTGAGTCCAACAGAACCATAAAGAACGGACGTGCATGCACAACTTAGGGGCCTCACAAGACCTGAGCAGCAGCACCCGGGGAGGGGAACGGTGGGGGGCTGCTACCACCCAGGGCCTGAAGGGCCACTGCCAGCAGCTGCTGGAATCCAGAGAGAAAGCCATATGAATAAGCCACCCGACAGGAGCAGTGACCTTCAGCAGGGGAACGTGGGCTACCTGTGACAATCCCACAGGACAGAACAGGGGGAGAGACCTCAGCCTCGCTTTCCTCCTACACATTGATCGTCTGTTGGTCAAACCCAATGAGCGCAGAGATTCAACCCTTACGCACCAGCCTCACGGCACAAAGCAGGGTGGAGAAGGGAGAGAGTGAGGCTAACCTACCGCAACCAGCACGGTTATTAAATTAGTTGAATCATGGCAAGATCAAAGCATATTGCCTTATACATAATAAATGCAACATGTGTATCTGTGGCGTGGGCGGGGGATGGGTGGGTGGGCTGACAGACAGATGAACGAACGGCGCAAGAAGGTGAGTGATTCGTCTACATTCCACAGCCAGCAAGATGCAAAGTTACGGTTTGAATATGTCAGAAGGAGGGTTGCGTTCTTTCCCCACACCACGTTCTCCTTCCACTGGAGTTAGCTTCCTGACCAGCCATCTGAGGCCTGGGGACTCTGCAAAGACTTCCCTCCCGCAGACTTTATAAAACCCTTCCTCGTGAAAGCCCCAGCCTCTGGAGCTCAGCTTGGTTTCTTCTCTCCCCTGAGAATGTGACTGAACTGAAGCTTGGCAATCATCGGGCCTCGCCGCAGCCAGGCGATTTCGTCAGACCTTTGATTAACTTCTTCATCTGTGTTGGTTACCGTCAAAGCAGGAGAGCTTGGAGAAGACTGAACAGCAGAGCACTGGGTTAAGCCATCTAATTAGATTGCCCGACTCCTGAATTTATTTTTACCACACATGTGAGGCGCTCGGATGCATTGCAGAACAGTAGGGCTACAGGAATAAATTAATCTCAACATGAGCCCAGGCCTGCATGTCGCCCCAAGTCGCCAACTTAATATACAATCAGTTAAGTCAGAGTGTACAATTAGAGGTAAGAGGAGCATTCGAATGAGTTTGTATGCAGAAAGGAAACTCAGGAATCGATGGGAGGAAAGAACATGAAGAAGCAGATACATTTATTACAAATGGGTCATTCTCTTAGAAGGAGCATATAATGTCCTCCCCAGCCCCCCACCTTCATCCAAATCCTGTGATCCCTTTAAGTCTCAATCTAGAAGGCACGGCCCCCTGGTCGCCAACTCCCTGCTGCCCCAGGCTGCGGGCGGGTCCAGACCAAGCTGTCTCCCTTACTTCTGCAGAGCGGGCTCTCACGCTGTGTCTAATTTCCCGTGTCTCTCTCTGGCTCTGGGCTGGAACTCCTTGAGGCAGGGATGATGTCATTTTTACTGTGGTAACAAGCCATTGCTCAAAAAAAAAGTCTGATGAATGTGCATGATTGCAAGGTTAGCCAGGCCTGGGTTCAAATGCTACCTCTGACCTTTTCCGCTACTAGGAGCAGATGCTTGCATAACTAACCACTCAAGTCCAGGGTCAGGAGGGTGCAACAGAAGAGGCACAGCTGGTTGGGCCCCACAGCCTGGGCCTTGGTACCCACTGCACTGCAAATAACTGTGTGACTTCAGGAGAGTTATTGAACTTCTACGAGCCTTAGTTTTCTCATCTGCAAAATGGGGGATGAGTCCTTCCCCTCACCGCAACTTTCAGGCCCCCAGCCCTAGACATTTGCCCCTGAAATGACATGTTTTCTCTCTTCCCCCCCTTCCCACAGCCCCTGGCCTGTTTAGATGGGCTTTTCCAAACCCCCTGGGTTACTGTCCAGTCGTAATTCACCCCCCGACTCCGGCCCGCCCAAATCTTCACTCATCACCAAAATTGCTAGGAGGACTGTCTAGCTGGATGGACACCTGGGAGGCCTCTCCACAGCCCGCTTCTCTTCTCCTGGTGAACAGCTGTCCATGCTACCAAGGTTCAGACGATTCAGGGTTTTGAGTTTTGTAAAAGGAAGGAATTACGGTTCCTTTGACAGCACAGGGGAGGCTGGGAGTGGACATGGCTTTGCTGGGCAAAATAAGTCACCTACCCCTTTTCTTAAGTTTCTACATCAAGACTAACCCAATGACAAGCTGAGACCTGCTGGGAAGCTGGTAGATCTCCAAATAGGACAGCACGTGCCTGGTCTCAGGAGGAGGAATTGGGGGTGAGGCGGGTCCCCCATGCTGCCTTGCGGGGCAGTCTCTTGGTACAATCCACAGTGGTATTGCTCTCACTGCCACCCCACGGGTGGACTGCAATCTTGCCAGGGACACTCAGTGATGGGGTCAGTGGCCAGAAAACTATCCCCTGAGGGAAGGTGATAAAAACCTAACCCGGAGAGTTTTCTTACCTTGCAGTTTGTCCCAAATACCCCATAGAGATGCCAGCCCCTGGCAGGGCAATATCCTAGTTATGTCCTTCATCATTATAAACACACCGAAGGGTTCATGTGATTAAAACAATACTAAAACTGAAAATTAGGCTTATTTTCATGGACTTCTTAGCCTTGAGATGGCTGTTAATAAGGCTAAGCAGCATGTTCTAAGATTTAATTAGAAAACAGGCAATCACGCTGAAGCACACCACCTAATGCGCTGACGTAAAGGGGCGTGTGCCCCCCGGGCTTGAAGGGCTTTTTGGGGGGGGGTCGGGGAAGGCTCTCAAGGGGAAACTCACCGGGCCAGAGCTGCCAGCTCCTTGGGAGGTTCTGTCAAGGTCTGCAAGTGATTCTGGGGGTTCACTGAGGCTGGGCGGTCCACAGGAAACCTACCCAGGAAGTCTGACCAGGAGGGTGACGTGGGCGTGGAGGCTCAGGGCTGGCCAGAGGACACAGACCCACAGGTGACTGCTTAAAACCTGATGTCTCAAGGGGAGTGTCAGGTTTCTGACCTTTGACGCGCGGGGGAAAGACTGGGGGAAAGGATGGTTTTTATCAGGTAACGGTGTCCGTTTCTACTGGAAGATGTTATTTTCGGGAGGCGCTGGGATATCCCTGTAATGGTAACAATGGACAAAATGATCTAGAACTTACTGAGTGCTTACTGGGTGTCAGGCATTGTGGGGGGAGCTTGCTATGGGCTGTCTCACTTAGACCCCCCACCCTGCAACCAGTATACAGGTCAGATGTTGTTATCCTAGTACCCTGAGTTTGGGGGACGAGTCCTTCCCCTCACCCCAACTTTCAGGGCCCCAGCTGTAGACATTTGCCCCTGGAATGACATGTTTCACTTTTTCTCCCTTCCCACAGCCTCTGGCCTATTCAGATGGGCTTTTCCAAGCCCTCTGGTTACTGTCCAGTCATAACTCACTCCCTGCCTACATCCCGCCCAATCTTTGCTCATCAAGAAGCTGTACTGCCTGGCAATTAGGTATGAAGGCCTTGAAGTTGGGCATTCCTGGCTTCTGAGTCTCTCTGGGCTTTAATTTTATCATCTGTAAAGTAGGGGTACTAGTAGCATGTGCTGTTACCTTCCCTTCCCAGGGAGTTCTTTTACGTGTAGTCTGTAAGCTTTTCTCTGTCATCCTGGAAATATTTATTGCTCAAAATAGATTTCTTATCCACTTCAACATCTTCCTGTGGACTACAAACCACTTTGATACATTTTCAAAAATTAAAAAATGAACTCATCCTAGCTGTCTCGTGTCTGAAAGGTCATTTGCCTTTCATGCTGTTTCTGAGTGGTTGTCTCGACAACCCACCTGTGTGTTCAGAACACCCTTGGTGAGAAATGGAGCGTGAGGCGGCACTGGGTGGGGAGGGGACTCTGGGAATGGCCACGAGAAGGCCTCAGGGAAGGGGCACCAGCCCGGGAGTCCGACTGGCTGGACTCCAAACCCCGACTGCACCACCTCTGCAAGGGCAAGTGCATCTCCCTGTGCCTCAGTCTCCTCGCCCATAAAGTGAGTAAAATAACACACATTGCAGGAGATTTGGAAAAGCACTAAATGAGGCAGGAGAACTAAGGCACCCAGCACAGTGCGTGGACGCGTGGCAAGGGCTCGATATTAGCTTTTCAACTGGTTAACAGTGTGCACTCGGGAGTCTGCCTGGGTTTGCACCCTGGCTCCATCGTTCAGTCGCCCAGGCTGCCTTGGGCAAGGACTGTAACCAAACCTCTGTGCACCTTAGTCTTTTCATCTGTAAAATAGGCATCCACAGAGCACAGGTTGCATAGGACTGTGAGGATTCTGGTGCTATATGCACTGGCTCTTGTCGTTAATTGTTAGTGTTATTACTAATGGTGTTCAAAGCGACAAAACAGATGGGACTCAGGTCTATTAGCTAAAATCACCCTCCTTGTATTTACCCTTGCCAGCAAAGAAAAACTCCAGTTTAGCTCAGTTGGGATCATTTGAATAAGCATCTATACAGAACACTGGATGGGGGTCAGGTGCTGAGGAGGTGAGGGACACGGCTGATGTTCTTGAGGGGACCATGGTCTAGTGGATATTCATTACCCAACACCGCATTACAAGTTACCTCAAAATACAGCAGCTGCAAACAGCAAAAATAATTTATTATTTCACACAGTTCCTGGGTCAAGAATTGGGCTGCACATTAGCTGGGTGGTTGTGGCTTGGGATTTCTCAAGAGGTTTCAGTCAAGACTTCCACTGAGACCTCAGGGTACTTGGGGTCCCACGCGCCTGGCAGTTGACGCTGGCTGTTAAGAAGCCTCAGATCCTTGCCACATGGACCACCCCACAAGGCTACTTAAATGTCTTTATAACACAGTAGCTGCCTTCTCTCAGAGTGAGGGGATGGCAGAGAGTGAGAGAGAAGCTGGGGTGTCCCTTTATGACGTGACTTCAGAAGACACACGGTGTCATTTGTTCGATGTCTTATTGGTTACAGAGGCCAGCCCTAGTCAGCGTGGGAAGGGGCTAGGCAAGGGAGTGAACACCAGGGCGGGGGGGTGGGGGGTGTGTGTGTGTGTGTGTGGAAATATTGGGCTGCCATGGAAACCAGCTACCATATCTGTAATTACATGATGTGAACTGGATTACGATCAGATCCAAGTATGTGTAGAGCAGCAGCCTAGTGGGACGACCGAAGGGAATGTTACATTACAGGAGGGAGATTGCCCTTTGAGATGTCTGCAGGACATGAGCATTGCATTTGGAATTGGAAACTGAGTTTTTCAAATATTAGGAGAAAAGAAGGAAAGGAGAGGCACTGGTAGCATCATTTAAGACACAAGGATCTAAACAAGCCGTGTGTGTGTGCAAAATAACTACAGTCTGATAGACTTAGGTAGAGCTTGGAGTTGGCGGTGGTGGTGAGGACATGGAGAGGCAGGAAAGGGTCAGATGTCGGAGACTGTCACGTGCCATGCTACAGAGCAATGGACAATGGAGACAGTAGGGAAAAACTAAAAGGTTTTCATTAGCAAAGAGACGTAATCTCATTTCTGGAATATGTTCTAGTGACCCATGAAGGAAAAAGATTAACAGGAGGCAGCTGAGAGGCATCAGAACCTCGGCGGATGCTGACAAAAATGAAGAGTCCCAGAGTCATACACCCAGAGGTGAGGACTCATCAGGTCTGGGGCCGGCCCAGAAATCTGTATTGTTAATCAGCACCCCACGTGATCCTAAGGTAGCCACCCCCAGCACGCACACTAAGAAACAGCAAGTTAGAAGACACAGGAAGCACTGCTCTTTCTCAAGGACTTGGTGACCGAATCAGTTATCCTAGATCATCAACCAGCTTTCTGTTCAGAAACAAGAAAGAAGAGAGGCCCAAATTTAAGGGGCCCACCGGAACTTGACACGGCTGGATGCCTGGGGAGAGGAGACCTTTCTCAACGATGAATAAAAGACAGTGCGGAAGGAAGATCAGGAGTTCTTCAGCTAGCCTGACGCCTCGTGGTTGACTTGCGACTGTGGAGCCGCGGGGGTTTTCCTGGCTGGCCTTCTTGGTAGACTCAGAAATCCCATTTCAGTCAAAGTCGCTTTAGCTCAGTGACTGTGAAATTCTACGGAACCAGGATCAGCTGGAGAGCGCATCACATCCAGGGTGCAGCAAAAGCAGGGTTACACAAAACCCAGATTTATTCTTGCACCATTATTTATTAATGATTGTGTCATTTTCCACACGAACAACTGTCAACCTACTTTCGCCCCACTGTTGATTTCACCTTCCACCTTCCCACAGCGGAAACTTGGAAGGGAAACCTGTAGGAGCCCCCAAGCTGGTCTTCACAGGGGACAGCGATCTCCACTAGGCAGCAATCAATTCGTTTGGAACATACAGCCCTTGCCTAAAACAAGTCATCTGTCTTCCACCTGAAAGGCACGTTATTCAGAAATCCACTAAGAAACCATCTTCCACAAACAAAATGAATTCTGGAAGAATGGCAAAGGCAGAGTGAATCGAGAGGAACGTGATCGCAGATCTATAAAAACGTCCCTCTTCCCATCAGTGGCAACAAAAGCCCTTCCTCTCTCACGACTGCGGAGAAGCAAGCTCTGTGGAGGTTGGTGAAGCTTGGCGGATTGGACGCTGGGGCATTTATGGATTGCCTGAACACCCCTCAGCACTTGATGTTATGAAACGAAGCATTTCAAAGCACTGGGAGTTCTGACTTGTGAACTGGACTGTTACAGTGGTTTAATTTCCTGAAATATAGCTGCCTTCTTAACAAATAGATTTTTCAATGCACCGAGGAGAAAACTGCATTAGCTCCTGCGTCGCCCAAACTTAATATTTTTCGAAGCTGCAAGGCTCCATATTGCAGAGTGCGGTATGCATTCAGGTACGTGTACTTAGCACCGTGTCTGACACACAGAAGGCACTCAGCGAATCGTTTTTGACAAAGTCAAATAATGTTCACAAGCAGTGCTGACCGAGAACCGTGCCTTGTGATGGGGATGTGCCGGTGCAGCTGCCTCCTTTATTCCTCACTGCTTCATTCAAACACTGGAGGACTGCTCCGAGGGAACGACACACAGGATAGTTCGGGGAGACACACGGACAGGCGACGTCAGAAGGCATGATTGCAGCAATCGCGATGGTGGTGTATCGTGATGGGGACTGGAGGCGGCAGGGTGATGGGAGGAGAAAATCATCCAGGTGGCTTTGGTGACACTGTTCTAGTTCTGAGTGAGACGGAAGATGTTCTGTCGATGTTTGTCATAAACGTACTTATCTGCGGTCTTCACACGTGTTGGCAGAAAGGCATCGCAGGCGACCGAGGGGCAAGGATGTGACTTACACAGAGCACAGGACTTGGAGTTAGAGGAACCCCGCTTAGCCAGCGAAAAGTGACGCACACGTGTGCACACACACACGCACACACACTCAACTGCCCAAAGTGCCAAAGGAGAGAATCATTTTGTTAGTCAACAAGAGGAAAAAATAATATAAAACTCTTATTTCGCTATCACTTATACATTTACTCTTCAGTATGCATTCTTAATGTGGCAACAACTGTTTCTTGTGGGGCAAGAACGTCTTGGCTATTGCTGTGATTTGGTATTAAATTCTCATGGAGGACGCGATTAGAGAGTACTATTAGAAAAAGACGTATCTGAAAAGGCTCCTGGGGATAAGGTGATAACACTTTTAAAAGGTTGAGAAACTTTGCTCTGCAGGATTACAGGACACCAAACCAGTCAGAGAATGGAAAAGTGTGCAAAAACACACAAATAAATCAAAACTCCAAATCCAGTTATTAGCATGTGCTGAATCGAGCAGTTAGTTCTTCCTGTCTTCCTGAATTTCATCAGAAAACATGACGTGTTCTCCAGGTCACCTGGAGACCTGGTGAGCGCTTTGCCCACATTCCCCTCTCACCCCCCATTCCTTCTTTCCCGCTCTCCCCAAGTCCTTCGCAGGGAACCAGCTGAAGGGCATCCTAGGAAGCCGCAATTAAGGAGGCCCCACGCTGCTCTGCATTAATGAGGTGCTCTTCATTTCCAGAGGGCTTTGCAGTCTTTTGGAGGTGAAGTGCTTGCCTGTGACTCTCCTGTTCCCAGCTTCGGAGATCACCCCAAAGGTCAATTAAGCTCTAAATACATGGGAGGGCAACCCCAGGCAGATAAGGAAGGTTAAGGAGGATGAACCAGAGGTGCCACTGAATTCATTTCTGGTTGGTTTAAAAACTGTTTCCTTTCACAAAACATGGAAGGCAAAAACTCTCCTGGTGCAGTAAAGAGATCCAAAGGAAAGCCTTGCCCATGACAGAATTTCTCCTGGCTAAAAGCCAAAGTGACCCTCTTTACTGGTCACCCCTGAAAAGATAAATATATCTAACAAACATTAACTAGAGGCCTTAATTGTAATTTCAAATATTTTAACGTGGACACCTAGTTTCGGATGACTTCGAGCGTGGATTTATCCACATTCCCCACCCCGCCTGGAACAGGCCTTTACTATTTAGATGAAGGGTTGTCAAGGAAACCAGGTGTGAGGATAGCTAACTTGTCTAGATTTAGAATTTATCATGCATGCAAATGCAGACGGGATAGGAATGTCACCCTTAGAAAGTACTATAGAAGACAGTGAATGGTACAAGATAATCCTATCAAGCCTCACTTCCATTTGGGGATTTGGTTCCTGATCAAAGAAATTCCTAGAGCTCTAAATCCCCCTTCAAAAAAAAAAAAAAAAAATCACCTAATTCTGAAAGTGACTCGCTTATCTAAACCTTCAGTGTGTGTGCCAAACTGTATCAGTTGCTAAGAAAGAATAATGACTGTAGAATGTTCCTATGTCTTAGGAGATCATAGTTAAAAAGGAAAGAGTATTATTATATTTATGATAATAATGATACCGCATTTGTTGAATGCTCATTATGTAACAGACACTATAAGCCATTTACAAACATTATCTTTTAAGTCACACAATAGCCCTATATAGTATACATCAAGGAAATAACACACTCTTAAAGAATTATAGGAGCTGGGACTGAAAATCAGATTTGGCTCATTCCAAAAATCTTAATCATTTTGGAAATGGGCCCAAATAAGAATATTAAAATGATCATTAGGCAGTGAGAGCTATATATAGTCATACTAGAATTCTTGGGATAGAGCAGCTGATCACACCTGGAAACAGGAGGTAAAGTCAGAAAAGGTGAAGGTGACTATTATAGCAGACTCTCGGCACAATGAACACTCCAGCACAGGGAGAGCCAACGCAGCTGGGGAAAAGCCACACGCCTTCTCAGGACTGATGTTTCTCCAACGTCTGGAGGACGCTGAATGAGCAGTAATACCCTACTAAGAAACCTGTTAATGGCGCCAAAATAAAAAGCAGAGAGGGAAGCTTGAAAAGTAAGTCTAGATCCCACAATGTTAGAAAGGTTCTGAATTTCTGTTCCTTTGCATCTGAAGAGTGTGCCAGAGAAAGACTCGGCCTCCGATGTCCAGCCTTTACAGGAACGATGCTGTGTAGGGTCCTGAGCAATGCCCCCCTGGAGCCTGGGTGCCCTCTGCCCGGCTCTACCTGGACACTGAGGAAGGCCATTTCGAGCCAAGGTCCAGCGATGACTGCACGTCAAAATCACCTGGTCTTACCCCAGAATGCGTGATTTGGGATTCCTAGTGGTGGGGCCTGGTATGGCTGCTGGTTTTGGTTTGATAATGATCAGAAGTTACAGCCACTAAGGAAAACAGGAGGGAGAGTCCTCAAAAAATTAAGGATAGAACTACCAGCCCTGACCCGTGTGGCTCGGTTGGTTGGGCATCGTTCCGCAAAGTGAAGGGTTGCCTGCTGGATGCCCGGTCCGGGCACAGGCCTGGGTTGCAGGTTCGGTGCCTTGTCAGGGAGTGTGCAAGAGGCAACGGATCAATGTTTCTCTCTCATATTGATGTTCCTCGCCTTCTCATTCTCCCACTGTTCCCCTCTCTCTAAAAATAAATAAAAGCTTAAAAAAAAAAAAAGAACAGAACTACTGTATGATTCAGCAATCCCTCTTCTGGGTATTTATCTGACGAATCCAAAAACACTCACTCAAAAAGATATCTGCACCGCTATGTTTATTGCAATAGCCACAATTCGGAAACAACCTAAATGTCCATTGATGGGTGAATGGATAAAGAAGATGATATGTGTGTGCATATACAATGAAATACTATGCAGTCATTAAAAAGGTGAAATCCTGCCATTTGCAACAACATGGGTGGACCTTGAGGGCATTAGGCAAAGTAAGATAACTCATATGGAAAAAGACAAATACTGTATGATTTCACTCACACAGGGAATATTAAAAAAAACAGAAAAATGAAAACAAAACAAATGAACAAACCAAAGGAAAACAATTGTAGAGAGGCAGACAACAGACTGGTGGTTAGTGGAGGGGAAGGGGCATGGCGGGGGGGTGAACAGGCTTGGGTGTGGTTGTGAAAACTACAGGTTTGGTGCTGAGCATGATGCAGTGTGTACAGAGGTTGATTTTTATCATGTTACACATCTGAACTTTATTTATAAGCCAATGTTACCTCAGTAAAAAATACATTTAAAAAATAAAGAAAAGGGCTCACAAATGAAGCTAATTGTTTTTGCCCTAGCATAGTTTTTTGGTGTCATTTTGTGTTACTAAAGCCCATCAAATAATTCTCTATGTGCAATCAAGCCTGAGGTACACCACAGGTGGAAAATGAACCAAGCGATCAATTCTAACTTCTGGCTGGGAAAATCAAGATGCAAATTAATGGCGTAGCGCTGTAGCTTTAGTTCACTCTTTGATGTTTGCTCAAGCATTGTCAAGTTCCTATATATAGACGATATAAAAAAAAAAAATTCCCTGGTGTGGGAATATGTCAGCCTTCTTGACCTGGGAAGAACATAAAATAATGAATGGAGCACTGGACTCAGAGTTTGAAAGTCATGAGTTGGAGCCTGGTCAATGAATTCCCTTCTCAGATGCTACAAGTGAAAAATAGGAACAAAGACACTCAATTGCTCTGGGAGGCTGAAAACAAGATGACATACACGGAAGCACCTGAGAATGCCTGGCGAAATCTGCACTCGGGAGCTGCGAGTTAGAAATGAGGAGTGTTTCCTTATGTGACAAGTAGAACAAAGGCCTGATCACAGTGAGCAGGCGCAAAACGCCGGTGCCTTCCTACACCTGCCGTCGTGGGTGTCTTCCTCGCTTCGCTACAATGGCTGCTTTCGGAGGGCAGAGCTTAAGTATTATGTGTATGTAATGTAAAGGCGACAAGCCCACTCTGAGACACGATGTCTATTAAGTAACAGGACCACCGTATTGGTGATGATAGGGGCTGAGACAGGGGTGTTTTGGTGATGCTATTATGCCCATGAATAAGATGTTGATCACTGCTTTCTATTTTCTCTTCAAACCTATTATTTAGCCAGGAGTGAGATTTAAAACCAACCGGGGTTCTTGAACTCAGCCTGGGTAAGTGGTTACATCCAATGAAAATATTGTAGTTAAATGAGTTTTTAGCAAGGGAGTTGAGTATATAAATGGATATTTAACAAGTCAATTTGGGAGGCATCCATCTTTTAAAAAGATAATAGGATGATGACAATAATCGTGCGTGCACAGCATTTTCTAGTTTGCACTGGTTTCTAATCCATTATTTCATTTGGTTCTTGAAGTAATGCTGTGAATCAAGGAAGTGAGGAATTCCTATCTCTACTGTAGGTCTAGGGAAGTGAGACTTCCACAGCATCATTGTCTGAAGCCACACAGCTAGTGAACGGTAGGGTTGCAACTCACCCCTCTGACCTTCAGGAAAGTGCCTTTGACGAGGCCCATGTAAGGCTTTGACTTTATCACGGGAAGCAGATGGGATTGATAGACGGTGCAGTGTTGCCCGTTGTTCTTCAGCAGGAAAACTCGCATTTCGACACCTGTAGGCACCTCTTCCCAAATCAATTTGGTCACGGGGTGCAGCAAGGGACAAAAACCTGAAACGTTTCCAAGTTTCCTATTCAAAGCGATCTTTGTGTAGAAATAATTCCAGTTTGCTTTCAATCAGAGAACAAAGAGAATCTGGCTCCTCAGTGTCCCCAAGGAGGTTGGGCAGTTATGAACAGATATAACCACGGGGCCCATGGGTTGTGTGGCCGGAACTGGCAGCACCTGGATGTCCCTTACCTTTCCTGTGGCTGGGAATAAAAAGACATGTGTCCATTTGGCTGGCCTCTAGCTTAGAGGCTTGAATTTCTCGGCCCATCACCTTCACGGGCACCTCAGTCAGCTAGGGCTTGCCTACACAGTGGATCTGCCCCCAATATCGTCAGATCCTAACGCATGTTCTCAACCAGGGGCGATTCTGCCCCCTAAGGCAGGGGTCCTCGGTCTCCAGGCCACGGACTGCTACCGGTCCAGGCCGGTTAGGAACCAGGCTCCACAGCAGGAGATGAGCTTGCATGTAACATGCTGGAGTCATCCCTAAAGCATCCTCTCCCACCCCGGTTGGTAGAAAAGTTGTCTTCCACGGAACTAGTCCTGATACCAAAAAGGTTGGGGACTGCTGCCCTAAGGGACACTTGCCCTAAGGTGACATCTCTGGTTGTCACAACCTGAGGGAAAGGTGTACTGGCATCTAGTAGGTAGAGTCCAGGGATGTTGCTACATACCCTCAGACAAGAGAGCCCCCACAGCAGAGAATTATCTGGCCCAGAACCAGTTGAGGCCCCTTGTTTAAAAGTGCTAGTGACACCTCAGAAACATGTGCACAGATGAACAAGCAGAATTTGGGATTGTTCCTGGTACCAGGGGACAAGTTCGTCCCAGTGTGGACCTACTAGAAAATACTACATTGTCCAGAGTTGGGGAAGTACCTCCGAGGAGGAAGGAGGCATCCTGACCTAAAGAAAAAGTGACAACTCTATACCCCTACAGATAAGAAAGTGAATTATATGAGGCTTATACATGAAAGAATATAAAGTTTAAACAAGCAAGATTGTCCAGTAGCTGATTCAAGGGGCTCCTTCTTGGCCAGCAGCAGGCCCATGGCTGCCCCACCCCCAGAATGAGGAATTCATATTTCCGCTAGACTGAGCGCTCCCTCTGCCCATCAGGTGGGCCTCATCCTATGCTCAACTTCACACTGAATCAGGGGCCCCAAGCTCCAGGTGCTGGGCAGCTGTTTTGCTCAGCATTTATCCTCCAAACACTTCTACTTCAGCTCCCTGGGGTCTGAGCCCCAAATGTTAACTTCACTAGGTCAAGAGCTTTCTCACGCTTGCCTTATACAAGGAGAGGAGAGTAGGTTCTTTCTGCTGGACCACAGTCTCAGGATATGCCTAGCTTTGCCCCAACCTGGGCTCACCTCTTAGCCGGGTGCCTAGAGAATGGCATGCCTGCACACCTGCTGATTCTGCACTCCGCAACAATTTACGGGAGAAAAAAATCTCAGTCACAGAAAAGTTTGAGCACCGTTCCATTGGGACAGCTCCCAGCCACGCATATTACACTCCCCACCATCTCTAAGAGGGTGTCTAGATGGAGGACAGAACTCATGCTCTGCCCATGAATGCCTGCTCCTTCCTCAGTTTCTCTCCATTTAGATGCCATCGCCACACGCCCACCAGCTTGCCCCAGCATTCTAAAGTGTTGACCTTGATTCCACTCTCCGTATGCGGCAGGTCCACGCCCTGTCAAGTTGGTTGTTGCAATCAACCTGCCTTAAGTCGCCTGGAGAGGATGACGGAGGTCTACGGAGAAACCTTTCAACCAAAACACGTCTGAACCTGCTCTTCGGGAACTGTCAGAGCGGGAAAAGGCAAGCTGGGAGAAGACGAACCCATTTTAGTCTTCCTTGATTTTCTACTCATCCACCCAGATGCCCTGCCCCCAGGATGCCACTAGGTCTCTGGGCCTGAGAACCTTAAGACCAGGGTCTTGGACTGACTTGCTCTTTCAGCCATGCTCCGCAGGGCCCAGAGCTGGCATTCCAGTTATTGCGAGTTATCTAGTGCATAAGACAAATAAACTCAGGGAGGAATGCAACAATGCCTATCTTGTCCAGCTCCCTCTTCTGCCCTCGAACCCATTGAATAGGTCAGGGGCACTGATTTTTTTTTACTGTAGTTCAAGTACAATCGTCTCCATTTTCACCCCACCGCACCACACCCCCCTGCCCCACCCATCTCCGCCTCCCACCCTTGAACCCCGTTTGGCTTTGTCCATGTGTCCTTCACACATGTTCCTTGATGACCCTCCCCTTGAAGAGGTCAGGGGCATGGATTTTAAAATGGATTCTGAACACTGTGAAATGAAAGCTCAATTTTCCTAATACAAGGCCAGTTAGGTCCACACTCATCCGCTACCAAGCATGGTGCTCTCCGCCTTATTTCCGTAGTGGGTAACTTGCTCTGGTACACACAGTCTCCCCACAGGAGCCTCCTCTGTGGGAGATCCACTATTTTTACTTCGGAAACACCCCCTGAGCTTTTGAAGATACTATGCATATAGCAGACATTTAATTTGTTTTTAATTCAGATGTGAACATATTGACGATATAGACACTGAGGACTAGAAGGTAAAAATAATCCAATTTGTTGTTTCCTTTGGGCGCCCCGAGCAGTCCTGGGTAGTCCTGGGTGATAGTTTTAGTAATCTGGTTTATTGGTTTCTTCTATCAAAAGGTGTAGGCTTTACAAGTAAAAAATGGAAGGGAGTACCAGGCAGATGAAAGAAATTCATTTCTTTCTTCTCTGACAGAAAAGGTGCAATGATAAGGGTATTAAATTTTATAGCTAAGCTCGGCAGGTAATAAGTAGGCAAAGGAGTTCCGGTTGGGAAAAGGTGTTCTCTTCTTTGGGCAACAAAAGCCTGTCATTAATTCCAAGAGCAAGATGGAAAGCTCTACACCTTCTCTGCGCACTCCTCCTCAAACCCGTGCTCTTGAAAATAACACACCGAGCAACGGGAATGTGTCCCTGTCCCCTTTCACTTCTGGAAATCACACTAGTGCCCCGGGTCCAGCTCCAAGTCTCATTTCTTGTGGGAAGCCATGCCCAATGAAGCAACTGGTAACTGATTGATATTGCACGGTTCCCAATTTCATTAGTTTTCACTAAATTCTTGGAGAAGACATTAGCTTTCCTACATCTGAATTCTCCCGGAATAGTCTGCATTCAGCAAATCCTTATCTATTGATTGATTTCTACCCAGGTACAGACCTGAGTTGCTTCCTCTTAATTAGGAGATAATTCAGCTATCTATTAATTAGAGTGAGCATCAGATTCTCCCAGCCAGCCAGTGTCCCTGTGCTGAGAAATGGAAACCCCTGGCAGCCCATCCACCTTGATCCTGGAGGGGGGCTGAGAACTACCCCCAGCCATAGCCTTGGAAAACCCCAACAATGTTATCCAACCCCAACCCCAAACCAGTTAACTCAGTCGTCATAGATTCAAAAGAGAAGGCAAGGGAGAGCAGCTACACTTCGAAGTATTGATTAGCCCTGCTTCCTACATATGCATTTAGACGCTGTTGGCTGTCTACCCAGAGCCACTCTTCCAATTCTCGACTGGAAAGTCTGCCAGCAGAAGGACACACACGCACCGACACGCAGAAACCCTCGCGTCCCCAGTCTCCCCTGCAGACGAGACGTGGGCATGTGACGCAATCCTGGCCAACGCCAATGAAGGGAAGTTTGCTGGGAGATCCTGGGGAGAAGATTCCAACAGAGTGGGGGGCAACTTTTTTCCTCCTTCCACTGTCCTGCTGAAGTTGCTACGACCACTGCGGCTGTGAGGAACCCAGGAGAGCCCTCGCAGTGACCGCCACCCCTCACGGAACTGCCAACCCTTGGACTTCTTGCTATGCGAGAAAACGAATAGCCATCTTTACTGTTTGTTTGCCTTACTTGCAGCAACGCAGCTCCTTGCGTTTTAATGAATGCATTGCAGCAGCGTCTCCTGGGGAACTGTCGTGGTACGAAATGGTCAGTCTGGAACAGATGACCCTATCCTATTCTGAGCACACCCGTAACGCACAGGCAAGTCTCTGGCAGCAGGAAAGGGCATAAAGGGAGCCCTTAGTGACCTCGTTCCCCGTTACGCACCTTTACCTGCCCTACAAAGACCATGCAACGAAGGCCAATGTAAAACAGGTAGGCTTGCGAATGCACAGAGCCCCTGGGAGTTCTCGGGGGCTTTCCCAAGCAGATTCTCACCTGCAAGCCCCCTTACAGACACGGCAGCGCCCCGGACGCCCACGACTCCCACGCGGGCAGGCTGGAGCCCACAGCGGGCGTCCGCTCTCCCACCCACGAACAACGCTGCCCGCCACACTGCAGAGCAACGAGGCTTCCCTGCCCCGCTGCATCCTCTCCCTTCTCCTTCCCTCCCTGCTTTCAGAAGAGAAAAAAAGCAGATTTTTAAAAACTGCACTCCTGTGGAAATTTTATAAAATGTAATAAAATAAGAAAAACCCCACTGGAATCCCTGTCGCCCGAGGGAACCCACTGCCATATATTCTTCCTTTTATAATAATTCTGTAACTAATAGAGATGCCTTTAAATTTGGGGGAAGTAGCTTCTATCTTTTTTAAACTTAATATTAAATCAAAAGTATTTTTCCTTTTCATATGTTAAGCAACATTCGGCTTTTATCATTAAATCAATAAAATCTTATTTTAGAAAATGATTTTTGAAAACCGTTATCTGCTCATGAGGCTGCTCCATCACCTCGCTCTCTGTTCCCCGCTGTCGGGAGTTAGGTTGGGTCCAGTTTCTGCCACTGCACACCAACAAGGCTAAGACAAAGCCCTTGCACTTGACCTCTGTTTCCGTAGGCAAAGACTTTCTGCCTCGATCAGCTCATCCATGTCTGTAACCGTCTTGACACACATGACAAAACTTTTAAAAAGAAAGGTGTCATTTATAACAGAAACTTGCATGAGAGCTGTTTCCGGTGCTTACCCGCCAATATTGGGTAGTAATTTTGTAAACGGCTTTGCCACTCAGATACAAAATATTCTTTTATTTTCTTATGTCTTTGAACACTTGGTGTTTAGATCAAGTCCAATTTATCAATTATTTCTTTCTCAGTTTGTGCTTCTTGTATTCTTTGCCTAACCTAAAGTCACTCGGATTTTCTCCTCTATTTTCTCTCCCTCTGTTCAATAGTTTTAGCTCTCACATATAGGCGTAAGATTCAGGTCAAGCTCATTTTTATAAATGGTATAAACTGAGGTTCATTTTTCAAGGTTCATTTTTCCCCATATAGACACCTAATGTTCCATCATGTTTTTTCTTTCTCATTTTGCTCGCTTCTTCCCTAATTTACACAGACTTTGTTTCATTTACAATAATCATCTCTAATAACTTATTTTTTAAAAGATTTTATTTATTCATCCCTAATAACTTACTTTTAATTGTACTTATAACTTTGTCAGTGGTCACATTTGAGCTTTGAAGAAACATTTACCTTTTCCCTGATGAATAGAGTGAACGGTTAAAAATCACACCTCAGTTACACCACGAAACACATAAAAAACTTAGCTTTTAAACCCAGTGCATACTTCCCAAGCTATTCAAAATTGTCATTGGCTGGCTATTTGTTTTCAAGAGCAACTTTTGGTACTTGCATTTGGCTTTGCAAATGACTTAAAATAATTATTTAGGGATCATTCCCTGTGTAACCTTCTGGTGCAAACTAACTGCCTGCCCCTTCAGAATAAGACCTCTTGGTTCATGTATTCATTTCTTTATTTTACTCTTTGGATAAGAGAATTTGGATTACTTTTTTAGTGGGCTGGCTAATGACTTTTGGTACTTTCTTCAGGAAGTATACATTGGTGTCTATTGTGTGAGTTCTTGCAGAGCATTCCATTTTTTTCTGTTATTTTTATACATAAGAGAACTGGGCTGGTATTCTTGGGTCTCTTTTTATGCTTGAAATTCTATATATGTTTTATTAGAAAATTTATTATTGTAGTAGAAAACACTGAGAATAGATTTCTAGTCTTCAGAGGTGGTATGTTTCTGTCCACAGGCTGCCCTTGCATTACAGTACAGCCTTAAAAACCAAGTTCTTCCTTTGGTCCACAGCCACCAACCCTACGTGCCTGCGAGCGCTTGAAATGCGGCATGCAAACTGTGATGCGCAAGATCTGCATCAGATTTCAAAGACTAAACATGAAAAAACAATGTAAAATTATCACACAAGAGCATTTTAAAATACTGATCATATGCTGAAATAACAATTTAGATTAAAGGATTAAATAAAATACATTACCAAAGTGCACTGGATTCACTTTGCTTTTGTAAAGGAGGCCACTAGAATATTAAAAGTCGCACCTTGCCATTTCTGTCGGACGCCGCCGCTCAAGGACTGCGCTAACGGATCCACTTGAATTCTGGTCCCACAACGCTGAGTGATTTCAAGCCTCTTTTATAAGCTTCCATTTCCTCATGTGGAAATGGGGGAAAATAATTACACTCACCTCGAGGCTTATGGAGGGGATAAAATAAGATTATGCATGTGAGGCTATTATGTTGGCACATAATCGATTCTTATTAATGAGAGTTATTATTATTTTTAATGGAAGAATCTTTTTAATTCTTATAATTCAAATATTGTTTTAGCATGTGCCCTGATGTGAACAATTCATCGCTGATTTTACCTGAATGGTAAGGGGCCCCTTGTCACCGGCATGAATAGAATTCTTTCCAGTTCTTGACAATTTTTTGGATTATGTCATCTTTTGGATGGACCATCGAACACCTGGGCCTTGAAGTGCCTGGGGCCCCTCGTATTTATTCACTTTTCACCTCAGCTACTCCATTCCTGGCTAACAAACCAGCAACGTACCACATCTAAAACTATGCAGCTCTCACATTTCACTCCCCAAATCTATCCTTTTATGATTTTCAAAACATTTGGACAAAGACTCTTGGTCTCACTGGGAAAACTTCCTAAGCTCATTGTAATTTCCAGCCGACTCTGCCCATTTTTTTCTCATTACCCATAAAATACCTCTGGTGTTTCATTTCTTTTTCTTTTGGTTCAGCTTATGTTCTAAAATCCACCATTATCACCATACACGTGTATCACGGAAGTTGTTTTTAACTCGAGTTCTGGAAGGGTGAGCTTTGCAGGACAAGAGAATAGCCCTGCAGCAAGGGCCGGAAGAACTAGATTTCAGCATCCGTCCGCCTCCAATCAGCAACATTCTGTTCATTCCCTCGGTTAAACTCTTTAGGAACAAAGAAAACGTGTGCTGTTTCTACAGCATGGAGTTCATGAGAGGACCCAATGAAATAAGGTTCATGAAAGCATTTCCTTTTTTATCCAGGTGAATGAACTACGAATGAGAAAAAGCACAGCCATGACAGTGAAAAGGGATCAGTGCTCAGAGGCGGAAGTGGGTCAGGGGACACTTAATTGCTCTAAATGAGTTTCCGTCTCTGAGCTCAGACCATGTCACCTGTGCAGGTTGGGAAAAACTGCTGTACTGTGAAGAGCCACCGAGAAAGGTGGATCTAGGAAACGGAGACAAAAGTGAGGGTACTCAAGGAAGGCAACAATTGGAAACCATTTATTGCACAAACACACTAGAGGACCCATAGAAGTGTCAAACTGGGCTCTGAGCCCTTCCACTCAGGATATGGTTGGAGGGATGGGGACGACAAGGAGAGGACCCGGGAGATGCGCCACGTCTTCAAACACCTCACTGATTCGTTCATTCTGCAGCCCCAACACATAGCATCCATGCATTTGTTGGGGGCCATCACTGGCCAGGCTTTGTTCTAAAAGCTGGGCCTAGAGATAAAAGTTATAGGCCCTGTTCTCACAGTAGAGTGGGGGACGCAGGTGAGTTAACACGCAATGATACATACACTTGCATTCGGTCTTTATGAATGCTCAGGACCAATGGAGGGACTGAAAAAGATGAAGATTTCAGTGCAGCACGAGGCGACTATTCCTAATAGAGTTGCTAAATATGGAACAAGGTCCTTTGGGAGGTAATGATCTCTTATCTCTGGAAGTATTCAAAAGCAGAAGAGTAATGACCATTTATGTAGAATATTATAGAAGAAAGCGAAAGGTTACGCCGGATGAATGCCAAGTTCCTTCCTAATTAAGATTCTATGACTCAAAAGGGGACAGGGCCCATTCATTAGGACACTCCATTATACAAAGAAACACTTGCTAGTGCATAAAGTGAAATTGTACGGATGACACAGAAAGATTCTTTTCTAATGCAGGTTACAATTTCCGTTGACTGTCTATAATTTCCCATGTCTGATAGTTAAAAGCCAAAGACCCGTCTTCTAAATACAGAAAGGTATACTTTCAAATTCATGTCACTTATCCATGTCCATTCCGTGATCTCGCCCTTGCTATCAGAGAGAGAAAAGCCTAATACGAAGCTAACACTGCTGGCCTTAGGAAAACAGCCCTCACGCTCACAAGCCACAGGACAATCTAGGAACCAGCAAAGCAATAAAGAGAACGGGAGAACGCAAACTTCTTGAGACTTGGACATGATATTTAACCTCAGTCAGCCCTCCTACATAACATGAGACCCCAGAGGAAAGACGGAACTAGACCATGAATCCATAAACTATTCTAGGAAAACAACCCAAAATGCAGCAGTCATTTGCTTCCTTTATAGAAGGGGAAGAAGAGGTGTGTGGATATCATGGGTTAGGAAAGAAGAGATTTAAGAGGTTCATCACCAGCCATCTGCAAATATCTGAGCAGGGGACAGAAAGAAATATAATTTGTTGAGTGCCTACCATGTGCCAAGCACTGTGCTTTCCACTACAAGACCTCAGTTACTGCACTTAATCTTCACCAACAAGGAGAGAAGGAGCTACTGATACTGGAAGACAATTAAGCTCTGTGTGTTACTCCTAGTCTTACCATATTATTAAGCTGCCCAAGGCAATTCCAAAGGTCACACACACCTAACTTCACTTCTCATGCTTCTGCAGGGTGTCGTAGAGCAGACCCTGTCCTCCATGAGACATGCCACAGGCCTTCTGTCCCTCCCCTGCAGGCCAAGTCTCACAGCAACTGCTCCACCGCCCTGGAGGTGCATGACCTTAGCACCTGCAGCTCAACCCCTGCCAAGCGTGGTGCGTTTGAATGACAGTCACACCTTGGTACTCAGACCTCATCAAACCTGGTACTTGTTGCATGTTGATGAGAAAAAAAATGTTGCAGCAGATGGCATTTTCTTGGACTCGTCACACTTGCTAGAACTTGTATGAGTCACGATGCTGCCCCACAAGAGAAAATGCTTCATCACTCGTCACTTGCTCGCCACTTGGAGCCCTGCTCTCGCGATGAAACAGAGGGTGGCGTGACGGTCTCACGGCAGCTCGTGAACAGGGCAGGACCCCCCAGATTCGTCGTTACTGTCTCTCACGTTCGTGCATTCTAAGTGCTAATCATGGGTCGCAAAATGGTTAAGAATGATACCACGAAACCTAAAAGGCAGTTAATAAGAACCACAAATGAAAAGAAAAAAGAGGTCGTAGCTAAGTATGGGAGTACTTAGTAAGTGGTCGTAGTAAAGTATGGGAGTGGTGGTGCAGGTGTGACGGATGATGCTCTTATGTCCACGATGCCGAGAGCAACGATCTTGATGAAGTGAGAAATAAGGACGCAATGAAAGCAGCAAGTGTCGCCAAAGGTGTAAAGTCTGTGAGTAAGCAACGTGCACGGACATTGGAAGACGTTGAAAAATTGCTTTACATCTGAATTCGTGAAAAAGAGTTAGCGGGGGACAGCATCTCTGAGGCAATAATTTGCAAGAAAGCCAGGCAATCGCACGCTGATCTGTTCAGAGACAAGCCTGGAGCATGTGGTGAGAGCAGCGAAGTGTCTGACGCAGGTCAGGGATGGTTCGATGAAGGTAGGAAGGGAACTGGCACTCCTGGCGCACTGAGGCTCTGAGTGGCGGCCAGTGCCGACAGAGGGGCTGCCGGAAGCCACGTCATCGAGTTTAGGGAGTACGCAGGAGCTGAGGGTTTTAAACATGTCCCCCGACATGTTTAACGGCGACGAGACTGGTTTGTCCTGGAAGAAAGTGCCTCAAAGAACCCACATCATGCAAGAGGACAAGGCAATGCCAGGGCACGGGCCGAGGAAGGACGGGCTACCTCTGTCGTCGTGTGGGAAAGCTACTGGGGACCAAAAATGCAAGCCTCTACTAGCGTATCACAGTGAAAACCCGCGAGCTTTCGAGAGAAAGAACGTGATAAAGAGCGAGATTAAGTGTGATGTGGAGGGCCAACACTAAAGCTGGGGAGACGAGAGGCAGTTCTTTACAGTGGGTGGCTGAAGGTTTTGGCCCCAGTGTGAAAACATGTGTGCAGGGAAACAAACCACCGCTGAGGGCTTTGTTAGCCACGGGCAATGTTCCAGGCTTGGAGGACGACCTGCTGGAGGAGCCGAGTTTCCCAACTGTGTAGTTCTTGCCCCCTAACACAACTCCTCTGCCCCGCCCATTTCCAACTTCAAACACCTCTATATGATGGTCCTTTTCCAGAGGTGTTTGGAAGTAACCTCAGATACCCAGTTGGCACTCAGTGAGTTCTGGAAGGACCATTTTAATATGGAATTATTAATTCCATATTAAATATGGAAACCTCCACTGTGCTCCTCTCCTAGATGAGGCCTGGCATGAAGTCTTTTACAAGACTGTGAACTCTGCTGGAAGCAATTGTGGCCAGAAGCTGTAACTCCAAGAAACTCTGAAGGCTTTGAGGATGATCCTGGTAGCCCCACAGTGGAGCATATGCGTCTCTGGGCAAGTCCATGGGCCTGGAGATCAGTGATGAAGATGTCGAAGAGTGAGTGGAGGAGCAAGGAACAGAGCTCAGCCCTGAGGGGCTGCAGGAACTGCAGAAGGAGCAGCAACAGACAGTGGCTGAGGACATTTCTTCAGCCGAGGAGGAGGGGAGGGAGGAAGCCTCTGCTGCACGGGTAAAAAATGTGGAGTAAACGGGATGAAGTTCAAAACTCTGTGGAAATGTGTCACCCAGACAAAGCTCTAGCAAGCGGAAATGGGCACCTGTTTAATGGAGAGTATCACACTTTAGAAACATTTTGAAACATAGACAGAAACAAGTTTTTCTTGATAGGTTTTTAGTGAAACTCCCTAAATCTGAGTCTCCAAAAGTGGTCAGTGAATCCAAGAGACAGAAAACAAGAAACCCCTGAGAAGCCGCCTGAAACTATCTTGGAAGAGGACCCCTCTTCCAACAACTAACCCCTCTCCTCCTTCCCCGCTACCTTGCCACCATCCTGATATGCCAGGAACTCCCCAGTGCAGGTGAAGTTAAATTTTATTTTATTTTTATGTCATTGCCTTTTTTTATCCACATCTATTCAGTTTTAAGGTTCTAAGGTTATTACAAAACAACCTCATTATTCAACATTAGCCCAGTAAAATGCAGACGTTCCGGGGAACTGTCATAAATTATTTCTAATGACATTGCTTCTCATTGGAAAAATCCGTTTGGTGCCCGTCAGTTTCGGCAGCCATCAAGAGTTCCAGAACGAATTCACAACGAGTACCGAAGTCCCACTGTATAACCTGGGCCTGGCGATCATAAGACCCAAACCCAGTTCCGGGACAAGGACGGTGTTGGAAAGACTCACACGTGAGATCTTAGGTAACTTGAGTCTGCTGGCTTTTGCTTGTCCAGAAAGAGCGATGGGTATATTGGCCTTACTTGCGCCCCCGAGACCTGTGAGCCCATGGCACCACGAGCCCCGCCTCGCTGAAGGTGCCCATCCCTCGGAAGGCGTATCGTCCTCGGAACAGACAGGATAGGCAGCAGTCTGCCCACCTTCCCTAGTGAGAGGAGTGATAGAAGTTTGACTCCCGAAGGGCGGCAAGGTGCCGAGGGATTGCCGTTTTCTAAAGACAGCCTCCGCAACACTCCGCAGGGACCGGTACAAAGGCAACCGAGTGTGAGCAGAAAGCCAGTTTTCACAGTCCCTATCTTCTGTACCCACAGTCCCGACTTCCACTTCATAATCTTCCTGCTGCTGGTAACGGGCAGGCGTCAGGTCTAAGAGAAAAGGAGATGAACGCAGGCTCCCAGCTAGACGGGCGAATCATGAAGCAGCCCATGCCCCGGCCGCTCCCCTTCACGAGCTCGGGCTCATTCTCACCCCAGGGGTGGCACGGGGGTGACTTTCTGGGCTAAATGGGGGCAAGATCAGAGGCACGGAGGGGTCACGTCACAGCAGAAAACTGGCAGGACGTGTTTTGCTGATTAAGGCCAACTGTCCAAAGCGAGGACTGCTGAGTCGAGCAAAGGACCCTCGGATGGGAGGGTTGGGGCCATCCCAAACCCAGCAGCGTCATTAGTACGACGCTTTTGTCCCCAGCAGGAAGCTCCGCTCCCAGCAGGCCTTTAAATGAAGGGGTCATGTTTAACACGTTTGTTCTTCAGAAACAACCAGAAAAAGAACACCCCTGAGAGCTTAGAGAACCTTTGTCTAGACACAATTACGGCATCTTAGTTTAAAAGCAGGCCGTGAGAAAGAATTATGACATAGGAGAAAGACCACGGGATTGTAGAAGGTGGTGTTTCTGGGTGCTAATCCTGCTTCTGCCATGGAATCTCTGCGCACGCGGGTTTGGGGATATTTAACCTCCCTCCTCCCCAGTTTCCTTATCTGTTTAACAGGGATAATAACTGGACCCGCTCCAACAGCTGCTCTTTGTTCTGACCGTTCCTTGGGAGGATCCCAGAAAACATAGCCAAGTCTCCGATAAATAAGGGCTGTTACACCACAGTCTGTGGGCTCCAAAGTCACTGAAAATGGGAATTTTGAGTTCAAGTGCCACTCAACAGAGGCAGCTACCATCCCTGTGGCTGCGGCCCGTGTCTCCCTCCTTCCGACACCCATGTCTCCTGAATGACACGATCCCATAGCTCATATCTTTTCACTTGGAAAGGGAAAAGTCAAATATCAGCCGTGGCATTTATTAGCTGCCTGATCTTAGGCAAATACTCTTCAGCTTTGTGCTTCAATCTATAAATCCTCGGTGAGATGGAGGTAATAAAACTTCTCTCTGCACCCCACAGGGTTGTCGCGAGGCGTGAGTGACAGCATGCCGCCATCTACAAAGCTCGACACAAAAACAGGCCCCCTCCTCATCCTGGTCTTCCTCCTCCTCTGCTGACAGGAGCTACGTGTCTGGAGTGGAGTTTGCGGCCCAAGGACGCTCTCGGTCTGCTGATACGAGGACTAGCAGCTGGGAATGAACAGGCCATGCACACACGAAGAAGACCAATGAGCATTTCACAGCCACAGAGACGCGTGGGCTGAGAGATCACTGTTTGCAAACCCATACTCATTGGTCGTTACGGAGGGACGCGTACCATTGCCCCGTGAATTTCCCGCGGCTGGTCTTTAATCATGCACCAGTCCTTCGTAAATGTCCACTCTCCAGCACTACAGAGAGAATAGGGGCCCACAGGACTGTTGCGGAGAAATGCCACTCCCAACAGCCGCACAAAGTGCATTGTAGGAGCCGTACTGGGGGAAGCCGCTGCGTGTTTCGGCGCAGGCTAGTGATTAACACGCTTCCTGAATGCAACTGAAGATCACAGCACCTGTCCCTTCCTCTCCTGTTGTACCTCCTCCAACGTCAGCCAACAGGTGGGGTTTTATTGGGTTCCCTTCCTGGTGCACCCGTCACGAAAAGACACCTGTCCCAGGGCTGTTCTGGGGGCTGTACGTGGGGTGGTGCTGATGGGGCTGCCTTGTTTATGCCACCGCAGGGTCACTGGCACAGGTGGCCCCAGGCATGTGGTGAGCCCAGACAGCAATAAAGAAACCCCTTCCTAGTGACTCTGATGCTCTCAGAGACCCAGCTCCGACTTGATGGCATGCCATTCATTTAACAAACATTTTCATAAGCCAGGTATCGCACCGGGCACGCGGATGCAGGGTGATGAGAAGCAGACAGGCTGCGGCCCTTTTGAGGCTTTCTGTCTCGGAGAGACCCAGACATGGACCAGCCAGCTCACCGCACAAAGGGATGAAAGAGTCCACTCAGCCCCGAGTTCACTGAAGAAACGTCTGTGATCCCGTGACAACACATGACAGCGGAACCCCCATGAGAAGATAAAGGCAGGGAAGGTTTCCCCAAGCTCGGGCAGGCAGACCTCGGAGAGAATTGCGGGTTAAATTCCAGACCACCGCAATAAAGTGAGTACGGACGTAAGGCCAGCTGTAATCATCGTGCTGATGGAGGGTCTTGCCTTCAATTTGTGAAACACACAACGCCTGTGAAGTGCAATAAAACAGGGTGCGCTGTACGTGGCAGCTTAAGCAAAAGAACTCGGAATTTATTTGCTGGCGGGGAGGGAAGGCGGGCTGGGGAGCAGAGGTTAACAGAATAACTTGTGCAAAGGCCCCGGGTAGGAGGGCAGGAGAAGCGCAGATGTGAAGATCTAGTGAGTGACCCGTGATGCCAGTGGTGCAAAAGGAAGCTGGAAGGAGGCAGGAGCCAGGCCCTGCAGCAAAACGCTACTCAGTCAAGGACCATGGAAGGTTTTATGCGGAGGAAAGCCATTGGCATTTGTCGGGCTTGCTTCTGGGAAAGTGGACTCGTGCTACTGACGGAGACTAGGTTTGGGGGAGGAGAAGTGAACAGAGCAAAACAGAAGAGACTCGTCTGGGGAAAAAACTGCTGTTGTGCTGGGGGAAGGTCACAAACGTTGAGACTAGGGTGCCGGCAGGGCAGATGGAGACAAGCGAGGACGTGGGATGGTTAGATACAGGGAGAGGAAACAGGTCCTACCACAGACCAGCCTTCGTGTGCGGGACTAGCAACTAAGAGATGGTTGTGCTACGTGCCAGGAGAGGCTCAGGTTGGGGAGAGTGGGCAGGTCATGGTTTCCGTTTGTTGAACAGCCATCATATATATAAAATTGCTACTGTTATCATTATGTTATCATTATTATCAATTATGGACAAATTGTGTTACAAAATGCCTTCGTTCTCATTGTCCTTCCTGGATTCTTACCTGATTCTGATCTCGCAGGATGTAGGATGGTGACAGGTAGGCATGTAATTGGTAGGAAAATAAAACGCAGGTGCTGGGGAACTTGTGTGGCAATAAACAACAGCAGAAGTTGGGCTAGAGGACAGGATACCGGGGACGGCATCCTTTAGAACTCATCCACATTGCATTTTCTCATTCTTTTTTTTTAAAGCCATGGAGCCTTCAATGTGAATGGGTAAAAATCTAGTGTGTAAAATAATGACCAGCAGGATTACCTGCAATAAAAGGGGCAGGAGAGAGTCAGAACCCCTATCTCCTCCCCTCCCAGCCCCACTTTCCTCCAACACCTCCTGGAAGTTCCGGGGTCCCCAAGAGCAGGTAGATTACAGCTCTTGGTACCTACTCCTTCAGCCTCTGAACTCTCCAAGGATTTCACAACAGGCTCTCCAATTGGGATCACCGGAATCCTATGTTGCTGCGCTGCCAAGGAGAGCGGGTCATTTTCCAGAACCTGCTGCAGTCCGGGCACTGCTAGGCCTTCACGTGGGTCATCTTATTTGGTCCTTTCCTTGGCAGTGGCACAGTCCAACCCACTCAACAGCTGATGGAGCCAGGGCGCAGAACCCAAATCAAATTTCTTCAGTGACAAGCCAGGATATGAACTTGGGCTTTTTTCCCCCCACCACTTTGTGTTTTCTTTAAAAAGTAGAGAGTATAGGCTCGTAAAGGCCATGAATCAGGATTGCCAAAGGAAAGGAAAACGAAGGAGGAGGAGGCAGAAGCATCTTTCTGTGCCAAATGCCGCTCCTCCTCTCCCGTGGCTTCTCCCCACGGTGTTGGCGCTCAGACCCGGGGAGACAGAGCGGCTTGCTTTCACCTTAATTAGCTCAGCAATTTGCTAAATTTTGTTTTTCCCTTTTTAAGAGCGTTAATCAATTTTAGCTCAGAATAGATCGGAATGGCACAGAAATTACCACGACAATCCCCAAATGCTAAATTCTGAACGTCTCCATCAACCTCAGAGCCTGAAATATGGGAAAATCAGAAACTCTGGCCGGCAGCTCTGTGATCTATTTAAAATGTTATGGCTCAGAGATGAAAAGATAATGGCTTTATGAGGTTTGGAACAAGCAATTTGCTAGCATCAGCCTCATGCCTAGGTGTTAGTCCTTCCCCAGGTGATTGGAGACAGAGCATCGCGTATTTCTGCAAAGTTACGTGTTCCTCTAATAACAGCAATTCGTTAAATCCACAAGCATTACAGGGTCCCGGCTGTGCACCAGAACTGCAGAAAAGGGTAAGATATGCCCCAGTCCCTTTCCCCATTAAGAAGGCTCGAAACTAGAGCAGTAGACAGACAGTGAATAGAAAATGGGTCCCTCTTTCCTAGAGAAATCAGGAAAGGCTCTCAGATGCGGGGGCAGTGCACCCGAGTCCTGCAGGGTGAGTGGAGTTGCGACAAGGCATGTGGAGGGGCATGTCAGATGGAAGGGACAGCGTGAGCACATGCTCAAACACAGAAGGGAAGGCAGGGGAGCAGAGGTGGTTCCCTGAGCCGAGGAACAGAGGGAAGCTGCAGGAACAACGAGGGTCCAGAGCCAGATAGGCGGGACTTCTGCACGAGACTGTGACGCTCGATCTTGGGCACGCAGAGCGGCTCAATAGAAGGACTTTATGCAAGGGAGTGACATGACCTAGTGGGTCTCATTGGGTTGAGACCCTGCAGCTCATCATATTCCTTAATAATTCATTCAGCAGTCTTTTAAAACATATTTTCACATACATCCCCTCATTTAAGCCTCTTATTACCTACCGGCTGAGGTTGGTGTGGTATCACCTTCCTCCTTATCAGATAAGATACCCAGACAAGGCACAGGTTATTTACTTTGTGTCTTATGGTCAGTCAATGACAATCCATGAATTCAAGCCCAGGTCCATTGGACTCTGAGTTCAGCGTTTACCTCATGGGGTAACAGAATTCTCCAGATAATATCATCGACCTCTTTCAGATACATACCAGTCCAATAGCCTGCAGACTTTACTGAAAGCCTTGGCAGCTAGAACCACACAGACCAATGTACATTCTGTGCCAAAGAAGTAAGGCTTCTGAGAAATAAAATCAGATTCGGGTGGCAAACAGCCGCAATGATACTGTGGGCATTTCCAGTTGGGAGCTGAGATGTTTGCCCTTACTGAGGTCCCCTAAACCAGAATCAAGAGAAGCTTCCAGCTGGCAGAGACCAAGGAGGTGCCGCCCCCTCCCACCTGTACCTTGAGCTCATCTGCATTGTAGAAGTCCACGCGCACGGCGGGCACCATCCAGGTCTGGAAGAGCGTGGCCAGGATCTGCTCGGCGATGGAGTCAGCGATGAGGTGGAAGTGCAGAGGGTTCCGCCTATGGGAAGGGAGAGGAAGCTGGGTCAGGAGGGAGCGTGAAGGCCTTGGGCTCCCCAGGCTCCAGACGGGAGAGAAGTAAGGTTCTGTTGTTTACAAACCACTCCGTCTGTGGCATTTTGTTACAGCAGCCCCAATGAACTAAAACAACTACTATCAACATTAACTTATGAAACTGTTATTTTTCTCTATGCTTTGGCATCATTTTTCAAATAAAGCATTTCAATTAGCTCCTCCATCCATAGACAAAAAAAAAATGAGTTGAACGATTAAACATCCAACACAGAGCTACCAGGCAGCAAACACATATGCGGCGTAACTGATGAGCAGGCCCGGGGCCCTCAGGCAGGTGTCAATCTGGCAGAGGCGCAGGAAGAGAGAACGCAAGGAACTGCATAAACATCAGAACACGTGTGCGGCCTAACTCTGGGCTGCCACACGCAACGAGGGACACACGTCCCACGGAGCCACGTGGACAGATTGACATAGACAGTAAACGAAGGGCACCCCCTGAGCTGGATGGTGAATGACCCGTGCAACCGTACGGGAGGCTCTCCAAGGGGAGCACAGAAGCAACAGGGCCACGTGGATGCGAGAAACCCCTTCTCACTGGTGGAGACAACAGGAAGTGTCCACAGACTGTGGCAGTTGACCGGGACCTCTGCATGGGAAGAGATGGAGGAAGGCATTCTGCAGGATGTAAACAGAGGAAGGAAGGGATCAGAGGTAGGAAAGTTCACAGCATGTCTGTGAAAGAATGATCATCTTATTCGGGAGGCTCATACAATGACATTTAATGGGCACCTACTACACGCCAGGAATAGCCAGGATAAAGAGAGAGACAGACTTAATGGCAATCTGGGACAGAGTATGTGATCTCCTGAGAACTGTGACTTGCATTTTCTAAGAGAAAGAGAGCCAGACGGCTCTGGGGGCACTGAACGGCAGCCCATCAAAGTTGTAATTTGGGAGGTTAAGCTGCTTACAGAGAAGATGCACCAGTGTGGGGTAAGAGGAACAGGCTTTTAGAGAGGGCACTGAAAGCATCCCTAGGAGGCCGCCCCTCCCACGATCCTCCTCTGGTCCATTTAAAGCATCTTCCCAGGAGGGAGAGTAAATCAGCAAAGACACTTAGCTCATCTTTTAGGGCAACACTAGGTGTTTGCATTGTCAGAGGGTCCTGTGTGCCTTATGAGCTTCCCCCATTAGAAGACTATGAAGATGCTTAATCAGGGGACACACGAGGGCTCCCAGCCCAGGTGACCAGCGAGGCCCTGGCAGTGTGTGGACACTGACTCGGTGACCAAGTGCAGGTTGAGCAGCAGCAGCTCGGGTCTCATTCTCGGGAGGCAGGGTGCCGGGAGGGGCTCTGCCAATGTTGCACCCTTGGTACCATCACAAGAACAGGGGTCCCGTCTACTGCATCTCTCAGTGGCCTTGCAGAAAGCACCTGAAAACATTGCCTGGACCACTTCTCTTGGAGTCTCCGTGGAAACCTGAATGCTTCCCCTGAGCTTTAACTTGTTAATCCACTGCCCACCAGATGGTCCCACCTGTATATCCCACAGACCCCTTGGAACCAAGACAGCCCCAGTCCCAACCCTCTCAACATGCCAGGCTGCTAGATGCGCATGCTCGTTCAGAGCCGGTCTCTCCTGAAGAATCTAAGCTCCCGAGGGAAAGAGCCTTGGGTCTGTCCTTCACCGGTGTATCCTAGCCCCCAGAAAAATGTCTGGCATATTAAGTAGGGCTCATCTTGTCCTCTCCTGTCCCCTTACACAAGCCCAGAATGACTCTCATTGAGTTACTTAGCAATTCTACTCCTAGTTGTATACAAAAAGTATATGAAAACATATGTCAAAAGCTTGCGTACAGATCTTCATGGTGGCATTATTCAGGAGTCAAGAAGTAGAAATGCCCTGGCCGGGTGGCTGAGTTGCGTGGGGCATCGTCCAGTACACTGAAAGATTACAGGTTTGATCCCTGGTTGGAGTGTGTATGGAAGGCAACCAACTGATGTTTCTCTCTCTTCTCCCTTCCTCTAAAATCAATAAACATATCCTCAGATGAGGATAAAGAGAGAAATGGAGACAACCCTAGTGGCTACCAATAAGTGAATGGATGAACAAAATGTGGTATAATCACACGATGGAACATAATTGAGCAAGGGAAGGAGTGAAGTACTGACAGAGGCAATGACACGGACAAGCCCTGAACATATTACGCTAAGTGAAAAGAGCCGGCCACAAAAGACTAAATGTTATATGACCCCACCCCTATGAAATGTCCAGAATAAACAGATCCAAAGACAAAGCAGATTAGTGGTATCGGGGGACAGAGGCGGGAGCAACGGGAGGTAAATGCCAATGGGCGGTGGGGTTTCTTCACGAGATGAAGAAACGGTCTAAGATCAGATGGCAGCGATGGCCGCACAGCTGCGAACACACTGAAGACAACCAGTGGTGCGCTTCCCTCCCACACACTGAGTTTCATGGCCTGTGAGTTCCGTCCCAATGCCCATCTGCCTGTGAGGGGGAGGGAGGGTCTGCTCTGCACGGTCAGTGGGAGAGGGAATGAGGCCTGGTCTGCTCAGCTGTTTCTGGGGTCCTTCCTCGGGGAGCTGTGTGGTTGTCCGACAGGCGGTTTGCCCCTGTGAGAAAGGCCTGTAACTGCCCAGCTGCCCTCTGACCAGAAGGTAAGCCCAGTTCACAGAGACGAAAAGAGAGCCTGATTGTGCCCACGCTTGAAGGAATAGCCCAGATTCCAGGACTAACAGCAACGACGGTGATGGTTCCGTCGCCACGCATGACTTCGGAGTCTTGTCATGCATTTGGGTTCTAATTCCAAAAGGTAAGAGCTAGTTTTAATGACAGAGCCCTGCACATCCCAAACGCAGCCACCGGGGCTGTGTCTCCATCCTGTTTTTTTGTTCAGAGGGACACTAGCAAGAGTTTGACAGATAGTAAGGACATATTTGCACCAAAAAGAATTTCATCTGCTAATGAGAATAAAAGCCCATGCACAAGTATCCAAAAGGGATTCATTTTCTCAATGTACGATTCAGTGTTACCCAACTTCATATCTGTACAACATCTAAGAGAGTTTTTTTCTCCTGGTCACCGGTTATACATGCATTTTGGGAGCACCAGCTTTAAGCCCAGGAGATAAAAAGGCTTTTATGCCCGTGCAGGCCAGTCTGGGTCCCACAGAGCTTGCCTGGGTTTGAACACACAGACATCACTGAGGACATCTGACAAGGTCATGCTTTTGCAACCAAGATGGCAGCTCTCAGCAGAACCTGCAGACTTGGCTTGTAACGAGCAAGGCTCCCCGTCTCTGGATGCCTTAACTGCTCCCCTGTTCCAGGTTGAGATGCAATAAATACAGTAATGCTAAAGGGCAGAGATGATAACACCTCAGCTCGCTCCTCTCTTCGCCTTTCTTACTTTGTCAGAAGTGTGTCGCAGCCCCTCCCAGGCCATCCAGGGTCTGTTTTTATTAAAAAATACAGGGACATCTGAGCTAAAATAATGCTCAATTATTAATTTTAGAATGGAATTGCAATTTGAGAAAAGAGAGAGCTTGTGGCAGTGATTTGAATGCCCAGGGAATCTGTTACACTCATTTCTGCAAAGGAACTCGTTGCAGAAAAACACAGCCGCCAGGATGAGGGCTTTTCAGTGTGAGTTCTTGGTTTGAGGGAGGACAAGTGGTCTTGACAATGTGGGGCAATTCCAGGGCATGGATTTTGGGTTCGCAGAGCTGAGGTTAGAATCCCGGGAGCATCACTTACCCACCAGGGACCTTGAACAAGCTATTTCTTTAACCTCTACAAGCCTCAGGTGCCTCATCTATTTGTGGGAATAATGGCATCTACTGACCGGGTCAGGAAGAAAGTCAAATACAATGGTCAAGTACAAACACATGTTCCTTAGCATCTGACCTATACAAATGAGTTCTCTTCGGTTTCATAGATACACATGCATAACCAAAGAGCATAGCTCTCTCACCTGTTTAAAGATAGTACCTGGCCATATTTTCTCTCTTTTTTATCCTCACTCAAGGACATTTGTTTTCATTGATTTTAGAGAGAGGAAGGGAGAGAAACATTGACTGGTGGCCTCCCACGTGTGCCTGGACCACGGATCGGCGCCTGGACCACAGGCACAGGGTACCAGGGGTCGCATACACCCATGCGCAGACAGGGGATCAATCCCGCAACCCAGGCGTGTGCCCTGACTGGGAATCTAACCTGCCACCCTTCAGTTACGAACTAACACTCTGACCAACTGAGCCACCTGGGCAGGGCTATTTCTGTTTTCAACTTCCTTAAGATATAACTGACAAATAAAAACTGTATATATTTCAAGGTGAACGTTAAATATCAAACATTGAGGGTGTTTTTATATGTATACATTATGAACTAATCGCCATAATCAAGCTAATTAGCATAGTCATCCTCTCCTGTAGTTACCACTTTCTTTTTTATTCCATGTTATTTTCTTAAGTCTTAATAGAACATTTTAAAACCTCCATTTATTTTATACTCAGTACCCCAAAATTACATTCCTGGGAGGATGAAGATCATTTTAGAGACAATAATGATAGCAATCTTTCCCTCAAAATAATAATAATAATAAAAGTACTCAAAATGGTAACATTTTTTTTTTCTGATTGCGAGCTCAGACTTTGAAGCTAGGTCAGCTGGGTTCAAACCTGGCCCTGCCCATCCCCTCTGCATGACATTCATCCTTAACATTTTTTTAAAAAGATTTATTTATTTTTAAAGAGAAGGTATGGAGGGACAAAGGGAGGGAGAAAGAGCAGGAGAGAAACATTGATATGTGAGAGAAACATCAATTGGTTGCTTCTAGCATGCCCCCGACCTGGGACATGGCCCACAACCTAGGTATGTGCCCTGCCTGGGAATCGAACCTGTGATGTTTCAGTTTGAGGGGTGACGCTCAACCCACTGAGCCACACCAGTCAGGGCTTGACTTAACATCTTGATGCTCCGGTTTTATCATTGGTGGAATGAGGACAATAAAAACATTCACCTCAAAGAGGCCTACGAGCATAAAATGCATTAATACCTGAAAAGCACTAGGAACAGTGCCCGATCCATTCCTACGTGTTACATAAATAAAATGCAGAGATGTTTCCCATAGATCATCCCTTTTGATATTCAAAACAGGCTCTTGGACGGCTGGGGGAACAAGCCAAAGCTGCAAGAAGTGCAGCGACTTGCCTTGCCTAGGGCCACCCGGCTCAGAGATGGCCGGACCAGAATCAAAATCTAGCTCTGTTTCTTTGTTTTTCTCGAACCTTAGATTCCTCCCTTCACAATTTGGAAACTGCTTCTATAATAAATGGAAGCCTGAATAAGCAATAAGACGATCAGAGGCCAATGCTGGTCACAAATAGGCTGTTTTATCCTTCGTGGTCTTCAGGGGAGCAAGTGAAGTTAAAACAAACCGAAAACAACAAACGAGCTGCTTGATATGCAGAGGGAGGGGCGCGCCCAGCCTCTCCCAGCCAGCAGGGCTGTGGAGTCTGAGAGTGAGTAGATCATCCTAGCAAGCAAATATTAAATTTTTACAAGCTGGCCAACCTTCCTGCCCAGGAGGTAAACACTTAAGTTACTAAATAAATATTCCCTTTCTCTGCTCACTAAAAGCTCAGTTTCCTGGAAGAGCCAGCTATATTTCCCAGTTTATTTGCAGTTGGGATTGGGGTTCCAGGCATTCCCCCGATTCTCCTGTAAATGTCTTTCCACCTAGGTGACAAAAACATATATTGTGCTATTTTCTATTAAATAAGCTTTTGCTCACACATATATTTTATATTCATTCTTTTTCTCATCCAGTTCTTTCTTCACCAGAGGCTGCATAATGAGATAACCAAAAGTAAGTGTAAAGAGACAACAAAAGATCACCACCGACCACAACATGCAAAAATTCCATTTTTTTATTGATTTTCTGCTAGTGTTTTACTGCCCCTCCCCCCGTATGTACACCATGTATCTGTATGCATGTAACACACATGTTTATAGAGTGGAATGATATTACATGTATGTTTTTGAATTACGCTGTCACTTACTTTGTATCATAAAACATTTATGTTATGACATACTTTTGAAACCAACTGAGAACATGGTTTCCTCCAAGAGGACGTTCCATTTACTCAGTCTTACTGTTTTTAAGTGTTGTTCTAATTTTCATAATTATAAGTCATATTTCATCAAAGCCTTTTTGCAGTTGGGATTATCCTTTTAAGAGAGTGCCTCTAATGTAGTCATATAGGGTCACAGTCTTGGACATAATACTATGACTCCCCCCTCAAAAAAAATTGTCGGAGCCGTTTTCGGCGTGGGCACCGGTGTACGTGAGTGCCCACATCCCTCATTTCCTGTCTTTCGAAACCTAGCGCCTGCTACCACTAGGCGTGCTGCAGACGGAAAATTGATCCCCTCCCACAAAGCAAGCCTTCAATAAAGAAACGGCTGAAAATCTTGTCTGGAAACTAAACCTAATTACTGTAATTCATAGTGAAAGCCAAAAGAGGCGTCCTGGCCCACTATCATTCTGTTATTTGTAACATTAGAAAGGTGCTGCGTCTGTCAAAGTGTTGTATCTTCACATGTTTGTTAATCCCCATCGGGAGCTTCAGAAGCCACAGAGCTATTTATAGCTGGGCTTTCTGGGCTGAAAATCTTTCAAAAGTCCTATTGTCTTGATATCGAGGCTCATTGGCACCAGCATATCAACTTACAGAATGATTCTCGCCTGTAGAATTTTGTGGACGGGAGGGAGTGACGTGGTTACTTGGTTCAAATAGGTCGAGTCGCCACTGGCCGGGGATGTGGGGGGAGGCGAATTTTCATCGCACAGAGTAAGAACCGGCTTCCTTCTCCGGTCCGCACGCCACCAGCCATGGACGATGAAACTGCTGCTCTTTTTAAAGTTAACGGACGCACTGTTGGTGTAGGAGTAAGTTTGTACTCGACAGAATTCTTACCATTTCAATGACTATTGGAATTACTTGACTTGTAGCGAAAGCAACAGCAATAATATTGATAACCAACATACCATCAGGAGTGTGCGACCTGATAATTGGCCATAACTGAAAAATACATTAATTGATGACCTGTAATCACGTAAACACACTTCTCTAAACAGTGGGCTTTTTCTTCAATTGGGGAGGGACCCAAGTTCTTTAGTGGTGACCAGGACTGAATACAGAAGAGGCTGAAAACCACTCATCTAACTCCATGTTTAGCCTCCAAAATGTCTGGTTTCAAGTGACAGATGAAGGCTGCAGAACCACAAGGAGTCTCAAAGGCGCGAGGAGCCATGGATGTGTGGACAGGAGACAGAGGGTGGAGCTCCGCTGGCCATTTGCATTTCCTCCTTACTGTGCAAGGAGAGCCCCACCTCAGAGTGTTGTTTACTGGTTGCTCGCCTCTCCCAGCCCCCTTCCACAGGGCAGGAGGGCAGTGATTCTGGTGTTTTGCTGACCCGCTAGCTGACTGCAGGCACAGAAGGCGGCCCGGGTTTATAGAGACCTCACCCAACCCGCACGGTCTGTGTGATCAGGTAAAGAGATTCAATTCTCTCCCTGCGACAAGCAGAAGTCAATGAAAGCTTTTAAGAAATCAGTTTGGCCTGTCTGAAATGTCACTCAGGCATCAGAGGGAATGGGTCTGGGGAGATGAGAAGGTCAAGTGACCGTGAGAGGCTCTGTGTACCTGAACTCAGCTGGGCCCCATGGGGGTGGAGAGGAAACAGTGGGATGGAAACTGTGTTCAAGAAAGATTCTGGAGGCACTGACAACGGATGGGCTGGCCGGGGGACTGAACCAAAGATGAACCCCATTTCCTGCAGGGTTGGCAGGTCTTGGGTGTCCACCATTCCTCCTATTTCTGCTGACAGTTGGATTTGAGTATAAAACTTTCTATCGATCTCTGTTCAGTTGAACTTAGAGCTTTTCATGACTATTCCTACTGCTGAGAAACTTCTGGAACCTGACTCCGTCATGGGATCTATCTGTGTACTGTTGATTAGCACTTTGGGTAAGCTTCATCCAAACTCTTGGTAAGATATTTTGAACAGAACCAAAGACGCTGGCTGGACATACCCTAAGTAGGCTGAGATATCAACCCAAACAGTGAGGGCACAGAAGAAAGGCCCCGTGAATAAGAGGCGGCAAACACCAGGCATTTCATGGGGACAAGAGCTGACTCAGAAAGGCAGTCACTTCCAGGAGGAAGAGGAATCTATCCTTTGTGCGAATGGTTCCAGGGGGACCCACGAGGGCCATGGTTATCATCTACAAGTGGGCAATTTTCACTTTAATAAAAAGCAGGACCTTTCTAATGGTCAGAAATGCCCAGAGGTGGGGGAAGAGTAATGACTTACTTTAGTTTGCTAGGGCAGCCCCAGCAAAACACCACAGAACGGATACAAAATACCACAGATGGAGTGGCTTAAACAATCAAAATTTATTTCTCATACTTCTGGAGGCTGAAGTCCAAGATCAAGGTGTTGGCAGGGCTGGTTTCTCCTGAGGCCTCTTCTCTCAGTCCGTGGATGCCACCTTCTCCGCATGTTCTCACGTGGTATTCGTGCTGTGTCTGTGTCCTAATCTCTTCTGATAAGGACACCAGTCACGCTGGACGAGGACCCACCCTACTGGATTTCATTTTAATTGAATTACCTCTTTCAAGATTCTATCTCCAAATCCAGTCCCCATTCTGCCGTATTGGGGGTTAAGACTCCAACAAATAAAGTCTGGGCAAGGGCTTGCGGGGAGGAAAGACATACAACTCAGCCACGACCTGTCCGCAGAGATGTGTAAACAGAGGTCTGGTGACTGTCAGGCAAGGAAAGATGATGAAGAAATTGAAGCATCGAATTTGGGGTGTCCTTGAAGGTCCCTTCAGGTCTCAGAGCTGCACTTCTAAATATTGTGAGACAGCACCGAATCATGGCAATTAAACATAAGTAACACAATAATTTCCCCAAGGTCTCAGATAAAAATTATGTTTTCATGGCAGCTTAAATGACTGTTGAGAAATGGTGCTCTGATTTAACCCTTCCCCAAGGAAACACACGCCGGCAGACACAGTCCGGCAGAATGCAACCATCACGCTCACCTATGAAACAGGACAGACTTGACCAAGGTGACGACATCCCGGCTGGCATTATACCCGGCGCAGACGATTGCAACGTGGATTGTCTGGAAAGCAAACAAGAACAAGGAGAGCAGTTAGACCAATGGAAGAGGGCCTTCCTGGTGCTTCCGACCACACGACAAGGAAAAAACACCCTTATTTCTCATTGGGATCATTAAAAAACAGAGAACAGAGGCTGCATCTCTGGAAAATAACTTGAGACAGTTTTATTAAGGCCTTTTTAATCGGTTTATGGAGCTATCATCATTTGGAAGCCATTAAGGCTCTTTTCAATTACATTTTGGGGACGAGGGAAATGGCGATTGGCTCAAATGAACAGTGAGTTCCCTGCCCCCAAGCTGGGAGACAATGACAGCTGGTAAGAAGAGAGAAGAAAGAAATACTCTCTGAAAGGATGAAGTGGCCACCAGGGATCTCAGACTGAGAAGGGATGGCTCCGAGAGATTGTGAAATGGTCTCACAAGACGTCTCAGGTGAAGGTCAACTTGGTAAGACGTCTGGGTCGCAGCTGGAATATCATCCAAAGAACTGAAGGCTGGCAGACTGAAGGGAAGCTGATGGGCCATCTCATCGAGGTAGTTAAGAGCATGAGCCCCAGATGTGAACAAATGAATCCTGGCTCTGTTCTTTAAATGCAAGGTGACCCTGCGCAAGTGGTAGTGTCAGGCGCCTCTCCGTCACCTGAGGGGCATGACACACATCCTGCAGAATATCATGGAGCATGTGAGGGGACGACGCCAAGGACAGGATACGGTGCTCGGCACACTGCGTTCCAATCATAGCACCCACATCCTAGAGACCTGACCCTCCCAAACAGAGTGCCTTGGCACCTCAGTGTGCTGGGCGTGGACTCCAGGTGACAGAGTCACTTACCTCTCCAACCTGTCCAGGCTACCTCAGGCTTGGCCACCCTCTGCTGCCAGCAACTTTTCCTATTTATTGTACCACCTGGCACCATACTGGTATTAGTTTCTATAACAGAATGAACGGGCCACGACTTGACAAAGATCAGAAAGTGCTGCTCTAGGGCACCCCCTACAGGAACCATCCAGCCTCTCTCAAAACAGCTCCGGGTGTGGGGGGGAGGGTTCAAGCCTCTCGTGCTGTCCCATTTACAAAGCACAGCGTTCCTGGCATTGACACCTGCCTCGGGACCCCACTGTGGCCTCATTCAGTCCTGGAGGACCACCGAACAAATACGTCCCCTTTGGCACCCAATATTTCAATTAAAGGGAGGGTTTCTGACAGGTGTCTTTTCATTTTCACAACCGCCCACAGCCCTTCCTCCCATGGTGTGGCTTCCAGACTCCCCGTTCCTCTAATGGGCCACTTTAGAATGCAGTTCTGATACCCTGGTCGCTCCCACACAGGCTTTGAGGACAACGGCACCCCCAAGGGGAAGTCTAACTGTCTGAACACACATCCACAACCTCTTCAATTCCAATGGCCATCCCACCGCTTGGGCCACAAACTCTCGGTGCCAGAAGCTGACCCTCAGCTATGTCCAGACACTTGCTGTCTCAGAAATCCTGAAATCGCGGGCTCCCCACTCCCGCAGGATTCTCAGAGCCTCGCGTCCACAGCACCTGCTCCTTGTGCTCACGGAGAGTCCCTTTCCGCACTATCGCTGCCTCCCTGAGTGACGATCATCTCACTGTACCCTTGGTTCCCTTACATCACCACCCCCCCACTCTACGCAACCCCCACCCCTGCGTCAGGGCTGCGGTGTCCCTCCCTCCGTTCTTGTACCTGGGAATCAAGAAGGAAGTTGAGGGGAAATGAAAGAAGGGCAAGCCTGATGAGAGCTAATATGTACTGAGCAAATAAATCACTATGTTCCGAGTCCTGTGCTTAATTCTTTAGACAGAGTAACAGATTTCAGTCTCATGGTTGGATGGGACAGGAACAGAGTTATTACTTCAGTACTGCAGATCAGCAAACACAGGCTCAAGGTGAGATTTGGATTCGGGAACAGAGATTCTGTACCCCAACGGCACATCAGAAATACCCAAAAGATTGTTGAAATATTGTTACAGAACAGGGCGGGGGCATCCAACTATATACTGTTACCAAAAGGACCCCTCTTTGTGCTCCTGGGGTCCCCCCCACCCTGTACTAGGTTCGTTATGCTCGCTGTCAAAGGAAAGACGTCTCTCAATGCCAGAGACTGGTGAAAAGGGAAGGAATTATTTATTTACAAGTTATACAGGCTTGGAGTGATGACTTAATATCTTCTTTAAAATACTAAAGTTCTTTAGAATACCCAGAAACGCACCCAGTCCTTCCTTTTCCCCTCTGCCCAGTCCAGGGTACCGTATCTCAGGAAAAGAAGTAGAAGTCCATTGTTCAGGCTGCCCCTTGGTTCCAACACCATCTGCTGTGTCTTGCCACCATGATCTCCAGTTAATCCAAAACCATGTGGCACCTTCTCATGGCCCCCCAGCAAGAGTCCTTTCACCCCTTTTCTTCCAGGCAAAGTCTCTCCTGCTTCCTAGGCCTTCCTTCCTTGTGGCAAAAGGAGCAATCCAAAGCCACATGGTCCTGACTTGCCTTCCCACAGCGTCTCTCCTGCATTCTTCTAAAACTGCTAAGAGAGAGCTCTGCATCGCTGCTACATCTTGCTTCCCAGCTTACTAAGCTGCATGGCAAAGGGAGCCCCAAAGCTGCGGGGTTCTCCCCTCTTGCCAAAAGCCGCGTATTCCTCCTTGGTATGGCTGCTGCACCTAGATTTAAATCTCCGCGCCAATCTTCCTCTGCAGCCCCACTTCCGACTCCTCCTACAATCCGCTGCACCTGCCAGCACTCCATATTCTTCCAGCGTTACTGGGCTGCCATGTTAACTGTGGGCAGGTGTGGCCCCATGGCATGGAGCCAATCATCTCCAAGCTCTCACGCAGGTGCTGTAACCAGGGGGAGTTGCCTCTCAGTTACATCTTGGATGGAAGTCACTTCCATCCCCCTGGCTCAAAGCATGGCCACAGCTATTTAACATATCTATGAACCAGTTAAAGGTCATAGATATGTTAAATGACCATGTCAGAGGTCAGCTGCAAAGCTGCTGCTATACAGAACAGCTCTGAATGGTCCTGCTCCAGGAGTCCCATCCACCGCAACTCAGACCTGTGGGGGGGGGGGGGGGGGGGG